>LR738713.1:575191370-575203780 GCA_902687465.1 Secale cereale | reverse complement strand
GGGGGGGGGCGTGGCCCCCGCTCGTCCCTCCGTAGCTCCGCCCCTGCCTGCCACGGCCCCACGCACGCCAGGAGGGCTCTTGCTCATGCACACACCAATGTTAATCACTTGTGTTGCAGTTACTCCATAGGCTCAATTGAGAAATCTCATCAATCAAGATAGATGATGAGTGGTAAAATATTTTTTATAGTTTACAAAACTACACAACTAATATGCTTGCTTTAAAAAAAATTGTGTTTATCAACGCATTTATTACAATGAAATGCATGTCGTGACCAAATGAGTTTTCTTTTAACTCTTGCATGCAATGATTTAATACACCTCAAAACCGGAACATGTGATGGAAAGCAATAAAATTAAAACTTATAAAACAGGAAAACACATTTTTAAGATAAGCATAAACCATGCGCGTGTGTTCCTACGCACCGAAAGGCATGCCGACGTTGTAGTCCTCCACATCGAAGACAGTACGGGCGGAGAGCAGGTCCTTCAGGTTGTCCAGGAGGGGCCGGAACGCGCCCGCCCGCGCCGCTGCCGCCTCCTTGTCGGCGTCGGGATCCCGGGTGAAGCTCTCGTCGTAGCTCGACCGCGCCCAGGGAAGTACGGGGATATTGCCGCTGCCACGAATGCAGCGCTGCACGAGATCGGTCAGAGACTCAGAGTCTGGTCTGGTCAAGATCGTCAACGAAGCTATACATACATGGATATAAGGGCATGTACAATGGTTCTAGCTTAAGGATGCCACGTAAGATAAATGATGAGGTGGAGGAGAGAGAAATCATAAGAAAAGGCTTGTCTTATCTTATTTAAGAGAAGACAAGAGATGATAGCTTAGAACAATTTGTCTCACCATATTTTTAGGAATAACTAATTATTGAAGATAAGGCTAAGAGATGACCCATTGTAGACTTGTTTTTTTGTCATCTCTAATTTACATGCAAAACTTAAGATAAGACTATCTTAGCAACCATTGTACATGCCCTAACAGGATTGCGAGCGGTGCTCACCAGAGTCAGGGAGCGAGCAGTCCCGAGGGCCGGGAGGCGGATCGGCGCGTGCGCGAGGCGCCGAGAGGAGGACGGCGCCGGCACCGTGGCGACCAAAGCCGCGCCAGGGGACAAGCCGCAGCACACCATGGATCGATCGGTGACGCACGAACACGACACTTGGTTTGCGCCACGTACGGATCGACCGCGAAGTTCGAACTCGTATGTTGTTTCGCCGCCGTCCCGCCGCCGTTGCTTGTGAACTGCCCTAAGAGCATCGAGCAATCTGATAAAATGACACACTTTTCCTAGGACTTTGATCCAGTTTGTTTTTGTTTGATTAGATGACACAGCTTAGTTTGTTAGCTGGATCAAATGACACAAATAGAGTTTTCGTCTCCTTTTCTAGGTATGAGCCTGCACGTCATAATTTTTAGGACAGTTTTGCCCTTGCATAGATTGACCTGTTGCCTGGTTCGACAGCTCCTGGTTCGATCAGTACATGCATGCACACGTAATATGGAATGAGGTGATCCTTCATGGAGCGTTTGTTCAGAAGAAGAAAAAAACACATAGCCGCAAAGAACAGCGTCACTACCTCGCCATGCCTCCTCTCCGGCGCTGTCGTTTGAAGTAGCATATGGCTAGCAGCGAAATACTCCCTCCGTTCAGAATTACTTGTCTCGGAAATGGATATATCTAGAACTAAAATACGTCTAGATACATCCATTTTTGCGACAAGTAATTCCGAACGGAGGGAGTATATATGTACAATTTTGTTCAATAATTTGACATCATTTACCCCCAAAAAAATTGACATGATCTTTCTTTATTTTTGTACCATTTTCACATGTCACAAGAATACATATGTGAATCCACATATCAGCAGCGGCGGACGTGGCGGAACAGCTGGAGCATTGCCGGATGAGAAGAAGCGGACAGGAGGTGGTAGGGAACTGGCACCACTTGGGGAAGAAACACGACAAGGCGGCGCGGGGAGTGGCGGCGCGGCATGGGAGGAAGCAAGGTGCGACGGCACGGCGCTTCCTCTGCCTCGTCCTTGCGTCAAATCAGGAGCTGTCGGACCAGCCATCAGGTGAATCGATGCAAGGGCAAAACCGTCCTAATAAATATGACATGCAGGCCCATACCTAGTAAAGGAGAAAAAAACTCAATTTGTGTCATTTGATCCAGCTAACAAGCAAACGCGAAACCTGTGGTTGAGATGGTTAGGTGGACAGTGCTATCCCCAACCCATCCTTGATGCTCGCATTATTCTTGGATTTATTTCAGTATTTCCGACGATGCGCTTTCAGTGGGAGGAGACGTTCCCGTCGACGACAGGGCGACTAGGGTGACTTCGTAAATCTCAAGATGATATGCCGACTCAGTCTTTCGGAGTTGCTCATAGAGGTAGGGTGTATGTGTGTGCGTTCATAGGGATGAGTGTATGCGCGTGTATATGAGTGATTGCGTCTGTAGTGATGCTAAAAAAATCAAACAAAAACAAAGATGTGTCACCGGATCAAAGTCCAAGGAAAAGTGTGTCATTTTATCAAATTGCTCAAGAGCATCTATAGCCGTGCGCTTCAAACCCGCCTTGTACGTCCGGATAGGCCGCTAGGTCACTGTTTGGCCACGGTTTTTTGATCGAGGCGAGCTTAAATGGGCCTCAAACGTTCGGGCTGACCGGCACCTCTCACATCCATCTCAATATGAGGTGGATACGGGAGCGTCCGGGCGCCCGCCATGTCGGACCCGACAACTCGACCACATCCCAAATTGCATCAAATCCACCAAACCCTTCCTCCTTCCCCCGCTGCCTTCCAACCTTTCCCGCGCCCGGACCCTCGCCGTCCTCCACCCTTACTCCCAATCCTCAGCACCGGTCCCGATCCACCGCCGGAGATGCCGTCCAGCCCAACCCACACCACCGCGACGGAGACGCACTCCGTCTCGTCCGTCGGCGGGGTCACTTCGTCGGCTGCGACTTGCAAGGCGGAGAACGTCGCCCGGAAGTTACGGCAGCGCCAACAGCGAGAGAGGGAGGTGGCGGTGGCGTCGCAGGGATGTTCGGACATGGTGGAGCAGTTGTCTTCTCCGTCGCGCCCGGATCCCCGCACCCCTTCCCTCCGAGCGCCGACGTGGATTACGCCGTTCGACCCCATTGAGATAGAGGATGATTCGACGGCCTGCTGGGCCATTCCGGAGAGCTTTCCGCTCATGGAGATGCCGACGGTCGACGTATGTGACTCGCCGCAGCTCGTTCGGATGCGGATGAGCACTGGCACCGGCAGTGCCCGGGCTGCCCTCCACATGTTTGACGGAATGACCAAACAAGAGTCGGTGTGTTTTCCTTGCTCATGTTCGATCATATTTTTACATAGACCACTAGCTCATTTGACACATGATGAATGCTTGCAAACAATAATCATGTAGGAGACGTTCTTGTCAAACATGATCAATGAAAATGAAGATCCTGTCGAAATGGAGTATGAATTGGAGGACACCACCACATTTGAAGTTGGGACAACATCCGATCCTAATCCAAGAAGAATACCAAGACGCCGAAGGCAAGAGGTCCGACATTTTCGAGATTCGAAGACATCTTGTTGGTCAAAGTTTGGTTGGCCACAACGATGGATCCAATATGCGGCACCGAGAAAAATGGGAACACCTATTGGACGAAGATTTGGAAGGAGTATCACGAGCAAAAGGAGTATGTGGAGCCGCATCCTATCATGACCATCCGCAATGTGGCATCTCTCCAACATCGTCGCGGGATCATTCGAGGGGAGGTGAACAAGTACGTCGGCTACCACTAGTGGAAAAAAAAACCTAGCTATGATGTGGCAAAAAGTGCCTTGCTGGCGTAGACACCCAATGCCACCAATATGGCCCCAGTGAAAATAGTATAGTGGTGGCGTTGGAAAACACGCCAGCAATACTTTGTCTTAGTTATGGTGTTCGTCGTGAGCCAACGCCAGCAATTTGTATTTTTCAATGTAAAAAAAAATACCCATCTAAACTTCTAGTGGTAACTTCAAATCCACAAACAATAGCGATCAACTAGCTTGCTACCTACAAGCAAAAGTTATCCGCTAGTTAGCTACAAACAAAAGTTATCCGCTAGCTAGCTACAAGCAAAAGCTATCTGCCGCTAGCTAAACTAGTACCTACATATATATGCACGTATTAATTACATGTCTTGACGATGAAGAATGATCCTCATCTCACGCAACTTGTTCATGTTTCTCTGTCCCTCCTTTCTGTAATGGACTTTGCGGGTCTTTGATACGTCTCCAACATATCAATAATTTTTTATTGTTCCATGTTATTATATTATCAACTTTGGATGTTTTATATACATTAATATGCTATTTTATATCATTATTGGGACTAACCTATTAACCTAGTTCCTAGTGCCAGTTTTTGTTTTTTCCCCTTGTATTTGGCTTTTATAGGAAAGGAATATCAAACGGAGTCCAAACGGAATAAAACTTTACGATGATTTTTTGGGACCAGAAGACACCTACAAGACTTGGAGAGGGGGTCAGAAGACCCGCGAGGAGATGACAAGCCTTAGGGGCGCGCCCCGGGGGGCGCCCCCTGGGCTTATGGGCCCCTCAGAGGTCCCCTAACCCTAATCTTTTGTTCTATAAATACCTAAAATCCCCCCCCCTATGCCAGAGGAGTTACCAAAAATACTTTTCCACCGCCGCAAGTCTCTGACCTCGTGAGATCCCATCTGTAGGCCTTTTCCGGTACTCCACTGGAGGGTGTTTCGATCATGAAGGGCTTCTACATCAACCTTGTTGCCCTTCCGATGATGTGTGAGTAGTTTACCATAGACCTACGGGTCCATAGCTAGTAGATAGATGTCTTCTTTTCTCTCTTTGATTTTCAATACAATGTTCTCCTCGATGTTCTTAGAGATCTATTCGATGTAATCTTCTTTTGCGGTGTGTTTGTTGAGATCCGATGAATTGCGAATTTATGATCAGATTATCTATGAATATTATTTGAGTCTTCTGTGAATTCTTATATGCATGATTTGATAGCTTTGTATTTCTCTCCGATCTATTGATTCGGTTTGGCCAACTAGATTGGTTTTTCTTGCAATGTGAGAGGTGCTTCGTGATGGGTTCAATTTTGCGGTGTCCTCGCCTAGTGACAGAAGGGGTAGCGAGGCACGTATTGTATTGTTGTCATCGAGGATCAAAAGATGGAGTTTATATCATATTGCTTGAGTTTATCCCTCTACATCATGTCATCTTGCTTAAGGCATTACTCTGTTCTTATGAACTTAATACTCTAGATGCATGCTAGATAGCGGTCGATGTGTGGAGTAATAGTAGTAGATGCATGCAGGAGTCGGTCTACTTGTCACAGACGTGATGCCTACATTCATGATCATTGCCTTATATATCGTCATAACTTTGCGCTTTTCTATCGATTGCTCAACAGTAATTTGTTTACCCACCGTATGCTTTCTTCGAGAGAGAAGCCTCTAGTGAAACCTATGCCCCCCGGGTCTATTTTCCATCATATTTATTCTGATCTACAAATACAAAAATATCTCGCTGAGTTTTATTTACTTTTATTTCTTTTTATCTCTCTATTAGATCTCACTCTTGTAAGTGACCGTGAAGGGATTGAAAACCCCCTTTTCACATTGTGTGCAAGTGTTTATTAGTTTGTGCAGGTGCATATATTAGGGACTTGCTTGTGCCTCCTACGGGATTGATATCTTGATTCCTAAATGAGGGAAATACTTATCTCTACTTTGCTGCATCACCCTTTCCTATTCAAGGGAAAAATCAACGCAAGCTCAAGAAGTAGTAGGAAGAATTTCTAGCACCGTTGCCGGGGAGGTTCTACACCAAGCCTACCAAGTACCTATCATAAACTGTCATCTCTTGCACTTACATTATTTGCCATTCGCCTCTCGTTTTCATCTCCCCCATTTCTAAAATGTTTTCATAAAAGCACAAAAATATTTGCCTTGTATTTGCCTTCTTTATGTTTGCCTTTATGTCTTACTTGGTTTGTTTGCTCGTTTACTTGGCATAATTGTGTTTATTGCAATTCAGAAGCAAAGAGATTTATGGATCCTCATCCACTTGCTAATCTTTTTAAAAGATCCAATTATGATAAACCAATTGCTAGTAAGTTTAGTGCACTATATTATCTTTATGAGGTTTTGCTTGAAATTCATGAATCTGAAAAATGTGATGAAGTGTTAAAAGAAGAAATTTATAAAGTGATTCATGATAGTTCCTTGAATGAAAAGAATGATTGCAATTATGTTATTATAAGTTCTATTAATGTCAATTGTGTTAATGATATGCAAAACCCTAAGCTTGGGGATGCTAAATTTTCTATGTCCACTACTTGTTGCAATGATAATGATTGGGGTGATTCTTCTTATGATCTTGAAAATTTATTTAAGCCCCATGATGAATATGAGATTGATAGTAACGTTTGCAATAATACTGAAAGTTGGTTTGGAAGAGTGTCAACTATAGATCCCACATATTTGGATAATGTTCAGTCCTATGAATTTTCTGATAAAAGTGGGTTTAGAAAGGTCATGACTTTATTTGATGATAACCCCACTATTTTGGAAGAGTGTTAACTTTGCATGCATATGGGTCATGTAAAAAGTATTAATAGCTATATTGTGGAATTTGATTATGATCCAACATGCAATTATTATGAGAGAGGAAAATATGATTGTAGAAATCTTCATGTTACTAAATTACCTCTCGTGATGCTTAGATTGTCAAAGTTTTATTCTTCTTCGATGCATATGCTAGTTTTTGCTTGCCTTGATAATTTGTTTTCTTATAAAATGCCTATGCATAGGAAGTATGTCAGACTTAGATGTGTTTGTCACGTGTTTTATGATGCTCTCTTTGTGCTTCAATTCTTGTCTTTCATGTGAGCATCATTGAAATCTCAATTCTTGGCTTTAAAGAAAAGCGCATGTTGGGAGACAACCCAATATTTTTATTTGTTGTTTTCTAATAAAAATATCTTCTAGCCTCTGGTTAGAGGTGTTTCTATGATTTTAATTAGTGTTTGTGCCAAGTAAGACCTTTGGGAAGATTTGGAAGGTAGTAGATTGGTTTTGCTGAAAAACAGAAATTTTTGCGTCCAGAGACAAAAAAATTATCTGATTGCTGGAGCGTGATAAAATTTTGAATTCTTTACACAATTATGGTATACAAATTGCCCGCGTTGCGCTAAGTTTTCAGAATTTTTAGAGATGCGGAGGTTTTACATCAATTTGCATCTCTACAGACTGTTCTATTTTAGATAGATTTTGTTTTCTTTGTGTTGCTTGCTTATTTTGATGAATATATGAGTCGTATCTGGGGGTATGAACCATGGAAAGGTTGGAATACAGTAGATATAAAAAATAATGAGTTCACAACAGTACCTAAAAGTAAGGTTTGGATTTGTTTTACCAACGGATCTCACGAGTTTTTTTGTTGAGTTTTGTGTTGTGAAGTTTTCAAGTTTCGCGTGAAGTTTTGATGGAACACGGAATAAGGAGTGGAAAGAGCCTAAGCTTGGGGATGCCCAAGGCACCCCAATGCCATATTCAAGGACAACCAAGCATCTAAGCTTGGGGATGCCCCGGATGGCGTCCCCTCTTTCGTCTTGAATCTATCAGTATTTTACTTGAGACTATATTTTTGTTCACCACATGATATGTGTTTTGCTTGGAGCGTCTTGTATGATTTGAGTCTTTGCCTTTTAGTTTGCCACAATCATCCTTACTGTACACACCTTTTTGAGAGGGACACACATTAATCGTGAATTTATTAGAATACTCTATGTGCTTCACTTATATCTTTTGAGCTAGGCAATTGCTCTAGTGCATCAGTTATATCTATTTGAGCACGACGGTGATGTTATTTTGAAGAAATTTATGAACTCTCATGCTTCACTTATATTATTTTGAGAGTCTTGAAAACAGCATGGTAATTTGCTTACGTTATGAATTTAGTCCTAACTAGATGGTACCCCGCGCGTTGCTGCGGGATATTAGTACGCAAAATTGTTAAGATCATGAGGTGCATTCTTGGAGTGTAGATAATAGATGAAAAGGGAATGAATTTTATCAATAAAGTATGATCTTTGTGAGGTCACACAAATTACAATTGTAAAATGTATAAAGAGTAGTTGATTTGCAAATCAAATTGTTCCTAAATATTCCTTGTATATTATCTCTGTCCTGCAAACTATTGTAGAAAGGCACTCATTGTGGAAAGCCTCATTACAATGTTCAAACAATAAATAGGTGTATAATAAACGCACAATAATTAACTTCAATGACCATAACATCTTGGCCATGTAACCACATACATAAGATGATATGTGGAAATTATCATTAAGTTTTATCTAAATATACATATATGAATAATCTAATAAGTTTAACCAAGTTGATGTAATTTTCATATCTTTACATATATAGATGTTGACCCATAAGAAAATAATTTACTTCTCGGGGAATGATCTGAAGTTTATTCTACTACAAACTAATTCAATTTGATACATACAAATTATTTTTCTATGTGTAATTTGTTGCAAAGAGATATCGCTCCAAAAGTCCAGATCTCAGAATATAGGCCTCTAAAACAAACGTCTGGAACCATAAAATAAATTTACTGGCCAGAAAGACAACCCGTTCGTACCAAATAATACGCCATGTCCGTATGCTACTTCAATCTTTGTTTGCGGCAGTTTGACACCTATTTATGTTACTGTGAAGGAGATATGGGGTAGCTGATACAAAAAAGAGATGAAGTTAATACATGATTGTAATACGAATATAACCATATATTGTTGGAATAAGACACTTGATAGTGTGCCAGTTCTGATTTAAGCCTGCGATTTTTTTTAAAAAAATTACACGCTTCTTGGATGTATGCATCGGACTTAAAAAATGCAAGTGAAAAAAAATCATATACTTAAGCAAGATGGATAGGGGAGATGTAAACCAATAATAGAAGTATAGACCAATGCTTCTCCGAACAACGGATGATGAACTGTTGCAGTCATTGCCCAATCAAAATCTCTGATGAATAGTCCTTCAAGATCAAATAGGAGTTCCATCAACAACAAAATGACCTTGAGACCGAATAAAGTAAATGGGACAGGGAATTAATAATTGACAGAAAACATGAATTTGGGATCACATTTACCTCCTTGACATGAACGTCAATGTAAATAATACATGACTGCAATTCAATGCCCTTGTATGTCCGATTTTAAGCCATTATAATTCAAAAAGATCATGAACATAACATATACTCCCTCTCTCCCAGTTTATAAGGCATGCACGTACCCCTAGGTCATCAATTTAACCAACCTAATAGAAGTCATATATTACAAAAAAATATATCATTATAAACTTCAGATGTTCTATTTTCAAATGGTATAATTTTTGTGTTATATAGTTTATATTACGGTGATCAAATTGGCAACCTAAGAGTACGCGCACGCCTTATAAACTGGAACGGAGGGAGTATCATATCAATTTAGAAAAGAGAAAGCTTAAATTATTCATGTGGTGCTAATTTATTTGATAGCTGAGAATCCGTAAGATAAATGTGGATCGTAAAATAATCGAATTCCTCCTGTTCCAACGTTGCAAATTATGAACTGCTACATTAGCTGAAGGACTTGTTTACTAACCGCAGAAAAGTGTAAAAAGAATGATCTAATGGTTGTTGAAAAACAGATAGATATCATGCCATCTCATTGAAGATTCCAGGGGGGCTCATGAGCCGAACTAACCTATTAAGTTGCATACGCCTGCGGAAGTTTTCAGCAGCATCAAGTGGGGTCGGATGCCATGAGCTCATTGAACAGCAAAACCCTGTGAAGTATCTTCTCAGACATCAATTTTGCAAAATCTTGTAAACATAAGGGTTTGTAAGATAACCAAATGATGCAACTTTAGATAAAATAAGCATTAAATTAATCTAGTATCTTGTAGGAGTATATGGTGAATTCCTGGTACATATTCAATTGGTACCTCGTCACTCGACCTGTTTAGATGGTTGTCCCTTCACCTTTCGACACTTGCTGGCCGACATATTTATCACAACCAGGATCTCCTCCAAGGATCAGGCAAGGATGATCTGCTGTCAAAACACTTTTTTTAATGTCTCTGCTAGGGTCTTAAGTAAAAAACACAACAGTCAAGCTCCCCTTGCTCCAGGGAAAAGTAAGATCACCGATAGATCGGACATGGGCAACAGCAAGAATCACATACCTGGAACCCTTCTGACGTACTCGTAGGCGCCGTCTTGAACTCGGGGAGGCTAGATTGTATAGTGACCTTGAATCGTTAAGCCACCAACACTGAATCAGCGCACAGCTGCATCGATTACTTCTGCAATGGGAGGTAGAAGAGTACGATTTTGATGGAGAAGGTGCAGAGGGAGAGGTGTTTCATAGGGGAAAGAGTAAATGCCATGGGGAAGATGAGTAGTTGTCGTGGAGAAGAGTCGCTCAGTTAAATATACAACTGAGAGCGAGAAAATGAGGGGCGGTTATTCCCGTCGTTTCATGTGCATGGGTGGCTGCCGTTTCAGAGTGTATTAATCAGTGATCATGGCGGCAACAAGCCGAAGAGGGAGCGGCGCCGAGCGGAATTGTAGCAACGAAGATGAAATTCTGATCGATTGACCTTACTGCACTTACATGGGCTGACACCACGCACCAAATAAGCTGGCCAATTTATTGGACCTGACAGCCCAGTGCAAAAAATGCCAGTGTCCACGGCTACAAACAGACCCGAAATGCAAACAGACGCATCATGTTAGAGAAACGGACACACATGTGGTTGCCATGCTGAGTTGGAGTAGCTGCATGGTTAGTGCTGACGTGGCAGTAGGAGAATGGATGGTGATGTGGATAGCTTGCATGCTTAGTTAAATAGGTTAGTGGGGATGAACTATTTAGGTATTATAGATATGATGGGCATCCAAGGGGGATATAATAAAAACTTTCATAAAGAGCATTGAATATATGAGAAGTTTGATTCTTTGCGATTGTTTTGAGATATGAAGACGGTGATGTTAGAGTCATGCTAGTAGTAAATTGTGGAATAGTAGAAATACTTGTGTTAAGGTTTGTGATTCCTGTAACATGCACATATGGTTTTATAGTTATGTGATGAAGTTAAAGCACAATTTATCCTTGATTGTCTTCCTTTATGTGAAAGTCGCGAGCGCGCAATGGTTAACTCCTACCAACCTTTCCCCTTGGAGCATGCGTATTAGTACTTTGCTTCAAGGGCTAATAATTTTCTTGCAATAAGTATGTGAGTTCTTTATGACTAATGTTGAGTCCATGGATTATACGCACTCTCACCCCTCCACCTTTGATAGCCACTCTAGTACCACACAACTTTTGCCGGTGCATTAAACCCACCTTATACCTTTCCTCAAAACGGCCATAGCCATTCCGAGATATATTGTCATGTAAGTCCACCGTTTCGTCATTATGAGTTTTCACCTTGAGTTGTAAATTTTGAGTTGTAAGTAAATAAAAGTGTGATGATCATCATTATTAGAGCATTGTCCCATGTGAGGTTATAAAAAAATAAAAGAGGCTAAAGAACCTAAATAAAAAAAGAAAAAAAGAGGCAAAAGAGCCCAAAATAAAAAATGAGAGAAAAAGAGAGAAGGGATAATGTTACTATCCTTTTCCACACTTGTGCTTCAAAGTAGCACCATGTTCTTCATGATAGAGAGTCTCCTATTTTGACACTTTCATATATTACTAGTGGAAAATTTTCATTATAGAACTTGGCTTGTATATTCCAATGATGGGCTTCCTCAAATTGCCCTAGGTCTTCATGAGCAAGCAAGTTGGATGCACACCCACTTAGTTTTATTTTTGAGCTTTCATACACTTATAGCTCTAGTGCATCTCTTACATGGCAATCCCTACTCATTCACATTGATATCAATTGAAGGACATCTCCATAGTCCATTAATTTGCCTAGTTGATGTGAGACTTTCTCCCTTCTTTTGTCTACTACCACCTTCTATTCCACCTATAGTGCAATATCCATGGCTCACTGATGTCTACTACGCAACCTTCTTCTTGTAAACGTTGTTGGGCCTCCAAGTGCAGAGGTTTGTAGGATAGTAAAAAAATTCCCTCAAGTGGATGACCTAAGGTTTATCAATTCGTGGGAGGCGTAGGATGAAGATGGTCTCTCTCAAATAACCCTGCAACCAAATAACAAAGAGTCTCTTGTGTCCCCAACACACCCAATACAATGGTAAATTGTATAGGTGCACTAGTTCGGCGAGGAGATGGTGATACAAGTGCAATATGGATGGTAGATATAGGTTTTTGTAATAAAAAAATATAAAATCAGCAAGGTAGCAA
>LR738713.1:575172761-575191360 GCA_902687465.1 Secale cereale | reverse complement strand
GACTTTCTCCCTTCTTTTGTCTACTACCACCTTCTATTCCACCTATAGTGCAATATCCATGGCTCACTGATGTCTACTACGCAACCTTCTTCTTGTAAACGTTGTTGGGCCTCCAAGTGCAGAGGTTTGTAGGATAGTAAAAAAATTCCCTCAAGTGGATGACCTAAGGTTTATCAATTCGTGGGAGGCGTGGGATGAAGATGGTCTCTCTCAAATAACCCTGCAACCAAATAACAAAGAGTCTCTTGTGTCCCCAACACACCCAATACAATGGTAAATTGTATAGGTGCACTAGTTCGGCGAGGAGATGGTGATACAAGTGCAATATGGATGGTAGATATAGGTTTTTGTAATAAAAAAATATAAAATCAGCAAGGTAGCAAGTGGTAAAAGTGAGCATTGCAATGATAGGAAACAAGGCCTAGGGTTCATACTTTCACTAGTGCAAGTTCTCTCAACAATAATAACATAACTGGATCATATAACTATCCCTCAACATGCAAAAAAGAGTCACTCCAAAGTCACTAATAGCGGAGAACAAACAAAGAGATTATGGTAGGGTACGAAACCACCTCAAAGTTATCCTTTCTGAACGATCTATTCAAGAGTCCGTAGTAAAATAACACGAAGCTATTATTTCCGTTTGATCTATCATAGAGTTCGTACTAGAATAACACCTTAAGATACAAATCAACCAAAACCCTAATGTCACCTAGATACTCCATTGTCACCTCAAGTATCCGTGGGCATGATTATACGATATGCATCACACAATCTCAGATTCATCTATTCAACCAACACAAAGTACTTCAAAGAGTGCCCCAAAGTTTCTACCGGAGAGTCAAGACAAAAACGTGTGCCAACCCCTATGCATATATTCCCAAGGTCACGGAACCCGCAAGTTGGTCACCAAAACATACATCAAGTGGATCAATAGAATACCCCATTGTCACCACGGGTATCCCACGCAAGACATACATCAAGTGTTCTCAAATCATTAAAGACTCAATCCGATAAGATAACTTCAAAGGGAAAACTCAATCCATTACAAGAGAGTAGAGGGCGAGAAACATCATAAGATCCAACTATAATAGCAAAGCTCGCGATACATCAAGATCGTGCCATCTCAAGAACACGAGAGAGAGAGAGAGATCAAACGCATAGTTACTGATACATACCCTCTGTCCCGAGGGTGAACTACCCCCCCTCGTCATGGAGAGCGCCGGGATGATGAAGATGGCCACCGGAGAGGGATCCCCCCTTCGGTAGGGTGCCAGAATGGGTCTAGATTGGTTTTCGGTGGCAACAGAGGCTTTCGGCGGCGGAACTCCCGATCTAGGTTATTTTCCGGAGGTTTTAGTATATATAGGAGGTGTTGGAGTCGGGGACAAGTAAAGGGGGTCTCCGGGCTGTCCATGAGGCAGGGGGGCACGCCCAGGGGGCACGCGCCCCCTACCCTCGTGGGCAGCCCATGGACCTTCTGGTCCCTCTCCGGCACATTCTGGGCTTCTTCTGGTCCAAAAATAACCTCCGTTGAGTTTCGGGTCAATTGGGCTCCATTTGATATTCCTTTATGCGATACTTTAAAATAGGAGAAAAACAGAAACTTGCACTAGGCTCTAGGTTAATAGGTTAGTCCCAAAATCATATAAAAGTGTATATAAAAGCCCATAAAACATCCTAGAAGGATAATATAATAGCATGGAACAATAAAAAATTATAGATACGTTGGAGACTTATCACTCACGCTCATGTATTGCGTGAAGAGTTGAAAAAGGTTGAGAACACAAAAAGTATGAAATAATTGCTTGGCTGGCACCGGGGTAGTACATGATTTATACTTTGCGTTCAGAAGTGGGAGTATAACAAGACTATATGATTTTGTTGGGATAACTTTCTTTAGCCATGTTATTTTTGAAGTTTCATGATTTTGCTTTCTAGTATGCTTGAAGTATTATTGTTTTTATGTCAATATTAAACTTTGTTTTGAATCATATGGATCTGAGTATTCATGCCAAAGAAAAGAGATTGCATTGATAAATATGTTAGGTAGCATTCCACATCAAAAATTCTGTTTTTATCATTTACCTACTCGAGGACGAGCAAGAATTAAGATTGGGGATGCTTGATACGTCTTCAACGTATCTATAATTTTTAACCGTTACATGCTATTATATTATGAACTTTGGATGTTTTACATACACTAATATGCTATTTTATATGATTTTTGGGACTAACCTATTAACCTAGTGCGTAGTGCCAGTTTATGTTTTTTCCTTGTTTTGGGCTTTTATAGGAAAGGAATATCAAACGGAGTCCAAATGGAATAAAACTTTACGATGATTTTTCTTGGACCAGAAGACACCTACGAGACTTGGAGAGGGGGTCAGAAGACCCGCTGTCGGTGTCAAAACCGGCGGATCTCGGGTAGGGGGTTCCGAACTATGCGTCTGAGGATTGATGGTAACAAGAGGCTGGGGACACGATGTTTACCCAGGTTCAGGTCCTCTCGATCGAGGTAAAACCCTACTTCCTGCTATATTAATATGGATGAATATGAATACAAGAGTTGATCTACCTCGAGATCGTATTGGCTTAACCCTAGAGTCTAGCCTATGAGGATTTGTGTTTCTCTATTAGCCTCTACGGACTAAACCCTCAGGTTTATATACACATTGGAGGGGCCTAGGGTTTGTACATACCATCTTGCAAAGGAAGAAAAGATTACAGCCGAACCTAAACTTGCCATTATACGGATATAGGATTCCTATCTGGATACAAGAGATGATCTTCGACTATGATCTTCACAGCCCACCAGTCCGGCCCATCAAGAGTTATCTGGCCTCCCGAGGACCCCTCGATCCAGGACTCCCTTAGTAGCCCCTGAACCTGACTTCGATGACGATGAGTTCGGCTTCCGTATTTTCTTCGGCATTGCAAGGCGGGTTCCTTCTTCAGAATATATCTTCTGCGAAAAGGTGGATTGTGTTTGGCTCTGCAAGGTTAGTACAACCCTTAGCCTTGAAGGCAAGGCTCTTAAAAGAAAATGAATAGTGTGTCTCTACTGACAACTTTTGGTGAAGCATCACGCCCATCCCACTAACATACCAAACCGTTTTATTTGGCCCTGGTTTTGCGTTTCGAGGCATATCCTCATTGACACGTCTTATCAGAATAGAGATCGTGCCCGCTTATTGTGGGATCCTTATCAATATGACGTGAGCACCCACGTCGTACATTACGCACGACCGCTTTGGGAACAGGCGAGGTTTATGGCTAAAGTGGGGGGATGCTCTGTATTCACAGCATTATAAAAGGACACCAATCCCTTTCATCAGCCCCACGCCTTCCTCAAGCTCGAGCTCTCCAATCTCCCTAGTCCCAGCTTCCCCATCTCCTGCGCCCACCCGCTCTGCGTTCCTCAACCACCACCTCCGTACCTAGCAATGGCTGGTTCCGATGCTAGGGGCAAGTGGGAGGCTTCCACGGTTACTAAAAAAACCGTGGAGGATCTGCGGAGGGTGGGCTATCTCGCCACCGATATCGCGCACCGAGTTCCTACCAAGGGTCAGGTGATTCCTGTCCCAGAGGCATGCGAGAGGGTAGTGTTCACTTCCCACTTTATTAGAGGGCTAGGGTTTCCGCTTCACCCCTTTGTTCGGGGTTTACAGTTCTTCTACGGGCTAGATTTCCATGATCTAGCCCCGTACTCAATCCTTCACATCTCCGCTTTCATAGTGGTGTGTGCAACTTTCCTCCGCATCCCTCCACACTTTGGCCTATGGCTCAAAACCTTCAACGTGAAGCCGAAGGTGGTGGATGGGCAGCACGCGGAGTGCGGGGGCACCATGATTAGCAAGCTCCCGAATGCGACTTGGCCCAAAGGGTCAATCATACAGACGAATAAGGTCTGGCAGCAGGAGTGGTTCTACATCACCGAACCCCGCGACGCCAAATGGGCGGCGGAGCCTGCTTTTAGATCCGGACCCCTAGAGAGGTTGACCTCCTGGACCAAAAACTGTCTGGACTGGGGGTCTGAAACTGAAGCGAAGACACTCCAGAGCCTTGTATCCGGTGTGATTTCCAAAGGGCGCCAGCTCTTGTCCGTGGTCCAGGTAATGCTGGCCCGTCTTATTCTCCCTTGCCAAAGCCGGGACTCCTCCCTATGGGAGTTCGATCCGGTAGGAGATAAGCCGCTGAAGCATCTCTTCGGCTTTACGCACAAAGAGATCTGGAAGCATCTTTTTAAGAGCCAGAAGGAGTGGCCGGCAGAAACTGAGGACGCGGGCTTTAGTACTGATACGTCTCCAACGTATCTATAATTTTTTATTGTTCCATGCTATTATTTATGATGTCTTGGATGTTTAATGGGCTTTGTCATACACTTTTATATAATTTTTGGGACTAACCTACTAACCGAAAGGCCCAGTCCAGATTGTTGTTTTTTGCCTGTTTCAGGGTTTTGCAGAAAAGGAATATCAAACGGAGTCCAAACGGAATGAAACCTTCGGGAGAGATATTTTTGGAGAAAATCACGCACGGGGGACTTGAGAACCACGACAGGGGAGCCACGAGGTGCCCACGAGGGTGGGGTGGTGCGCCCCCCTTCCCAGGGCACACCCACCGCCTCGTGGGCCCCTCGGTATCCTCCTTCCTCCTATATAATCCTACGTACCCCGAAACCATCAGCAACAGAGAGAAAACCCTAATTCCACCGCTGTAACCTTCTGTTCCCGTGAGATCCCATCTTGGAGCCTGTTCCGGAGCTCCGCTGGAGGGGGGATCCATCACGGAGTACTTCTACATCATCATCATCGCCCTCACCATGAGTTGTGAGTAGTTTACCACAGACCTTCGGGTCCATAGAAAGTATCTAGATGGCTTCTTCTCTCTCTTTGGATCTCAATACAAAGTTCTCCTCGGTCTTCGAGGAGATCTATTCGATGTAATCTCTTTTTGCGGTGTGTTTGTCGAGATCCGATGAATTGTGGGTTTATGATCAAGATTATCTACGAGAAATATTTGGTTCTTTTCTTAACTCTTTATGTGTGCTCATAATATCCTTGCAAGTCTCTTCGAATTATTGGTTTGGTTTGGCCTACTAGATCTATAGTTCTTGCAATGGGAGAAGTGCTTGGCTTTGGGTTCAATCTTGCGGTGTCCTTTCCCAGTGACAGTAGGGGCAGCAAGGCATGTATTGTATTGTTGCCATCGAGGATAAAAATATGGGGTTTATATCATATTGCTTGAGTTTATCCCTCTACATCATGTCATCTTGCTTATGGCGTTACTATGTTCTTATGAACTCAATACACTAGATGCATGCTGGATAGTGGTCGATGTGTGGAGTAATAGTAGTAGATGCAGGCAGGAGTCGGTCTACTTGTCTCGGACGTGATGCCTATATACAATGATCATGCCTAGATAGTCTCATAATTATTCGCTTTTCTATCAATTGCTCGACAGTAATTTGTTTACCCGCCGTAGAATATCGCTATCATGAGAGAAGCCACTAGAGAACACTATGCCCCCCGGGTCCGTTCTCAACATATCAATCTACATCTACTTTATTTTTTCCGCTTTTATTTTCTGTTCTTATAAACAAAAAATACCAAAAATATAAACTATCATCTCTATCAAATCTCACTCTCGTAAGTGACCGTAAAGAGATTGACAACCCCTTATCGTGTCGGCTGTGAAGTTCTTATTAGTTTGTGCAGGTGCGAGGGACTCGCGCGTGGTCTCCTACTGGATTGATACCTTGGTTCTCAAAAACTGAGGGAAATACTTACGCTACTGTGCTGCATCTCCCTTTCCTCTTCGAGGGAATACAACACAAGCTCGAGAAGTAGCAAGTACCACGCTCTCCGCTCGAGAGGTAATAGAAAACTTCGCCGAACATATATTTCTTCCCTTATTTAATGATAGTAGGAATTGGAGTTTTGTGTGATATACATGGCTGGACAAAGAAGGCGACCCGGATTAATTATCCGGCGCCTTTGCCCGAAGGCCCAGAATCGCCTAGACTGACGGCGATGCTGGTCCCGGCGCCGTACAAGGCGCCGATCAAGAATCCTAAGAAGAAGAAGGGCAAGGGGGCCGGAAACAGCCCCCTTCCTACGGGCGAGAAGTCCGAGAAGACCAACATCTCCTCCGAAGAGGAGGAGGATGACGAGGAAGATGAAGAAGAGGAGGAGGAGCCCCTACGCAGGGCCGGGGGACGAAGAGGGGGCCCGCTGCTGACGCAGGCACGGCCGCACCCCGGAGGAAACTGAACCTCGCTGCTAGTTCAGATTCATCCGAACATAGCTTCGTGGTGAAGCCCATGGAGAAACCCCCGCCCAAATCGTAAGTTTGTCCAAATTAATTGCTCAACCTTTATTTGTTTAGCATTTTTGCTGCTTACTCGGTATTTCTCACCTGCTGACGTATAGCCCTCCCGGAGGACACCACAACGCCTCCTTATCGGAGGGGAACTCCCTAGCGCCTAGAGAGACGGAGAGTGACCCGCCAGTCCGAGCTCCATCGCCCATGATTGGCGGGGACACCGAAGTGTCCTCCCAGCGGGTGTCTTCCGCCTTTGGAAATGAGGGCGGGGCAGGTGACAGGGTGGCCGAGGATAATACCTTGGCGGCTGCTGACCATGGGGAAATAATCCACATGGAGACCGAAGATGTGGGGCCCAAACAATCCGGGGCCCCACCGAATTGTGCCCAGGAGCCTAGCGCGGCTCTGGGGTCCGGAGACTAGACTCCCCAAACGGAGGAGGGTACGACGGCGCCTGGAGTCAATGTGGAAGCACCGGACTCTATGGAGGGGGCACTGCAAAGTGCTTCCATCATGGAAGAGCACCGCACCATGATGGGTGTAGTGATGAAGAAGGTTCAGTCCGTCAAGGGCGGACTGAATGAAGCCTTCAACAGCCTATTAACAGGCTTTGAGGTAAGAAATGTAATGTTCTTTATAGAACTTTATTATTTTTTACGCACATACATAACCAGTAGCCCCTGATGCTTTGTGTGATTCTGAAAAGAATCGGACAAAGTATCCAGAATATAGCATACTTACAGAGCTAAACTATTGTGCAGGCTTCACTAGTTGCGGCAACTGCACGAGATGCGAAGGTTGCCGAACTAAACTGGAAGCTCTTGTTGGCCAACACGGACCTCGACCGCGTCAATCAACGTTTAGATGAACGCAAGGTATGCAGATTTTAAGATGTCAATAAGACTAATTAAGATTGATTGAGTATGCTTATAACTCTGATATGGTATTCTGTATTACACAGTTGGCGCCACTGAGCTCGAGGCCCTCAAGGGCGAGGTTGCCAAGGCCAAGAAGGAGGCCAAAGCGAACAAGGTAGCCGCTGACAAAGCGACTGCCGATTTGGAGGCCGAAAAGGCGGAGTGCGAGAAGCACCGGACTCGGGTGTCCGAAGTCGAGGTTGTGCTCAACGATGCCATTAGCAAATGTGAGGCATTGGAGAAGAAGACTTCGGAACAAGTGTCCGAGCTTGCTGCGGGAGTTAAGTCTGCCCAGGATGCGCGAGGCGAGGTGCGCAGCGCCTGTGAAGAAATCAAGCAGGCACGGCAGATAGCATCTGGTAAGATTTTTCTCTTGCAGAGCATCTCCGGAGGGCGGAAATATCTCGGGCTGACACGGTTGTGGAGTTCTCCAGGTGTGTTTGCTGATCTTCCGAGGAGCAATGCTGACGCTGCCCAGTACTTCCGAGCCCAGGAGGGGAACGACACGGAGAAGTTTTTTTGGTCGCAGTTTTATGCGCCAAAACATCTGGTGCCCCTCAACGACCAGATGAAGCAGCTGGTCGAGCTGCACAACATGGCGGGTTCGGCCATGAAGGACTTGATAGTCCAGCTATGGCTAGCTGATCCAATCCCCAGTAGTTACTTCGGATTGGTAAAGCGGCTCGTCGAGGCGAGTCCGCGGGTCGTCACAATGACGCGGTCGGCTTTCATAGAAGGTGCTCGAATGGCCTTCACTCGTGTGAAAGTGCACTGGGCGAAGATGAATCCGGGGCACATTGTCACTGCTAGCCCACCTGCCGGCAAGGAGCACCACAAGCAGGAGAAGTACTTCAAGGACGTCATTGAAGGCACCCGCCTTGTAGAAGTCCAGTGCTCGAAGGATGTTATCTTCGAGTAATTGTATCCGGATGTAAAGACTTAGGCTTATGAATCCGATGTATATGACTTTTGCGCTATTATAATATAAGCGTCTTTTACCTCTTGTGTGACTGTTTATTTAAATCTGAAAGTTTCCAGTCGTCGGCTTCAGCCCCCATGTACACAGTACTGGGGTGTTTGGTCATATGCATATGCACTCTTTATCCAACGTCTTGGTCCGTGTAGGAGGTGTATGCGGAGCGAACCAGGCAATCAGACTATGCGGCGTTATTGCTTTCACTTAGTCATAGGAGTTTGACATGTGGGGCTAGGTACTAGCCCTTGGTGCAGATATGATATTCCTTACCTAGGGTATTCAATTGCACCTGGCTGGGCGAAAAAAACTAACCCTTCGTATAACACGGGGTAGATCTGTATCGATCGTAGTATAAAACTTGGTCACCGGATTGCAAACCAGGTTCTCGCCTATCATGACGGTCAGTTTTTGGCTTTCTCTACTAAGGTACTTGACCGGACGAGCCAGAAGTACAATCGCAATAGCTCTCCCTTTACGCCATAGCCGAACAATCGGGAACGTAGGGGTAAGCATAGGAGCCGGGCAACCCAACTATTGACCCAAGACATGATTCAGAACTGATGAATATAAGGCAAACATCCAGGACGCCGAACACTCCCTATAGGTGTTCGGTCTTTTCAACATATATCGGGCTGAATACAGCCCCTGGTAATAGACCCTTATTGACAAGGCACATATGGCAATCTGCTGTTGGGAGAGAACATTTATGGTGAGTGAATAAAACTCCGAACATAATGCGAATCGAGCTGCTCTATTAATATCCCTTTATAGTACGACGAGCCGTAAGCTTATAGATAATGCCGATAACCTTTTTGGACATTTTACATGCCAAAAGGGTATATAACAAGAGAGAGAAAAAAGGTTTACACATGGTCTTAATCTAAAAAGAAACCTTTAGAGCTGGTCCCTGCTGCACGTCTACGCCATTTCCTCCTCTGTCATGTGTCCTTGAAGGGGGGAGTATGATGGCCATCTACAAAAAAAAACTTGGAAAAGAAAAAGAAATCCAATGTGGCCATAACAGGAATGGTTCTTTTAATGAACCTAAAATAGATAAGTTTAGAGTCCGAATAGGGTCTAACCGAGCTATGGACTATATGCAGTTCGCCCCCA
The DNA here is from genome assembly GCA_902687465.1 of Secale cereale. Lineage (NCBI taxonomy): Eukaryota > Viridiplantae > Streptophyta > Magnoliopsida > Poales > Poaceae > Secale > Secale cereale. The sequence goes on along the minus strand of LR738713.1, from coordinate 575,182,027 downwards.
GTGGTTGCCCAAGGAATTTTTAAGGCATAATTATGTACTCGAGGCACATATGCTATCACCTTATGGGGCAGTCGACGGGGGCGTAGCTGCTAATCGAGCTCAGGTTCATCTGAGCTGCCGCACTGAGGCGTGTGTCGGACACGTTTAGTTATGTCCGTGGCCGATAGATTGTCCAACTTGAATAGGCCGTTTTGGACTTCGGCTGCTAAGGCCGCAGTGTCCTCCTCCGTACGGAGAGAGCGCTCCATATTTCCATTGATCGTGATGACGCCACGTGGTCTAGGAATTTTAAGCTTTAGATAAGCATAACGCGGGACTGCATTAAAGCGGGCGAAGGCCATTCTGCCGAGTAGGGCGTGATAGCCACTTCAGAATGGACCTATGTCGAAGATTAATTCTTCGCTTCGAAAGTTATCCGGAGAGCCGAATACGACCTCCAATGTTAAAGAGCCCGTGCAGCGGGCTTCTATGCCCGGTATCACCCCTTTAAAGGTCATGCTGCTTGGCTTGATTCTTGACGGGTCTATCCCCATCCTGTGGACAGTGTCCTAATATATCAGATTAAGACTGTTGCCGCCGTCCATGAGGACTCGGGTGAGATGGTATCCATCGATTATTGGGTCAAGCACTAGGGCAGCCGAACCCCCATGACAAATACTAGTCGGATGATCCCTGTGATCGAAAGTGATCGGATAGGCCGACCATGGGTTGAATTTGGGGGCAACAGGCTCAACGGTGTAGACATCTCGGAGTGCGCGCTTGCGCACCCTTTTTGGGATATGAGTGGCATATATCATGTTCACTGTTTTAACCTCCGGTGGAAATTTCTTCTGCCCCCCTGTATTCGGCTGGCGAGGTTCGTCCTCGTCTTTGCTCTGAGGCTCCTTTCCCTTGTGTTCGGCATTGAGCTTGCCGGCCTGCTTGAATACCCAACAATTACGGTTGGTATGGTTTGCAGGTTTCTCTGGGGTGCCATGTATTTGGCAAGGCCTATCTAATATTTTGTCCAGACTAGATGGACCATCTTTGTTGCCTTTAAATGGCTTCTTCCGCTGACCAAGTCTGGAGCCACTGAATCCGGCGTTTGCTGCTGTATTATCTGGGCTTCCAGCATTGTTTCGACATTTGTTTTTCTTACGTCGTGGCTTTCTATTGCTGTCCCTGGCCTCAAATGTTCCAGGGTCGCTGGTGCTACTACAAGCTAACTAGCTATCCTCACCCGCGCAAAACGGGTCATGAGTGTGGTTAGGGCTGCCATTGTCCTCGACTTTTCCTGTCCGAGGTGTCTGGCTAGCCATTCATCTCGGACACTGTGCTTGAAGGCCGCTAAGGCTCCAGCGTCCGGACAATCGACGATTTGGTTCTCCTAAGTGAGAAACCGATTCCGAAGCTTGCGGGCTAAAGTCTTCTATCCAGACGGCAGGATCCGTCGTTCCATCGTACGCTTCGATGTTCACAGGTTTAAACCCTTCTGTAAAATCATGATCCAGCTGTTGGGGAACATAGTAATTCAAAAAAAAATCCGACGATCACGCAAGATCTATCTACTAGAAGCATAGCAACGAGAGGGGAGAGTGTGTCTATGTACCCTCGTAGACCGAAAGCAGAAGAGTCTAGTGACGCGGTTGATGTAGTCGAATGTCTTTGCGATCCAATCGATCCAAGCACTGAAAGTACGGCACCTCCGCGTTCAGCACACGTTCAGCTCGATGACGTCCCACGAGCTCTTGATCCAGTTGAGCGTCACGGGAGAGTTTCGTCAACACGACGGCATGGTGACGGTGATGATGAAGCTACCGGCGCAGGGCTTCGCCTAAGCACTGCAATGATATGACCGAGGTGTGTAACTGTGGGGAGGGGCACCACACACGGCTAAGAAATCAACTTGTGTGTTCATGGGGTGCCCCCTGGCCACGTATATAAGGGATGGCGGGAGGAGGAGGCCGGCCCTCATAGGGCGTGCCAAAGTGTGGAGTCCTACTAAGACTCCCTAGTCCTAGTAGGATTCCACCTCCCACATGGAATAGGAGAAGGGGAAGGGAGAAGGAGAAGGAAGGAAGGGGGCACCCCCTTTCCCTAGTCCAATTCTGACCAGTCCATGGGGAAGGGGAGCGGCCACCCTTGAGGCATTTCTCTCCTTTCCCGTATGGCCCATTAAGGCCCAATACGAATTCCCACAACTCTCCGGTACTCCAAAAAATACCCGAATCACTGGTAACCTTTACGAGGTCCAAATATAACCTTCCAATATATCGATCTTTACGTCTCGACCATTTCGAGACGGTTCGTCATGTCCGTGATCTCATCCGGGACTCCAAACAAAGATCGGTCATCAAATCACATAACCAATAATACAAATCGTCATCGAACGTTAAGCGTGTGGAGGATACGGGTTCGAGAACTATGTAGACATGACCGAGACACATCTCCGGTCAATAACCAATAGTGGAACCTGGATGCTCATATTGGCTCCTACATATTCTACGCAGATCTTTATCGGTCAAACCGCATAACAACATACGTTGTTCCCTTTGTCATCGGTATGTTACTTGCCCGAGATTCGATCGTCGGTATCATCATACCTAGTTCAATCTCGTTACCGGCAAGTCTCTTTACTCATTCCGTAATACATCATCTTGTGACTAACTCACTAGTCATTTGCTTGCAAGGCTTATTATGATGTGTATTACCCAGTGTTCAAGATATCTTCCGATATGCCGATAAATCGGCCGATTTATCGCTTTCCGTTGTCTGACCGATAAGATAAATCGGCCGATAAATCAGCCGATATGGCGATAAATAGGCCGATATGCTGATAAATTGGCCGATTTACCCCTTATCATGGGTCGACCGATAAGTTCCCGATAAGCGATATCCCCAACATTGGTATTACCGATAGGGCCCAGAGATACCTCTCCGACACCCGGAGTGACAAATCCTATTCTCGATCTATGCCAACACTACAAACACCTTTGGAGACACCTGTAGAGCATCTTTATAATCACCCAATTACGTTGTGATGTTTGATAGCACATAAGGTGTTCCTCTGGTATTCGGGAGTTGCATGATCTCATAGTCATAGGATCATGTATAAGTCATGAAGAAAGCAATAGTAGTAAAATAAACGATCAAGTTGCTAAGCTAACGGATGGGTCTTGTCCATCACATCATTATCCTAATGATGTGACCCCGTTGATCAAATGACAACTCATGTCTATGGCTAGGAAAGATAACCATCTTTGATCAATGAGCTAGTCTAGTAGAGGCATACTAGGGACACTCTGTTTGTCTATGTATTCACACATGTACTAAGTTTCCGGTTAATAGAATTCTAGCATGAATAATAAAAATTTATCATGATATGAGGAAATATAAATAACAACTTTATTATTGCCTCTAGGGCATATTTCCTTCAGTCTCCCACTTGCACTAGAGTCAATAATCTAGTTCACATCGCCATGTGATTTAATACTGATAGTTCACATCGTTATGTGAATAACACCCATAGTTCACATCGCCCTATGACCAACACCCAAAGGATTTACTAGAGTCAATAGTCTAGTTCACATTGTGATACATCTCCAACGTATCTATAATTTTTGATTGTTCCATGCTATTATATTATCCTTCTAGGATGTTTTATGGGCTTTTATATACACTTTTATATGATTTTTGGGACTAACCTATTAACCCAGAGCCCAGTGCCACTTTCTGTTTTTCTCCTGTTTTAGGGTATCACAGAAAAGGAATATCAAACGGAGCCGAATTGACTTGAAATTCAGCGGAGGCTGTTTTTGGACCAGAAGAAGCCCAGAAAGTGCCGGAGGGGGCCAGAAGATCCACGGGCTACCCACGTGGGTAGGCCCCCCTACTGGGCGCGCCCCCCTGCCTCGTGGACAGCCTGGAGACCTCCTTTACTTGTCCCCGACTCCAACACCTCATATATATACTGAAACCTCCGGAAAATAACCTAGATCGGGAGTTCCGCCACCGAAAGCCTCTGTTGCCATCGAAAACCAATCTAGACCCGTTCTGGCACCCTGCTGGAGGGGGGAATCCCTCTCCGGTGGCTATCTTCATCATCTCGGCGCTCTCCATGACGAGGAGGGAGTAGTCCACCCTCGGGGCTGAGGATATGTACCAATAGCTATGTGTTTGATCTCTCTCTCTCTCTCTCTCTCTCTCTCTCTCTCTCTCTCTCTCTCTCTCGTGTTCTTGAGATGGCACAATCTTGATGTATCGCGAGCTTTGCTATTATAGTTGGATCTTATGATGTTTCTCCCCCTCTACTCTCTTGTGATGAATTGAGTTTTCCCTTTGAAGTTATCTTATCGGATTGAGTCTTTAAGGATTTGAGAGCACTTGATGTATGTCTTGCATGTGTTTATTTGTGGTGACAATGGGATATCACGTGATCTACTTGATGTATGTTTTGGTGATCAATTTGCGGGTTCCGTGATCTTAGGAATCTATGCACAGGGGTTGGCACACGTTTTCATCTTGACTCTCCGATAGAAACTTTGGGGCACTCTTTGAAGTATTTTGTGTTGGTTGAATAGATGAATCTGAGATTGTGTGATGCATATCGTATAATCATGCCCACGGATACTTGAGGTGACAATGGAGTATCTAGGTGACATTAGGGTTTTGATAGATTTGTGTCTTAAGGTGTTATTCTAGTACGAACTCTATGATAGATCGAACGGAATAGATCTATCAGAAAGAATAACTTTGAGGTGGTTTCGTACCCTACCATAATCTCTTTGTTTGTTCTCTGCTATTAGTTACTTTGGAGTGACTCTTTGTTGCATGTTGAGGGATAATTATATGATCCAGTTATGTTATTATTGTTGAGAGAACTTGCAGTAGTGAAAGTATGAAACCTAGGCCTTGTTTCCTATCATTGCAACACCGTTTATGCTCACGTTTACCACTTGCTACCTTGCTGTTTTTATATTTTCGTATTACAAAAACCTATATCTACCATCCATATTGCACTTGTATCACTATCTCTTCGCCAAACTAGTGCACCTATAATATTTACCATTGTATTGGGTGTGTTGGGGACACAAGAGACTCTTTGTTATTTGGTTGCAGGGTTTTTTGAGAGAGACCATCTTCATCCTACACCTCCCACAGATTGATAAACCGTAGGTCATCCACTTGAGGGAAATTTGCTACTGTCCTACAAATCTCTGCAGTTGGAGGCCCAACAACGTCTATAAGAAGAAGGTTGTGTAGTAGACATCAAGCTCTTTTCTGGCGCCATTGCCGGGGAGGTGAGTGCTTGAAGGTATATCTTTAGATCTTGCAATCGATTCTTTTAGTTTCTTGTTTTATCACTAGTTTAGTTTATAAAAGAAAACTACAAAAAAATGGAATTAAGGTTACCTCATATGCTTCATCTTTTTAATATCTTTTGTGAAAATGATGGAAATGAAAATTGTGCCCAAGTACTATAAGAAGAATGCATTAAAATGTTTGGCACTAAATACTTGAATGATGAGCATGATTGCAATGTTGTTAGTGTGAATCCTTTGAATATCCATGATGCTAATGATATGCAAAGCTACAAGCTTGGGGATGCTATGTTTGATGAAGATGATATTTTTTGTCCCCCAAGTTTTGATGAGAAAATCTATTATGATGAGAGCATGCCTCCTATTTATGATGATTATATTGATGAAAGTGGATTTGGAGAGGTCATAACTTTATTTAGTGATGAATCCACTATTTCGGAAGAGGTTCCAATTGATTATGAGAACAAAGTTGCTATCTATGATGATTATTGTGATGACTCGTATGCTATTAAGAATAATGATAACCATGAAACTTGTCATCATGATTTTAATTTTCAATTGGATTATGCCTCACATGATAAATATTTTATTGAGTTTGCTCCCACTACTATTCATGAGAAGAAATTCGCTTATGTGGAGAGTAATAAAATATATATGCTTGGGGATCATGACAAGAATGCTTTATGTGATAGTTATATTGTTGAATTCAATCATGATGCTACTGAAAATTATTATGAGAAATGATCATATGCTTCTACATATTGCAATAATACCAAGTTTCCTCTCTATGTGCTTAAAATCTTGAAGTTATGCTTGCTTTGCCTTCCTATGCTAGTTGATTATCGTTCCCATAAGTTGTTTGCTTACAAAATCCCTATGCATAGGTAGTGGGTTAGGCTTAAATGTGCTAGTCATATTCTTCATTATGCTCTCCTTATGTTTCAATCCTTATCTTTTACTCGAGCATCATTGAAATCATTATGCCTAGCTAGGGGCGTTAAACGATAGCGATTGTTGGGAGGCAACCCAACTTTATTTTTGTTCTTTGCTTTTTGCTTCTGTTTTGGAATAAATATTGCATCTAGCTTCTGTTTAGATGAGTTTTTGTGTTTTAAGTAGTGTTTGTGCCAAGTAGAACCTTTGGGAAGACTTGTGTGAAGTTTATGCGATCATGCTGTAAAAAAACAGAAACTTTAGCGCTCACGAGATTAGCTACCATTTTTTACAGGAGAGTGCTTTTAAGTTGATTTTTTTGCAGATGATTAATAGACAAATTCCTCACGTCCACCAATTTATTTCAGTATTTTTAGAGTTACAGAAGTATTCGAAAGTTACATATTGCTACAGACTGTTCTGTTTTTGACAGATTCTGTTTTCTATGTGTTGTTTGCTTATTTTGATGAATCTATGAGTAATATCTGAGGGTATGAACCATGGATAAGTTGGAATACAGTAGATATTACACCAATATGAATTTAGAATGAGTTTATAACAGTACCTAAGTGGTGGTTTTATTTTCTTATACTAATGAAGCTTATGAGATTTTTGGCTAAGTTTTGTGTTGTGAAGTTTTCAAGTTTTGGGTAAAGATTCGATGGACTATGGAATAAGGAGTGGCAAGATCCTAAGCTTGGGGATGCTCAAGGCACCCCAAGGTAAAATTCAAGGACAACCAAAAGCCTAAGCTTGGGGATGCCCCGGATGGCATCCCCTCTTTCGTCTTCGTTCATCGGTAACTTTACTCGATGCTATATTTTTATTCACCACATGGTATGTGTTTTGCTTGGAGCGTCATTTTGTTTTATTTTGTTTTGCTTGCTGTTTGAATAATATCCCAAGATCTGAAGTTCTTAAATGTTAGAGAGTCTTCACAAATTTACATAATTATTCAACTACTCGTTGATCTTCACTTATATCTTTCGGAGTTGTTTGTTGTTTGCCCTAGTGCTTCACTTATATCTTTTTAGAGCACGGCGGTGATTTTATTTTGTAGAAATAGATGAACTCTCATGCTTCACTTATATTATTTTGAGAGTCTTTTAGAACAGCATGGTAATGTGCTTTGGTTATAAAACTAGTCCTAATATGATAGGCATCCAAGATGAATGTAATAAAAACTTTCATACAAAGTGCATTGGATATATTGAGAAGTTCGATACTTGATGATTTCTTTGAGATACGAGGATAGTGATATTAGAGTCATGCTAGTGGAGTTATTTTGAATTTGAGAAATACTCGTGTTAAAGTTTGTGATTCCCGTAGCATGCACGTATGGTTAACCGCTATGTGACGAAGTTAGAACATGAGGTATTTGTAGAGTGTCATCCTTTGTGTGGAGGTCGGAGGCGCGCAATGGTTAACTCCTACCAACCTCCCCCCCTAGGAGCATGTGTTGATTGCTTTGTTTTGATGACTTGTAAATTTTTGCAATAAGTATATGAGTTCTTTGTGACTAATGTTGAGTCCATGGATTATACGTACTCTCACCCTTCCACCATTGCTAGCCTCTCTTGTACCGTGCAACTTTCGACGGTACCATACACCCACCATATACCTTCCTCAAAACAGCCACCATACCTACCTATCATGGCATTTCCATAGCCATTCTGAGATATATTGCCATGCAACTTTCCACCGTTCCGTTTGCTATGACACACTTCATCATTGTCATATTGCCATGCATGATCATGTAGTTGACATCGTATTCGTGGCTAGGCCACCATGCATAATTTTTCATACATGTCACTCTTGATTCATTGCACATCCCGGTACACTACCGGAGGCATTCATATAGAGTCATACTTTGTTATAGTATCGAGTTGTAAATCAATATAAGTGTGATGATCATCATTATTAGAGCATTGTCCCAAAGAAAAAAAAAGGAAAAAAAGAAGAAGGAAAGGCCAAGGAAAAAAGAAAGGCCCAAACAAAAGAAAAAAAAGAAAAAAAAGAAAAGGAAAAAAGGAAAAAAAAGGAAAAGAAAAGAAAAGGGACAATGCTACTATCTTTTTTTCCACCCTTGTGCTTCAAAGTAGCACCATGTTCTTCATGATAGAGAGTCTCATGTTTAGTCACTTTCATATACTAGTGGGAATTTTCATTATGGAACTTGGCTTGTATATTCCAACGATGGGCTTCCTCAAATGCCCTAGGTCTTTGTGAGCAAGCAAGTTGGATGCACACCCACTTAGTTTATTTTGTTGATCTTTCATACATTTTTTAGCTCTAGTGCATCTGTTGCATGGCAATCCCTACTCACTCACATTGATATCTATTGATGGGCATCTCCATAGCCCGTTGATATGCCTAGTCGATGTGAGACTATCTTCCTCCTTTTTGTCTTCTCCACAACCACCACTCTATTCCACCCATAGTGCTATATCCATGGCTCACTCTCATGTATTGCGTGAAAGTTGAAGGTTCGAAAAAATGGAGTATGAAAACAAGAGCTTGGCTGAAACTGGGGTTGTGCATGATATGAATATTTTGTGTGATGAAGAGGGAGCATAGTCACACTATATGATTTTGTAGGGATAACTTTCTTTGGCAACGTTATTTTGAGAAAACATGATTGCTTTGTTAGTATGCTTGAAGTATTATTATTCTTATGTCAACATAGACTTTTGTCTTGAATCTTTCGGATCTGAACATTCATGCCACAATAAAGTAAATTGCATTGAGAATTATGTTGGGTAGCATTCCACATCAAAATACGTCTCCAACGTATCTATAATTTTTGATTGTTCCATGCTATTTTATTATACTTCTAGGATGTTTTATGGGATTTTATATACACTTTTATATGATTTTTGGGACTAACCTATTAACCCAGAGCCCAGTGCTAGTTTACGTTTTTCTCCTATTTTAGGGTATCGCAGAAAAGGAATATCAAACGGAGCCCAATTGACCTAAAATTCAACGGAGGCTGTTTTTGGACCAGAAGAAGCCCAGAAAGTGCTGGAGGGG
>LR738713.1:575161677-575172732 GCA_902687465.1 Secale cereale | reverse complement strand
GGGGGGGGCGAGAAGATCCACGGGCTGCCCACGAGGGTAGGGGGCGCGCCCCCTGCCTCATGGACAGCCCTGAGACCTCCTTTACTTGTCCCCGACTCCAACACCTCCTATATATATACTGAAACCTTCGGAAAATAACCTAGATCGAGAGTTCCGCCGCCGAAAGCCTCTGTTGCCACCGAAAACCAATCTGGACCCGTTCTGGCACCCTGCCGGAGGGGGGAATCCCTCTCCGGTGGATATCTTCATCATCCCGGCGCTCTCCATGAAGAGGAGGGAGTAGTCCACCCTCCGGGCTGAGGGTATGTACCAGTAGCTATGTGTTTGATCTCTCTCTCTCTCTCTCGTGTTTTTGAGATGGCACGATCTTGATGTATCGCGAGCTTTGCTATTATAGTTGGATCTTATGATGTTTCTCCCCCTCTACTCTCTTGTGATGAATTGAGTTTTCCCTTTGAAGTTATCTTATCGGATTGAGCTTTAAGGATTTGAGAGCACTTGATGTATGTCTTGCATGTGTTTATCTATGGTGACAATGGGATATCACGTGATCTACTTGATGTATGTTTTGGTGATCAACTTATGCATAGGGGTTGGCACACGTGTTCGTCTTGACTCTCTAGTAGAAACTTTGGGGCACTCTTTGAAGTACTTTGTGTTGGTTGAATAGATGAATTTGAGATTGTGTGATGCATATCATATAATCATGCCCACGGATACTAGAGGTGACAATGGAGTATCTAGGTGACATTAGGGTTTTGATTGATTTGTGTCTTAAGGTGTTATTCTAGTACGAACTCTATGATAGATCGAACGGAATAGATCGATCAGAAAGAATTACTTTGAGGTGGTTCCGTACCCTACCATAATCTCTTCGTTTGTTCTCCGCTATTAGTTACTTTGGAGTGACTATTTGTTGCATGTTGAGGGATAGTTATATGATCTAGTTATGTTATTATTGTTGAGAGAACTTGCACTAGTGAAGGTATGAACCCTAGGCCTTGTTTCCTATCATTGCAACACCGTTTATGCTCACGTTTACCACTTGCTACCTTGCTGTTTTTATATTTTCTTATTACAAAAACCTATATCTACCATCCATAGCACACTTGTATCACCATCTCTTCGCCAAAATAGTGCACCTATACAATTTACCATTGTATTGGGTGTGTTGGGGACACAAGAGACTCTTTGTTATTTTGTTGCAGGGTTGTTTGAGAGAGACCATCTTCATCCTACACCTCCCACGGATTGATAAACCTTAGGTCATCCAGTTGAGGGAAATTTGCTACTGTCCTACAAACCTCTGAACTTGGAGGCCCAACAACGTCTACAAGAATAAGGTTGTGTAGTAGACATCACATCGCCATGTGATTAAAACCCAATGAGTACTAACGGGTGATCATGTTTTGCTTAATGAGAGAAGTTTAGTCAGCGGGTCTGTTACATTCAGATCCGTATGTATTTTGCCAATTTCTATGTCTACAATGCTCTGCATGGAGCTACTCTAGCTAAATGCTCCCACTTTCAATATGTATCCAGATCGAGACTCAGAGTCATCTAGATCGGTGTCAAAGCTTGCATCCACGTAACTCTTTACGATGAACTCTTTATCACCTCCATAACCGAGAAATATTTCCTTAGTCCTCTAAGGATAATTTTGACCGCTGTCTAGTGATCTACTCCTAGATCAAAATTGTACTCCCTTGCCAAAATCAGGGCAGGGCATACAATAGGTCTAGTATACAACATGTCATACTTTATAGAACCTATGGCTGAGGCATAGGGAATGACTTTCATTCTCTCTCTATCTTTTGCTGTGGTCGGGCTTTGAGTCTTACTCAACTTCACACCTTGCAACACAGGCAAGAACTCTTTCTTTGACTGTTCCATTTTGAACTACTTCAAAAAACTTGTCAAGGTATGTTGGGGAAACTGGCCGCCCGCGAACACCTATGGGACCGGAGCCCCTTCTACGTTGCGGTAAGGGAGCGGAGGGAGCACGGAGAGCAGATCAAGGAGCACACGCGGGCAGTTTACCCAGGTTCGGGCCGCGATGACGCGTAAAACCCTACTCCTGCTTTGGTTGTATTTAGTTCTTGGGCTCGGGAGCTTGAAGATCTACAGTACCAGCTACACCGAGCGAGGGAGTGAGCGAGTTTCTGGGATCGAACCCCCTCTACGTTGTGCATGGGCCTCCTTTTATAGCTCAAAGGGGTCACCGACAGGTGTCAACGTAGAGGAGGGTAAAAATGTAAAATCGGTGGTGGTTGTAACAGTGCGTGAACAGGGTATGAACAGTGGTCTTCACCTAACTCTGACGGTGGGGGACAAGGGCATTGAATGCCCGTCGCCGTCACCCCAAAAAGCGCCCGTCCATGCGTCTCCGTTCACCACAGCGATAGCTTCGTCACCGCAGCTTGCCACCGTGTACCCCCTGGCTGCACAGCCATCCGCCACGTGCCCCTGGGAGGGCCCCAGGGCGACGCGTGGCCAGATGAGCTGGAGCGCAGGCACACAACATAAGTTTCCCCGGCAAGCACCTTGCCGGGGTCGCAACCTTGCCGGGCCCGGAAGCTTGCCGCTCTCCGAGTCCTGTCGGGGCGCATGATGCGCCTCGACATACCTTCTTGAGGTGCCGTTCTTTTGGCCTTCCTAGCAAGCTCCTCTTGCCAGGGTCTTGTGCTGGAATAATAACTTTGAGCCTGGTGCGGCCTTCCCGGCAAGCTCCTCTTGCCGGGGTCTTGTCTTCTAACTTGAATACTTTGTTCTTGAATGGCTTAAAAGGGGTCTGGAGCGGGCTTTGGCGGGCGCGTGGTGAGCCAGACCACGGGACGCTGCTACTGCCCGTGCACAAGTCGGGATACTAAGGTACCCCTACTTTAGTACACCGACAGGAGCCCCCGGGCCTGGGCCACACACGGTGCCGAGCGCTGTTGGGCCAGGCCCAGAACAGTGCACGGGCACACGCGGCCCACGTCGTGCCGTTTCCTACTCCAGATTCGCCGCATCCCTCCCCAACGGCACGCGTCGATTGCGGCGTCGTGGGAGAGATCGTGGCCTGCTTCTTTAATGGGGAAAATGTGGAACGTCCCCCACTTCCCCCTTAAAAGCAGATGAAGCAGGGGCAGTTTCCCCCATTGCTTTCATTGCGCCTTGAGTCCTCAGAAACCCCCGCCGCCCTCTGCCTCCCCTCAGGTTGACAGAGAGCCGAGCTCCACCCTTCTCCGCCGTCCCCAGCATCCGCGGCGCCGTCGACCTTCCCCCCTCCCCCCCTGCCGCCCCCGCCATGGCTCCGAAAAGCGACAAGGTGAAGAGCGACAAGGCGAAGAAGGAGAAGTCCGAGCAGGCGGCGAAGCTGGCGGCTATGCGGAGAAAGATGGTGGTCTTCCCGCTGAGGCTAGGCCCGAGGGAGCTGCGGGACAAGTACTACTTGTTCTTGGCGAGGGAGACGAAGGATCATCCCCGCACCCAAGTCCTCCCTGCCGTGGCCGTCGACATGTTCCTGGGATGTTACCACTTCTTCGCTGCATTCTTCTATTGCGGTCTCTGCCCTCCGTACTCGGAGTTCTTCTGTGATGTGATGAACATGTATGGCTTCCGCCTCTTAGATTTCACCCCAAATGCCGTTCTCACCTTGGCCGTTTTCGCACATCTGTGCGAAAACTATGTCGGGGTCCACCCAAATGTAGCTCTTTTCCGCCACTTCTTCACGCCTAGAGTAGAATCTGGATCCCCACTCTTCGGCGGCATCTCCTGGATCTTTAGGCTGAACAAGAAGGAGGCGTACTTGATTGGGGAGCTCCACGGCAAGTGGGAGGAGTGGAGGGCTGACTGGTGCTGGATTCTGGAAGATGAGCCCGAGCAGTTTACCTTGCCGTGCCAGACTGCAATAGTGCGCGGCAAGGATTGGAGCGACTTGGCCCCGGAGGACGACAAGCTGCAGATCGCCCTTACTAGGATTCTTCGTCTCCGGGCTGCCAATCTGACCGTGGGTGAAGTTGGGGCTGACTTCCTCCGCCGCCGCATTGCCCCTCTGCAGGAAAGGAAGAGACCCGCTTGGGAGTTCGGTAATGCGGCAGACCGCATGAGGCTGCGCCCCGGGCTGAACTATAACTTCACCGTCTTGGAACTGAAGGGGATGGTCCGGGAGCTGTTCAAACACGACCCCAAGCACCCGGAGTGGTTCAAACCGTCGACTGGAGTAGTTCCCTTGTGCAACAATACTGCCCTTAGTGCCATCCGCACGGCAATGCCTGAGTGCGACTCCCACGGGGTCGTCCCCACTTGGCTGATGCCTCCAGAGGAGACCGTGCAGGCCTTCTTCGACAACTTGGTTGAAAAACCACGCAATGCCGAAGAGAGGAAGGGGCTCACCCGGGAGACTACCGCGCGAGATGTGGCGTACATTGCCTCCAGGATGGAGGAGGCCGCCGCGGCTGCGGCGGCAGGTGAGTTTGGGTACACTGTGGATGAAGCGGAGGCGGCGGACGCGGTGAGCCAGGTCGAGGAGGAGGAAATCCTCAAGCTGCTGAAGATCACGCCCGAGGAGTTTGCTGGGGAGCCTACCGGGGAGCCTGCCGGGATGGGCGAGGCTGCCGGGCAGGGTACCGAGTCCAGCGGGCCTGCCGAGGAGGAGGAGGAGGCCGAGTCTGGTGATTCCGATGAAGACTCTGGCGGGTCTCCGAATCTTGATGACGACGCCTCCTCGTCCTCATAAAATTCTCCGTCACCACCAAGTCCTCCGCCGCAACAGAAGAAGCGCCTCCGCAAGGCCGCCGAGACGGTGAGGCCACAGGCGCCCCGACAGCAACCGAAGCGCCGGGCGACGCGCGCCACCACGACGAGCAAGGTCGTCAAGGAGGCGCCCCATGCCCGAGCGACAAGCGGAGGGGGATCTTCCCGGAGTGGCTCTGGGGTTCCTTCTGCCCCTCGGTCCTCAGCGACGACCGGTGCTGGGTCTTCACAGCCCGCAGCCCCGGAGCCCGCCAAGCGTCCGAGGGAGCCTTCTCCTCCAGCTCCTCGTGCTGGAGCGTGCGAGGCGGGGTTTGACTTCTCCGCCCTCAGCTCCGATGAAGAGGAGGAAGAGTAAGTACTTGTAATTTACATTTCCTTTGATTTTGTCTTGATTTCTCTAGCTTGATTCTGATCTTGTTTTGGTTTCTAGGACCTTGACCCAGAGGATGGCGAAGAGGGCCAAGATCCCTGTGGTCGATCTCGAGGACGACGAGCCTGTCGCAGCGGCAGGTGGTGCGCCAGCGACAGACTTGCCGAAACAGCCTGCTGCTCCGGAGAGCAGCCCCCAGCGTAAGTCCGGTATTCGTTTTTCTGCTTGATGGGCGCGCTTGGGTTTTTAATCCTTATTGATGTCTTGTTGTCTTGTGCAGAAGCGGAGCCGCAGCCGCAGGAGCACCAGGAGGTCGCCCCCGACGAGCCGCTTGTTCCACCCTCCCCGCCAAGGATGAACTCCCCGGCGAGGGACAGCGCTCCGCCAAGGACGGGCACTCCGCCGAGGGCGAGTACCCCGCCAAGGGCGAGCAGCCCGACAAGGGTGAGCACCCCGCCAAGGGAGGGCGCAAGCGGCCCTCCGCCAATAGGGGCCACTACTACGCCGCCAAGGGAGAGCTCCCCGGCGAGGGACCCCGTCATCGAAGAGGCCCGCGCAGGTAAACCCTTGTACTTTCTTCTTCTTGGATTCCTCTTTTTGGATATTTGCTTGACAAATCTTTCTTTTCTTTTTCTTCTGCTGTCAGACCCGCCCGCTCCGGAGCCGATGGAGACGGAAACCATCGCCGAGGAGGACGCGTGCGGCGAGACTGGTGACGGCACCGCCGCGGAAGGAATGGCCGGCGCCGACGAGCCAGCCGCCGAGGAGACAACCCCAACTGCTGACGGCGCGACTGGGGAAGGGACCGGCGACCATACCGCTGGCCCGGAGGCCGCGGGAGCGCCGGACGCTGCACCGGCCGCCGACCCCTCCGCCCCCACACCTGGGTTGGGCGTCTATCTGGAGGCCGCCAACGGGGTCTTCATCCAAGTCCCGTGGGCGTCTTCATCAAGGGCACCAGCGGAGGGGGAGACTTTCGACGGAGAAGTTCTCGCCTCCGCCGGGTTGAAGGTGGTCGACGCGCCCGACAGCAGCGACGAGCCCGAAGAGGAGCAACTTCTGCGTCGACTCCTGGGTTTGTACCGGGCCAGGCAAGCCAAGCTGGAGTCCCGAGAGGCTTTGGCTGCCAAGGCCGGCGTTGATTTGGAGAAGCGTGCTGCGGAGCTCCGTGCCGCCAACCAGGCGGCCCTCCGAAACTTGGCGGAGGAGCGCGAAGAGCTTGCCGGAACAAACCAAGCATTCCTCCTTGAGAAGGCCGAGGTGGAGGAGCAGCAGCGTCTGGCCGCCGAGGAGCTGTCTCGGCGGGAGGGAGAGCTCAACCAGCGGAAGGTCGACCTTGATAGCCACGAGGACGACCTTACTGCTCGTGAGCAGGCCATTGGCGGGGCTCTGTAGGAGGCGAGGGACGCCGCTGCTGCCGTAGAGACCGCCAAGAGGGATCTGGAGGCCAGGGTGGCGCAGATGGAGTTGTACTTGAAGGCGAGCGAAGACAGGGTCGCCGCGCTCAACGTGGCATGGGAGAAAGATGCCCACACCAACTCGGAGCTGCAAATCTGCCTCTCCGAGAAGGGTAAAGAGCTCACCGACGCCAGGGACTCCATCGCTGACTTGGAGATGAAGGTTTCCACCCTCACCGGCTCGCTCGGCGCCGCCCGGGACCGCGAGACGAAGCTGAAGGACGATCTCCGTACCGAGAGGGCCTTGCTGGAGAGCGTCGCCGTCTCGCAAAACCATTTCCAGCGGACGGTGGAGCAGTGGACCGAGGAGCTCGTCGCCTCCGCCGCCAACATCGATATGGAGATGGTGGCGCTGAGGGCGGAGCACCTCGCGTACTCCCCCGACGAGAACCTCCCCCACAGCGCCAAGCTGAGCTTGTTCCTCAGGGGGTGGCGCCGGCCCTCGCGCGGTTACGAGAGAAGATCCCCGTGCAGCTGGCCGATGAGGCGCGCCGGCTTTGCACGGGCACTATGGAGCGGGTGTTGTCGAAGATCGTCTACCGCAACCCCGGGATCAACCTCGTCAACGTCCTCCGGACCCTGCCGCCCGAAGCCGACCAGGAGGCGTTGAAGGCCCAGGTTGCCCACATCGTAGCCAAGGTGGGCAAGATCCAGAGGATTGACGGAGACCGGAGAGACTAGGCACCTTGCTTCCCTCGCCGCTGTAAATTAAGTCATAGGCAGTAGTTGTTTAGAACAGCGGCAAGTTATCTCTGTAATATATACTTTTGTTTCGGGTAATCAGCGCAGTGTTATCTCCCTTGCTTTAGTCCCTTCACTTTCTATGCTTTCCGCCCTACGCTTTCAGGGAACTTGCCGGCAAAGGGACCCTTGCCGCGAGCGCTGAGTGCAGGACTCTTAGCAACTTGCTATCAAAGCCCTTGCCGGCAAGAAACCTTGTCGCAGCTAGTCGCAGCACACTTAGATTGCTGAGCGAACTCGAAAACGAAGTAAGGGCGCGACACTTGTCGCAGCTCACTTAAGCCGTTGAGCGTGCTCGAAACAAAGTAAGGGCGCGGCTAGCCACGGGTAGGTTCCTCCGCGCACAGGTTTTCCATACAAAGTGTGGTTGTTCAAGGAAGATAACGAAAAATTTAAAAATTTGAATGCTCAAACTTTGGTAACTTAGCTTTTAGGGATTGTTTGCTTCCCGACAAGGCTTCTCTTTCTCTTGAACAGCACTTGGTCCATACTTCTATCTCCTTCCCCCCGACAAACTTGTGCGCGAGGAACACTTCTTCTGCTTCAGAGAGAAAGGCAAAAGAGGAGGAAGCACAAATATGGAGCCTTGCGGCTTGTTACTGCTTACCGGTGATGTGTGCCGCACAAAATGTCAGAAGATACATGCAAACAGGAAAGAAAGGCATGAAATGACAAATGGTGCGAAGCACAAAAGTTTTACTGATGCACGGGGTCTGCGCCCGGCTTTTTACAAAGGTTTACATGCAACATCGGCAAGACTTGTACAAAAGGTGGTTGCCGGAGCGGATCACGGTAACCGCGCCTTGCGGGTGAAACTTGCGAAGATGCTCGATGTTCCAGGAGTTGCTCACCGGTAAGCCTTCTTCGGTCTCAAGGCGGACAGCGCCGGGCCTTGTGACTTGTCTCACCCGATAAGGGCCTTCCCACTTCGGCGTCAACTTGTTGGAATTCTTGGCGGAATGAACGCGCCGAAGAACAAGGTCACCTTCCTCGAGACTCCTGGCCTTGACCTTGCGGCTATGATAGCGACGCAAGGCTTGCTGGTATCGAGCAACTCGTACAGCAGCCTGGAGACGGTCCTCCTCGAGGAGCAATGCATCATCTTGCCGAAGTTGCTCTTGCTCGGGCTCGTCGTAAGCGAGCACTCGAGGAGACCCGTATACGAGTTTCGTGGGGAGAACTGCCTCTGCTCCATAGACAAGAGCAAAGGGTGTCTGTCCGGTGGCTCGATTTGGTGTCGTTCTGATCGACCAAAGAGCCGCCGGCAACTCTTCTATCTAGTTTCTTCCGCACTTGTGCAGCCTGTCGAAGGTTCTTGTCTTGAGCCCGCGCAGCACTTCAGCATTGGCCCTCTCTGCTTGACCATTGCTCCTTGGGTGAGCAACGGAAGCAAAGCAGACCTTGGCGCCAAGGTCTTGGACGTACTGCATGAAGGTGCGACTTGTGAACTGTGTGCCATTGTCGGTGATAATCCTGTTAGGGATTCCGAAACGGCAAACAATTGACCTGAAGAACTTCACTATTGACTGTGCTGTCACCTTTCTCACTGGTTCCACTTCTGGCCACTTTGTGAACTTGTCGATCGCAACGTACAAGTACTCAAAGCCCCCGACTGCGCGGGGAAAGGGGCCGAGGATATCGAGCCCCCAGACCGAGAAGGGCCAGGACAAAGGGATCGTCTGGAGAGCTTGAGCTGGCTGGTGAATCTGCTTTGCATGGAACTGGCACGCTTCACACTTGGTTACTTGTGCAGTTGCATCTTGGAGGGCTTCTGGCCAAAAGAAACCTTGCCGGAACACCTTCCCGGCAAGTGCTCTTGCGCCAATGTGGTGACCACATATGCCTCCGTGTACTTCTGCCAACAGCTTCTGTCCATCTTCCCGGGAAATGCACTTCAATCTGACACCATTGAGTCTTCTTCTGTACAGTTCATTTCCGATAAACTGGTACATACTTGACTGCCTGGTAATCCTCTCTATCTCTTCTGGTTCTTCGGGAAGTTCTCCAGTTTGAAGAAAACGGACGATTTGTTGTGCCCATGCTGGAGCTTGAGGCTCGACAACAAGTACTAAAGGCATCAGGGCTGCTACGGGAACCTCAGCTTCTACATCGAGAACCTGCGGCTCTGCCGGAGCTGAGGGTTCCCCGGCAAGCCTGCCGGGGCAAGGCTTGTCGGGAACGCCTGCTTCAACTGTACAAACCCTTGGGTCCGCAGGAGCAGACTGTTCCTCAGCATTTTGGTTGCTGATCTTGGGGACCTTGGCAGTGGTCTCTGGAAGATCCGCCGGCAAGTAGTCACCAGAGACCAACTTCCTCTTCTTGCTTTGCCCTACTGATGGTGTAACGGATGGCTGAGTTAGCTTGAGCACGAAGACCCCTGGTTCCACATGTAACTTCATTGCAGCACACTTTGAGAGGCCATCTGCGACATCATTCTGAGCTCTTGGAACGTGCTCCATCTGTAGGCCTTCAAAGTGTTCTTCAAGCTTCCTCACTTCATCGACATAAGCTTCCATCAGAGGGCTCTGGTAACTCTTGTTTACTTGTCGGACCACCAACTGTGAGTCTCCCCGCACAATCAACTTCTTGATCCCAAGTTCGGCCGCAATTCTGAGACCGGCAAGCAAACCTTCATACTCGGCAGTATTGTTTGTCGCTTGCTCCTTGGGAAAGTGCATTTGAACAACATACTTGAGGTGCTCTCCGGTGGGCGCTATGAGTAACACGCCAGCGCCGGCGCCTTGCAGCGAGAAGGCACCATCGAAGTACATTATCCACTCCTTGCTTGCTTCTTGGACGGGGGTGTTCGCTTCTGGAACTTCTTCATCTGGTGTTGGAGTCCATTCTGCTATGAATTCTACCAAAGCTCTGCTCTGGATAGTCGAGGTACTCTCAAACTTGAGACCAAAGCTTGACAGCTCCAGTGCCCACTCAACGATCCTGCCTGTTGCTTATGGATTCTGCAATATCCTCTTCAACGGAAAGCGAGTGACCACTGTTATCTCGTGTGCTTGGAAGTAATGGCGCAGCTTTCTTGAGGCCATGAGGAGGCCGAAAAGCAACTTTTGCACCCCAGAGTATCTTGACCTAGCCCCCTGCAGGAGGGAACTTACAAAATAAACTGGGCGCTGCACCATCTTCTTTCGCACTTCTCCTTGTTCCTGCGCAGACTTGTCCTCGTCGGGGCCAGAGCTTGTCGGGGAAGCTCCTTGCTTGTCGCTGGATGCGCTTGCCGGGGATGTGGGTTCCTCATCTGCCTCCCTCTCCGCTACTAACGCAGCACTAACCACTTGATTGGTTGCCGCTAAGTACAGCAGCAACTTCTCTTGTGGCCTAGGTGCGACAAGTATCGGAGTGGAGGATAGGTATCCTTTCAAGTCTTGTAGCGTTGCCTCCGCTTCTGGAGTCCATTTCATAGGACCCGCCTTTTTCAAGATTTTGAAGAAAGGCAGGGCGCGTTATGCAGATTTTGAAATGAACCTGCTGAGGGCAGCCACACAACCAGCAAGTCTCCTTACGTCCTTGACACGCTTCGGGGCTTCGATCTGCTCGATGGCTTTTATCTTGTCGGGATTGGCTTCAATCCCCCTCTGGGACACAAAGAACCCGAGAAGCTTGCCGGAGGGGACTCCGAAAACGCACTTCTCGGGGTTCAACTTGAGTTGTATCTTGCGCAGATTCTCAAAGGTTTCTTCTAGATCCTGAACTAGGGTAGTCTTGCTCTTGCTCTTGACCACTATGTCATCCATG
>LR738713.1:575135267-575161667 GCA_902687465.1 Secale cereale | reverse complement strand
TACTAACGCAGCACTAACCACTTGATTGGTTGCCGCTAAGTACAGCAGCAACTTCTCTTGTGGCCTAGGTGCGACAAGTATCGGAGTGGAGGATAGGTATCCTTTCAAGTCTTGTAGCGTTGCCTCCGCTTCTGGAGTCCATTTCATAGGACCCGCCTTTTTCAAGATTTTGAAGAAAGGCAGGGCGCGTTCTGCAGATTTTGAAATGAACCTGCTGAGGGCAGCCACACAACCAGCAAGTCTCCTTACGTCCTTGACACGCTTCGGGGCTTCGATCTGCTCGATGGCTTTTATCTTGTCGGGATTGGCTTCAATCCCCCTCTGGGACACAAAGAACCCGAGAAGCTTGCCGGAGGGGACTCCGAAAACGCACTTCTCGGGGTTCAACTTGAGTTGTATCTTGCGCAGATTCTCAAAGGTTTCTTCTAGATCCTGAACTAGGGTAGTCTTGCTCTTGCTCTTGACCACTATGTCATCCATGCAGGCTTCTACATTCCTGTGTATCTGTGGCTCAAAAGCAGTATGCACTACCCTTGCAAACGTTGAGCCCGCATTCTTCAATCCAAAGGGCATGCGTATAAAGGAATATGTGCCACATGGAGTAATGAACGCGGTCTTCTCTTCATCTTCCTCGGCCATGAATATCTGGTGGTAACCTGAGTATGCATCGAGAAATGAAAGCAACTCACATCCGGCGGTGGAGTCAACAATCTGGTCAATGCGCGGCAAGGGAAATGGATCCTTAGGACAAGCTTTATTCACATCAGTGAAGTCTATACAAAGTCTCCACTTCCCATTAGCCTTGCGCACTACGACTGGATTGGCCAACCACGTGGGATATAGTACACCTCTAACCAGGCCTGCTGCTTCCAACTTCTTGATTTCTTCGGCGATGAACTCTTGGCGCTCCACTGCTTGTTTCCTGACCTTCTGCTTGACGGGCCGCGCGTGAGGACAAACAGCAAGCTTGTGCTCAATTACCTTCCTGGGAACGCCGGGGATGTCAGACGGTTGCCATGCGAACACGTCGACATTCGCCCGCAGGAAGGCAACGAGCGCGCTTTCCTATTTGGGGTTGAGTGTAGCACTGATGGTAAAGGTACCACCAGTGCCGTCCTCCTTGGCGGACACCTTCTTGGTTGCCGGTGGAGCTGCCATTCCTTTCTTGCACTTGCCGGTGGAGCTCGATGGTGCGTCCTCGACGGCAGCGCAGCACTCCGAAGAGGTGCGTTTGCCGAAGTGGGCCCCAGAGCTCTTGCCGGACTTGGCCTTGGTCTTCCCCCGGGAGCTTCAGCGGCAAGTGTGTTGCTGTCTGCCGCGGCTGCTGCGTCCCGGTAAATCTTGTCGGCGCAGATAAGCGCATCCTTCTTGTCGCCGGGGACAGAGATGACGCTTATCGGCCCCGGCATCTTGAGCATGTTGTACGCGTAGTGGGAAGCTGCCATGAACTTGGCGAGCGCAGGACGGCCAAGTATCCCATCGTATGGCAATGGGATATCAGCAACGTCGAACGTGATCCTTTCTGTCCTGAAGTTGAGCTCTCCACCAAAGGTCACTGGCAGCGTGATCTTCCCCTTCGGCTTGCTCCTTCCCGGGTTGATTCCTTGGAACGTCCCGGTTTCCTCGAGCTCGCTGTCGGGGATTTGTAGTTTCTTAATCACAGCGGAGGAGATCAAATTGAGGCCGGCCCCGCCGTCAACCAACATCTTGGTGACCTTGAGGTTGCGGATAGTTGGTGAAACCAACATCGGCAAACACCCGACCGCAGTTGTGCGATCAGGGTGGTCCTCAACGTCGAAGATGATGGGCGTGCCGGACCATTTCAGCAGCCTGCGCGACTCGACGGGTGGCTCAGCTGCATTTACTTCCCGCACCCATTGCTTGAGTTGGCGGTGGGAAGTGTGCAGAGAGGCACCTCCATCGACGCACAGAACTTCTGTGGCCTTCTGGAACTCCTGCTCGTTGTTGTCTCCTTCATCCATATCCTCATCGTCGTCTTCGTCTTCATCCTTGTCGCGGCCCCGGGGAGGTCTGTCTCCTTGCCGCTGCTTGGCCTTGCCGCGGCGTCCTCCCCGGCCATTGAACGGCCGCTTCTTGCTTGGCTCTCCTCCGCCTCCTTGGGCCTTCTCCTTGTCGCGACGCTCGTATTCAGCCTTCTGCTGTTCTACGAGGTATTCTACTCTCTTGCAATTCTGGAGATCGTGGCCCTTGGTGCGGTGGATCTTGCAGTACTGCTTGTCGGAGCCGTCCTGCTTGTCGGCTGCCGCTACAGGGGCGGGCTCCTTGCCGGAGCCACCAGCCTGTGTCTTCTTGGCGGCAGCCTCCTTGCCGGACTGCTCGACAACCAGTACCTCCTTGTTCTTCTTCTTCCTGTTATTCCGCCGCTGGCCTTTCCTTGCCGGGGCGGGATCCTCGCTGTCACTTCCTCCTGCGCCGGTATCCTCTCCGGGGAGCCTCCTCCCTTCTTCAGCACGTGCACACTTATCAGCCAGAGCGTAAAGCTCGCTGACGTCCCGGATCTTAGTCATGGCCATCTCCTCCCTCATCCGGCGGTTACGCACGTTCTGGTGGAACGCGCTGATAACCGCGGCAGGGTGGACATCGGGGATATTGTGCTGAACGCGGCTGAACCTTTGGATGTATTTGCGCAGGGACTCTCCCTCCTTCTGGGCAAGGATGTGGAGATCGCTCTCCTGGCTGTGAGGCTTGTGGCCGCCCGTGAAGGCGCCGACAAATTGGTGGCACAAATCCGCCCATGAAGAGATGGAGTTCTCCGGCAAATGCATAAGCCAAGACCTGACGTTTGGCTTAAGCACGAGCGGGAAGTAGTTGGCTAGGATCTTCTCGTCGCGTCCCCTGGCAGCCTGCACCGCAATGGTGTAGATGCTGAGGAACTCCGAGGGATGGGTCTTGCCGTCGTACTTCTCGGGTACGTCGGGCTTAAAGTTCTTCATGCTGGGCCACTGGACTTGCCGCAGCTCTCGGGTGAACGCAGGGCAGCCTACCGCGTACGGCAAGTCGCCTGGTTCACCGGGCGCGTGCATGTCGACAACAGTCCCAGCGCGCTGATCAGATTGTCTTCGGGCTTCTCGTCGATGCTCGATGCGGGTTCGAGCGTCTTCTTGTCGCCTGTCGTCTAGGACTTGGCGCTGATCGCGGTGAGCCCGCGGATCCGACGACGCCGTGGAGTCATCATCGACGTTGATCCGGTGGGGTGGTGATTTCTGCTTCCGCGGCGGGGAGTGCACGGTGGTTGCACCCCCGGCAGTCTTGTCTCCGTCGGCCTTCGCTTGGTCGACTTGCCGCGGCCGTGACGTTGCCGGCTGCTGCGGCATGTCGTTGTTGGCGAAGGCGATAAGGCTCTGGATCGTAGCCCTCCAGTCTTCGGCCTTGTCCGCCGCTGGAGGGAAGTCGAGGAGCAGTTGCTCTCTGGCTAGAGCTTCTGCTGGAGAGGAGGGAAACGGTGGCGAACGGTGCGAGGAGTGAGATATGCTCGGACTTCTAACAGGGTTAGAAGGAGCAGGGTCTCGCCCCGTCGACCGTGCCATGCTCGTACCAGCGCGCTGGCCTTGAGCGTCCCGCGACCCACCAGTTTGGCCTTGTCCCAGCAGACGGGTGGTACCATGGGTACCACATCGCTGCTGGCCCGGCGCCTCCTGAGAGGGACGGGGTGCATGCACGGACACCGAGGCTTTGGAGTTCGCCCGGTCGTCCGTCTTCTCCTTGGACTTGGTGGCGCCGTGAGTTTCCCCACCGGCGTCCACCCTTCCGCCAGCGTCTCCTCCACCAACCGTCGGTTCTGGTGGTGGTGGGATTGACGTAGACGGGCCTCCGACCTCCGAAGCCTTCTTCTTCGGAGGCATGTTGACGTAGCCGATAAAGTTGACGAAGCTGGAGAGGTTGATGAAGACTGCGCCCGCGTGAGCCCCGGATCAGGTTCGCGCAACCTCGACGCCCCTACCTGGCGCGCCAAAGATGTCGGGGAAACTGACCGCCCGCGAACACCTATGGGACCGGAGCCCCTTCTACGTTGCGGTAAGGGAGCGGAGGGAGCACGGAGAGCAGATCGAGGAGCACACGCAGGCAGTTTACCCAGGTTCGGGCCGCGATGACGCGTAAAACCCTACTCCTGCTTTGGTTGTATTTAGTTCTTGGGCTCGGGAGCTTGAAGATCTACAGTACCAGCTACACCGAGCGAGGGAGTGAGCGAGTTTCTGGGATCGAACCCCCTCTATGTTGTGCATGGGCCTCCTTTTATAGCTCAAAGGGGTCACCGACAGGTGTCAACGTAGAGGAGGGTAAAAATGTAAAATCGGTGGTGGTTGTAACAGTGCGTGAACAGGGTATGAACAGTGGTCTTCACCTAACTCTGACGGTGGGGGACAAGGGCATTGAATGCCCGTCGCCGTCACCCCAAAAAGCGTCCGTCCATGCGTCTCTGTTCGCCACGGCGATAGCTTCGTCACCGCAGCTTGCCACCGTGTACCCCCAGGCTGCACAACCATCCGCCACGTGCCCCTGGGAGGGCCCCAGGGTGACGCGTGGCCAGATGAGCTGGAGCGCAGGCACACAGCATAAGTTTCCCCGGCAAGCACCTTGCCGGGGTCGCAACCTTGCCGGGCCCGGAAGCTTGCCGCTCTCCGAGTCCTGTCGGGGCGCATGATGCGCCGCGACATACCTTCTTGAGGTGCCGTTCTTTTGGCCTTACTGGCAAGCTCCTCTTGCCAGGGTCTTGTGCTGGAATAATAACTTTGAGCCTGGTGCGGCCTTCCCGGCAAGCTCCTCTTGCCGGGGTCTTGTCTTCTAACTTGAATACTTTGTTCTTGAATGGCTTAAAAGGGGTCTGGAGCGGGCTTTGGCGGGCGCGTGGTGAGCCAGACCACGGGACGCTTCTACTGCCCGTGCACAAGTTGGGATACTAAGGTACCCCTACTTTAGTACACCGACAAGGTATGTACTCATTGAAAAAACTTGTCAAGGTATGTACTCATTGAAAACACTTATCAAGCGTCTTGATCTATCTTTATAGATCTTGATTCTCAATATGTAAGCAGCTTCATCGAGGTCTTTCTTTGAAAAACTGCTTTCAAACACTCCTTTCCGATCGACAATATGTCATTCACATATACTTATCAGAAAGGTTGTAGTGCTCCCACTCATTTTCTTGTATATACAGGCTTCACCACAAGTCTGTATAAAACTATATGATTTGCCCAACTTATCAAAGCATATATTCCAACTCCGAGATGCTTGCACCAGTCCATAGATGGATCGCTGGAGCTTGCACATTTTGTTATTACCTTTTAGGATTGACAAAACCTTCTGGTTGCATCATATATAACTCTTCTTTAATAAATCCATTAATGAACGCAGTTTTGTTATCCATTTGCCAGATTTCATAAAATGCGGCAATTGCTAACATGATTCGGACAAACTTAAGCATCTCTACGAGTGAGAAAATCTCATCGTAGTCAACACCTTGAACTTGTCGAAAACCTTTCGCAACAAGTCGAGCTTTGTAGACAGTAACATTACCATCGGTGTCAGTATTCCTCTTAAAGATCCATTTATTTTCAATGGCTTGCCGATCATTGGGCAAGTCAACCAAAGTCCACACTTTGTTCTCATACATGGATTCCATCTTAGATTTCATGGCCTCAAGCCATTGTGCGGAATCTGGGCTCATCATCGCTTCCTGATAGTTCATAGGTTCATCATGGTCTAGTAACATTACTTCCAGAACCGGGTTATCGTACCACTCTGGCGCGGAACACATTCTGGTTGACCTACGAGGTTCAGTAGTAACTTGATCTGAAGTTTCATGATCATCATCATTAGCTTCCTCGCTGATTGGTGTCGGAATCACTAGAATTAGTTTCTGTGATGTATGATACGTCTCCGTCGTATCTATAATTTTTGATTGTTCCATGCCAATGTTCTACAACTTTCATATACTTTGGGCAACTTTTTATACTATTTTTTGGGACTAACATATTGATCCAGTGCCCAGTGCTAGTTCCTGTTTGTTGCATGTTTTTTGTTTCGCAGAATATCCATATCAAACGGAGTCCAAACGGAATAAAAACGGACGGAGATTTTTTTCCGAATATATGTGAATTTTGGGAAGCGGAACCAACATGAGATGATGCCCTAGTGGGCCACGAGGCAGGGGGCGCACCCATGATACGTCCAAAACGTATCTATAATTTCTGCTTGCTCCATGCCTCTTTTGGGTGATATTGCTATGTTATTTATACACTTCCATACACTTTTGATCATATTTGGACTAACCTATTAACTCAGTGCACCCCAGTGGCAGTTTCTGTTTTCGGCTGTTTTTGTATTTCAGGTTTTCACATTACGAGAACTGCCAGAAAAAATCCAGAAAAAATATATAAAAAAATCAGCGTTCCGGAAGCTTCCATGCGGCCAAAGTAGGGCCAGAGGGGACCCACATGGGCTCCAGGCGGCCTGCCCACGCGCCCCCCTGGCCGCGCCGGGGGCGCCTGGGCACCCCTGACCCCCTCTGATGCCCACCTTTGGCATATATTTACACCGTGTCGCGGAAACCCTGATTCCAGACCCCTTTTCTCCAGACGCGATTCCGATCTCCGCCGCCATCGCCATCAAGCTTCGGGGGACCAGAATTCCTGCGCCGCCACCCTGTCGGGACGGGGAAGTGCCCCCGGATTCATCTCCATCGACGTTGCTTCCTCCCTCCATGATGCGGGAATAGTTCCTCCTCGGGGCTGAGGTTCTTACCAGTAACTATGTGGTCAATTCTCTCTCCCATGATGTGATCTTCGTTGTGATCATAGGCTATGTTAATCTAGGGTGATCCCATGATATTTCCCCTTTCTCTATGTATTGGATTGATGTACTCACTTGTCTTTATCTAGTATAATCCCCGAGACCAAGGTGACAGCGGTCTATTGGACATGGATTAGAACAATATTTTCATGAGTGATTTCCTCTCTTGTGTGTTGATTAAAGATTGAGAGTCTCTTGGTGCTTGTCTTTGACTATCCTTTAGATATGTTGTGGTGATTGTGGGACTCTCTTTGGATGGCCGCGGTGACATTGGCAAATCCTTAGATTGAGAACTACGAACTTTGAGGTGTGCTTTTGTAGCCCTACATAATTCTCGTCCTCTCTTGACCACGAAGGTATGACCTCCGAGTGCGTCCCCTTTGCATGTTTTATGGGAAATATCATGTGATTCGATTATGTTAATGTTGTTGGGAGTTGCCACTAGTGAAAGTATGAAGCCTAGGCCTTGTTTCCACCATTGCAATACCATTTGTGCTCACGTTTACCACTTGTTTGCTTGCTGCACTTTTTATTACAGATTTATATTACTTTGTTTTGCCATCCATATCACTTGCCATTTAACATCTCTTCGCCGAACTAGTGCACCTATACATCTAACAAGTGTATTAGGTGTGTTGGGGACACAAGAGACTTCTTGTATCTTAGTTGCAGGGTTGCTTGAGAGAGACCATCTTCAACCTCTACTTCCCTGAGTTCGATAAACCTTAGGTCATCCACTTGTGGGAAATTGCTGCTGTGCTACAAACCTCTGCGCTTGGAGGCCCAACATAGTCTACAAGAGTAGAAGCGTGTGTAGACATCAAGCTATTTCTGGCGCCGTTGCCGGGGAGGTGAGCGCTTGAAGGTATATCTTTAGATCTTGCAATTAAATCTTTTTGTTTCTTGTTTTTATTTCACTAGTTATGCTTATGGACAACCTTGCTATTGGATCGTTGCTTGCGGGAAAACGCCCCACACCTGTGGTGGTTGCTCCTCCCCCTACTGAAATTGTGCCCTATAAAATACCAGCTGGTATTATCGATTATGTTTTGGCTGATCGTTATGCAGGAGACATACATCCCGGTGAACACTTGCTATATCTGTCACAACTATGTTCATTATTTAAGCTTGCAGGTGTATCAAGGGAGTTTGTCATGAGGAAATTATTTGCCTTGTCACTGAAAGGAAAAGCATTGGAATGGTATAGGCTACTAAATGACTCTCACCTGCTGGCGTGGGAAGAGATCCAGTCTCTCTTTTACTCCAAGTTTTATCCTCTTCATGAAGTCCATGAGAATAGGAATTATATTTATAATTTTTATCCTCATGATGGAGAGAGCATAGCTCAAGCTTGGGGGAGACTGAAAACGTTAATGCTAAAATGTCCTAACCATGGGCTCCCCAAAGATATGATTATTACTAATTTCTATGCGAGGCTTTCTCGACAGGATAAAGATTTGCTCGATGCTTCCTCTATGGGTTCTTTCACAAACAAAAAGATTGATGCTAAATGGGAACTCCTTGAAAGAATTCAACGCAACACTGAAGATTGGGAGATCGACAAAGGTAAAGAGTCAGGTATATTTATGAGTATGATTGCATTAAGTCCTTTGTTGAAACTACAAGTTTTAATAAGTTTAGTGCTAAGTTTGGGCTTGATTCTCAACTCCTTGTTGATTTCCTCAAATCTTTTGCTTCACATCTTAATATGCCTAAGGAGGATTGGATCAAGTATCATAAACCTTTTAAAGAGACTTGCAAAGAAAATGAAATTGTTCATGATGATTGCAACATGCATGATCCAATTCCTAAAAATGAAGTTTTATATAAGCATGTTAATTTTTGTGGAGTGGATAGACCTTGTGAAAGGCCTATGATTGAAGAAGAGAAGTATTGTAAGCAACATAAGCATGAAAGAACAATCACTTGGGTCAGAGATTTAAATGAAATTGCTAGAGAATTGTGTGACCTTTATCCTTTTACTTGTGAACTTTGCCGTATAGAGGGTCACTTTAATTTTCAATGCATGACCTTTCAAAACATAACTGTTAACCGGTTGTGTGATAACATGATCACCTCTGATCTTTATGATGAGCTTATGTTATTTTTGATGTGTGAAGAGTTATCAGAAAAGACTTCATGGCTAGATGTTAATGCCATAGGAATAAAAAACACTTTGCAAAATTGCCATCTCTATTGTGTTGTTAATTGCCATGAAAATGATTACATAGGTAAGATTATAAAGGAGGGAACTTTACCAAAGTATAAAAATGTCTCTTATATTTCTGCTAATAAAAAGGAGAGTTTCTCCCAAGTTTCCCCTATTGTTTCTAATGATAAACCAGGATATGTGAAGAAGCTTCATCTCCAACCACTCCCTCCTAAGGTTAAGAAGAAGAAAAAGAAGAGGAGGAGGAAGAGGAGCAAGAAAGAAGAAGAATGGGTATCAACCTGGCCTGAGCATATTCCTCCCATCAACTTTTATCCTAATGATTGTAAGTTTAAAGAAGAAGGTGAAGTTTATTGCCTTAATTATCATCTTGATGATACGTCCGTAGGTACTATTGAAGATGATTTTGATTATGATATGCATGTTACTTATTGTGATTGGGAAAATGATGATGATGCTACTTATGATCTTGAAAATCTTTTTGGTACCAACTCTGAAAGTGATGATATGGGAAGCTCTAAGCTTGGGGATGATAGGATTGCAAATCCTTTACCCACTAGTGATGTGATAATTGATAATTCTTTTTCTAGTAAGAATAAAGACAACATGATTACAAATATAGTTGCTAGCAATGATAATGCTCTTCTCTACTATGATGATGTCATAACTCCAACCTATAGTGATTATAAAGGTACCTATGACATAAGGAGAAATTATCCTTATGAAACTTGTCATAATCATGGAGGGAATTACTCCCTTGTTGAACACCACCCTCCTAATACACAATTAATCTATAGTGTTCAAGTTGTTTATGATAGTCCTACTCCCACTATTACCAATGAGAAAGATTATGCTTATGTGGAGAGTAAGAGTACCTTTTTGCATGTGGATCATGGTAACAATACTTTACGTGATGCTTATATTGTTGAGTTCATCCATGATGCCACTGAAATTTATAATGAGAGAGGGAGACTTGGTTCTAAATATCTTAATAATAAGAAGTTTCCTCTCTTTATGGTGAATATTTTGAAGTTATGCTTGTTTTTCCTTCCTATGCTAGTTGCTTTGTGCTTCAATGAATTATTCTATTGCAATATTACTATGCATAGGAGGCATGTTAGGCTTAAATGTGTTTGGTATTTGCTTCTTGATGCTCTCTTTTGTTCTTCAGCTCTTATTCCTACGAGAGCATCATTAAAGTCTTAAGCCTATCTTTATGGCTATAAAGAAAGAGCTCTAGGGAGACAACCCTTGTTATGTTTACTTTCAGTTTTAGTGGTCTTGATGTTTGTTACTACTGTAGCAACATCATTGTATCTTTATTTTTTAGCTTTGTGCCAAGTTTAGCCTCTGATTGCAAGAAAGTTCAAAAGTTGTGACGTGCTGTCCAGGAAACAGATTCTGTCCTTGGATAGCAAAATTCGTATAAAATCACCAGATCATCTTTTTGGTCTGAATTTTTTCGACAGCGTGCTCTATATAATTGTCTTTCGTGCGTCTGTTTTGAGTTTTTTGATTAGAGTTGCAGAAGTGCCTCGGAAAAATCATTTACTACCTGCTGTTCTGTTTTTCACAGATTCTGTCCTGTTTTGCCTTTCCTTCATTTTGCAAACCTAGAGCTTGCTTTTTCTTTGCAAGAACCTTTTGGCAATCTTGAGAAACAGTAGAACTTCAAGAATATCTTTATTTCCAGCAAGTAACAATTATTTTATTATGGGTACTAACCTCGCTAATCAGATTATGATGAGTTATGTATGAAGGGAGTTTTCAAGTGTGCGAGGGAAGATGATAAAAAGATTCAGGAGTGTCAAACGCTCAAGCTTGGGGATGCCCCCATGCACCCCCAAGAAATATTCAAGGAGACTCAAGCGTCTAAGCTTGGGGATGCCCCCGTGCATCCCCTTCTCCATCAACATTATCAGTTCGTCCTTCGTTCCACTATATTTTAATCACTTCATGTGTTATGTGCTATGCTTGGAGCGTCTTGTTTTAGTTTTCCTTTTAGTTTTCTTTAGCTTTTCATAACGAGTTGGAACTCAGCTTTCTTTATGTGGGAGAGAAACACGCTCCACTTCTACCTAGAACATAACATAGAATTTGCATGTCTATCTTTGTTGTGTGTGTTCTTTGTCTTTTAATAGCTACTATCATGCTTAGCTCTTAACTTTCATGCTTATCTTTTTAAAGAGCTTTTGTTTAGTTGGTTGCTTGAACTCTCTTTAGTTATCATGTTTATCTTATTAAGAGAGTTTGCTTCCGTTGCATTGGTTGATATGTCTATGATAAAGATGCTACGTGCATAATGGCGCTTAGTAGTTCATGTTTTCTTATGGTTAGTCTCAAATAGCTGGGGGGTTCCCAATGTGTTATTGGAGTACCAACATGATTTGTTTGCCTATGATGTGGTATGGTTTAGTAATATCTTCCTTCAAAGAATTTATTTTGATTGACTTGGCGTATGCTCACGCATATTTAAGACTGTAAAGAAAGTCTGTCAAGCCTTGATGATCTTTTGTTTCTGAGTAGCGATATAACTTCCTTGCCTGATTCAATGTTGCTTTGTCGCTCTGCATGATTATGACCGTCATTGCTCTCTTAGTTGGTCGCTCCCCGTCTTTTGCTAACCTTCGCCTGTACTAAGCGGACTGACTGCTTGTGCATCCACATCCTTTTAATCGAGTTATGCCATATGAGTCCACCATATCTTCCTACATGGTATTTACCTGCCATTCCTAACGGAGACTTGCATGTACCATCTCGAAATTATTCAAAGAAAAAGCATTCCTATTTTGTGCCTCTGTTTTAAGTTCATGAGGAAGTAGTAGTTAATTCATGATTTTTTTAAGTTGGACAAGCTTCACCCCGGGATTGCATGTATAATGTGCAAACCCATAATACGAGAAGGAACTGGCATTGAGTGCGCCCGGCTCAAAAAGATAATATAACAAACAAACCCTCCTTCACGCTTTGTTCATGAGAAATCAGAAAACTTTGGCAGTGATAAACAAAGGAGATTAAGAGGATGTGATCGTCCTCATTCGGGAGCCGTTCCTCGAAACTTGTCCATCTCAAGAAGTGATTGAGTTGTCTGCTAGCATTCGTTGACGAAACATGCATGATCTAAAAAAAATATTACCTCTGTTTTAAAACCAAGAGCTCTGGTACATGTTTTGTCTTTGTTTCCGACTACGGGTTTTCAACCTTGCCAACAAAAGCCACAGTTCGAGAGTCTCCACCTTCTTTTAAAAGCACCAACTGCTGAGAGCATGATTGTCATTCTGAGTGTAATGTGCATTGTCCCAAAGTAGCATTGTCTTTTGCATGATTGTGATATCGTTTATTTTGAAATCATTGTATCTAGTCATCACTTAAACCTTGGAGATGCCCCTGCATTTATGTTTTGCTTCACTAAAGGGGGCAAGCTAGATATCACTTTATCATATTTGCACATCATGTTCATTACAAATCTATTTGATGTTTCAATATCATATTGTAAAACTTTCAGTTCTTTGTGATTTTCTCATGAGGCAACTTGATTACTATAGATTCATTGTCTCAGTAAGCTTTTATCATATGACTATGAAAAAGTCCTATATGGTTAATAGCATGTCACCACAGAAATTATTCTTGTTATCATTTACCTACTCGAGGACGAGCAGGAATTAAGCTTGGGGATGTTGATACGTCCAAAACTTATCTATAATTTCTGCTTGCTCCATGCCTCTTTTGGGTGATATTGCTATGTTATTTATACACTTCCATACACTTTTGATCATATTTGGACTAACCTATTAACTCAGTGCACCCCAGTGCCAGTTTCTGTTTTCGGCTGTTTTTGTATTTCAGGTTTTCACATTACGAGAACTGCCATAAAAAATCCAGAAAAATTATATAAAAAATCAGCGTTCCGGAAGCTTCCATGCGGCCAAAGTAGGGCCGGAGGGGACCCACAGGGGCTCCAGGCGGCCTGCCCACGCGCCCCCCTGGCCGCGCCGGGGGGGGGGGGCGCCTGGGCACCCCTGACCCCCTCTGATGCCCCCTTTGGCATATATTTACACCGTGTCGCGGAAACCCTGATTCCAGACCCCTTTTCTCCAGACATGATTCCGATCTCCGCCGCCATCGCCATCAATCTTCGGGGGACCAGAATTCCTGCGCCGGCACCCTATCGGGACGGGGAAGTGCCCTCGGATTCATCTCCATCGACGTTGCTTCCTCCCTCCATGATGC
This sequence comes from Secale cereale, assembly GCA_902687465.1. Taxonomy (NCBI): domain Eukaryota; kingdom Viridiplantae; phylum Streptophyta; class Magnoliopsida; order Poales; family Poaceae; genus Secale; species Secale cereale. The sequence goes on along the minus strand of LR738713.1, from coordinate 575,148,457 downwards.
GGGAGTAGTTCCTCCTCGGGGCTGAGGTTCTTACTAGTAACTATGTGGTCAATTCTCTCTCCCATGATGTGATCTTCGTTGTGATCATAGGCTATGTTAATCTAGGGTGATCCCACGATATTTCCCCTTTCTCTATGTATTGGATTGATGTACTCACTTGTCTTTATCTAGTATAATCCCCGAGACCAAGGTGACAGTGGTCTGTTGGACATGGATTAGAACAATATTTTCATGAGTGATTTCCTCTCTTGTGTGTTGATTGAAGATTGAGAGTCTCTTGGTGCTTGTCTTTGACGATCCTTTAGATATGTTGTGGTGATTGTGGGACTCTCTTTGGATGGCCGCGGTGACATTGGGAAATCCTTAGATTGAGAACTACGAACTTTGAGGTGTGCTTTTGTAGCCCTACATAATTCTCGTCCTCTCTTGACCACGAAGGAATGACCTCCGAGTGCGTCCCCTTTGCATGTTTTATGGGAAATATCATGTGATTCGATTATGTTAATGTTGTTGGGAGTTGCCACTAGTGAAAGTATGAAGCCTAGGCCTTGTTTCCACCATTGCAATACTATTTGTGCTCACGTTTACCACTTGTTTGCTTGCTGCACTTTTTATTACAGATTTATATTACTTTGTTTTGCCATCCATATCACTTGCCATTTAACATCTCTTCGCTGAACTAGTGCACCTATACATCTAACAAGTGTATTAGGTGTGTTGGGGACATAAGAGACTTCTTGTATCTTAGTTGCAGGGTTGCTTGAGAGAGACCATCTTCAACCTCTACTTCCCTGAGTTCGATAAACCTTAGGTCATCCACTTGATGGAAATTGTTGCTGTCCTACAAACCTCTGCGCTTGGAGGCCCAACATAGTCTACAAGAGTAGAAGCGTGTGTAGACATCAACCCACCAGGGGCAGGCACGCCCTGGGCCATCATGGCCACACTATAAGGCGGTTGATGCCCTTCTTTCGCCCCAAGAAAGCTAATATCTGGATAAAAATCGTATCAAATAATCAGCCCAATCGGAGTTACGGATCTCCGGGAATATAAGAAATGGTTAAGGGCCAGAATCTGGGAACGCAGAAACAGAGAGAGACAGAGAGACAGATCCAATCTCGGAGGGGCTCTCGCCCCTCCGCCGCCATGGAGGCCATGGACCAGAGGGGAAACCCTTCTCCCATCTATGGAGGAGGTCAAGGAAGAAGAAGAAGGAGGGGGCTCTCTCCCCCTCGCTTCCGGTGGCACCGGAGTGCCACCGGGGCCATCATCGTGTGACGGCGATCTACACCAACACCTCCGTCATCTTCACCAACATCTCCATCACCTTCCCCCATCTATCTACATCGGTCCACTCTCCCGCAACCTGATGTACCCTCTATTTGAACATGGTGCTTTATGCTTTATATTATTATCCAATGATGTGTTGCCATCCTATGATGTCTGAGTAGATTATCGGTGTCCTATCGGTCTAGTAACGTAGTCAATTGCTTAGGGGCAGTTTCGCAACTCCTACCACCACTTTTCCACACTCGCTATATTAACTTTATTGTTTCTTTATCTTAACAGCCCCTAGTTTTATTTACCTGTTCTTTATATTCTTGCAAACCTATCCCACAAAAACTACAAAGTACTTCTAGTTTCATACTTGTTCTAGGTAAAGTAAACGCCAAGCGTGCGTAGAGTTGTATCGATGGTCGATAGAACTTGAGGGAATATTTGTTCTACCTTTAGCTCCTCGTAGGGTTCGACACTCTTACTTATCGAAAGAGGCTACAACTGATCCCCTACACTTGTGGGTTATCAAGACCTTTTTCTGGCGCCGTTGCCGGGGAGCAATAGCGTGGGGTGAATATTCTCGTGTGTGCTTGTTTGCTTTATCACTAAAGTAGATTTTATTTGTTGTTCTAAGTTGTTATCTATCTTTAGTTATGGATATGGAACACGAAATACCAAAAAACTTAGGTGTACTTGCTACTCATGGAGATGGGGAACCTCCTAAAACCGTTGATGCTCATTATGTGAAAGATATTATGTACTACTTTGATAATCCTGAGAAAACCCCATTTAACTATGTAATGGGAGTAACGTTGGATCAATGTGAATACTTTAGGGATTATCGCTTGACACAAAAAGGGAAACTGTTATGGGATCAAATTCATATGTTGCATTGGTATGCTCGGCAACTATGCTTGAGATATGATTATACTTGTTGCTCTAGGATGAAGGCTCCACACCTTCCCTTTTCATGAAAATTTAATGATAATGAAACCTTAGTTTCTTATGCTAATGGTATATATGATTATTATGATGTGGAACAAATAGAAGAGTACGTTGCTTTTAAGGGTGGTTATGAAATTGAATCTCTGTTTAAAAAGAATGATGCTTTTGATGATGATGTTTCTAGGCCAGAAAATCTTGCTATATTGAAATATTGCTATTTGAATTATGAATATAACTCCAATATTGATGCGTTTATTGAGAAGGTCTCCGCTGTCCAAGAAGAGACTAATATTTTGCAGGAGTCTATGGAAGAATAAATCAATGACATTGTGAACTCATTGGATGAAAAAGGTGACGAGGAGAGCGAAGAACAAAAGGAGGAAGAGCGAATTTGCTACCCGTGCCCACCTTCTAATGAGAGTAACTCTTCAACTCATACATTGTTTAATTTCCCTTCGTGCTTACCGAAGGATGAATGCTATGATGATTGTTATGATCCCGTTGATTCTTTTGAAATATCCCTTTTTGATGATGCTTGCTATGCTTCTGGCCAAGATGGCAATATGAATTATGCTTATGGAGATGAACTTGATGTAGTCCCTTATGTTAAACATGAGATAGTTGCTATTGCACCCACACATGATAGTCCTATTATCTTTTTGAATTCTCCAAACTACACTATATTGGAGAAGTTTGCACTTATTAAGGATTATATTGATGGGTTGCCTTTTCTGTTACACATGATGATTTTGATGAATATAATATGCATGTTCTTTCTGCTCCTACTTGTAATTATTATGAGAGAGGAACTACATCTCCGCCTCTCTATGTTTCTGACATGATAAAATTGCAAGAAACTGCTTATACTATGCATTGGCCTTTACTTGATGTGCATGAATTGTTCTTGTATGACATGCCTATGCATAAGAAGAGATTTAGACTTCGTTTTTGTATGACACATATCACTTTGTGCTCACTACTAAATTACAAATCATTGCTAATTAAAATTGGCTTTGATATACTTGGGATCCGGGTGGATCCATTACTTGAGCACTATATGCCTAGCTTAATGGATTTAAAGAAAGCGCTGCCAGGGAGATAATCCGGAAGTTTTAGAGAGACATTTATTTCTATTGTGTTCTTTTATAAAGTTTAAAAACAAAAAAATAAAGAGGGGAACCTAAAACTTTTTCAAAAAGAAAAGCGAAAGTGAGAAAGACGAGCATTGTTAAAGTGGGAGCTAGCCTTGAACTTTGTTGATGCCCATGGAAACTTTGTGAACCTTGATTACAGAAACTTTTCAATAAAAATAATTATCCCCTTGTACAATTCCACTGTATTATAAAAATAATGTGCCAAGAGTTTCCTTTAGGATGATTAAACTGCTTGTTGGTTTGTGAAGTGCAAAAACAGAAACTTTGCCTGTAGTGCGCGATTTATATTTTTTACTGGAACGCCAAAAGGATCTGAAGCTTTTTGCAAAGTCTTGCTATCCAAATTGTTGATTTTTCATAATTTTTCCATAATTTTAAGAGTTACAGAAGTATGGTTAATGTTCAGATTACTACACACTGTCATGTTTTCACATATTGCTGTTATAGCTTCATTATTTGCATATGTTTGAATTCTTGTTGAAGCCTCCTTAACTTGGGGCCATAGAATTGTGATAGAATACTGTGGGTAATGTTTGTTCATAATTATACAGTAATGTGAGAGTAGTACATGATGGGATTTTATTGATCATATGCACTAACCCCGCCACTAAAAGTTTAGTTAAGTTTTGTGTGGATGAAGTGTTCGAAGATCGAGGAGGTCTCGATATGAGGAGAAGGAGGAGAGGCAAGAGCTCAAGATTGGGGATGCCCGAGGCACCCCAAGTAAATATTCAAGGAGACTCAAGCGTCTAAGCTTGGGGATGCCCCGGAAGGCATCCCATCTTTCTTCAACAAGTATCAGTATGTTTTCGGATTTGTTTCGTTCACATGTTATGCATAAACTCTTGGAGCGTTGTGTGCTTTTTATTTTTACTTTTAATAAAGGCACCATGCTGGTATGAGATAGTCCTTGGTTGATTTATAGAATGCTCTTTGCACTTCACTTATATCTTTTGAGTATGGCTTTATAGAATGCTTCATGTGCTTCACTTATATCATTTCAAGTTTGGATTGCCTATTTCTCTTCACATAGAAAACCGCCATTTGTAGAATGTTCTTTTGCTTCACTTATAATTGTTAGAGCGTGGGCATAACTTTTGTAGAAAGAATTAAAACTCTCTTGCTTCACTTATATCTATTTAGAGAGTTGACAGGAATTGGTCATTCACATGGTTAGTCATAAAATCCTACATAAACTTTTAGATCGTTGAATATGATATGTTTGATTCCTTGCAATAGTTTTGCGATATAGAGATGCTAATATGTGGGAGGTACTAGTGAATGATTGTGGTCTAGTAAAAAGATTGGTGTTAAGGTTTTTGATTCCCGAAGCATGCATGTATGGTCTCCTAACTATGTAACCAAATTGGCGCGTATTGTATTTTGATTGTTTATCTTTGCGTGAAGGTCGGGGGCGCGCGATGGTTAACTCCTACCAACCTCCTCCCTAGGAGCATGCGTCATATTATTTTTGCTTCAAGGGCTAATAGATTTTTCGCAATAAGTATGTGAGTTCTTTATGACTAATGTTGAGTCCATGGATTATACGCACTCTCACCCTTCCACCATTGCTAGCCTCTCTTGTACCGTGCAACTTTCGCCGGTACCATACACCTACCATATACCTTCCTCAAAACAGCCACCATACCTACCTATTTGTAACACCCCAAAAATTTAATTACTTTTTCATGAATTAAAAATTTGGCTAGAAATAAAATTTTGAATTATATTAGGTTCTTTAATAATTTTTTAGCCTTTTCTATACCTGTCCTTCAAAAATCTTCTTTACATATAGAAAAATTTTTGGAAATATTTTTGTGGGCTCTGACTGTATCTTGGGTCATTTCATTATTTGTTTGATAACATTAGAAATTATTTTCATAATAAAATTTTGCCTTAGAATTTTCTTATAATAGCTTTTGCAGTGTTTTAAATGCTTCTGTTACACTACTTCTATTTTAAATAATTCTCTAAAAATTCCACCATAATTCTGGGAGGTCATGTGATGCCTATATGTCACATTGGTGCAAAAACCCAACTTGGTGTTTTGCAAAATTTGAGTGAACCATCCTCTTTTTCAGTTCTGTCCATCTTCTAGGTTTGTACTACAACCCTATTATTTCTTGCTCCAAAGATTCTGAGCCTTGACCATCTTCTTGTTCTCCCAACCAAAACCTTAACTCCAGAAGATCAGCTCCATTAGCATCTTTTAGACCCACCAAACACCCCTCTGAATATTCTGTCCAGAACTGAATTCCAGTACAACTTGCACTAGCAAGTATTTCCTTTTCCCAAACTAACTCCACCACCATCTCTATCATCTAAAGAGACCCCATCCTGCCAACTTTCACACCCAACACAACTTCCTACATAGCCCTATCATTTCATCAAACACCCTGTGGGCATAGAAGGAAATTGGCCTCTCTCTTAACTGCATTAGAGACTTGCACTTTTGGCCAAACCAGCATGTCCACGATCTCTCTCATGCCCTAAAGCACCATCCTGCTAAGTTGCAACATGTTCGAACGCCTGTAGATGCCATTGACATTTCAGCAAACAAGTGGCGTGCGTGCGCAGAGCGTGGCCAGAGCACGCGTATTGCAGCCGCTGGCATCAAGCTCCTGTCGCCACTCTACTGCCTCCCCTGCTCGCCCGAGTCTTCCTCTGGATCAACTCGACCTCCATTTACTTCCCCGACACCTTCCCTTGGCCGCTTGCGCCGGCCACCACCGTCCACGCCGACCGGAGCCGCCGCCCGACGAGTCCCGCATCGCCACGTCGCACCGACCGTCAACGCTCTGGACGCGTGGCTCGCCCCCGAGCCAAACACGACGCCCGCCATCACTGCAAGCCACCACCGTCCTCACCAAACCCCGCCGGCCTCGCCACCGGCCGCGTCTGCCATTTATGGCCGTCGCCACTGTATGCCGTGGACGGCGCCGTCCAAAACTACCTGGCACCTTCCCGAGCCGCCAGCACACTCCCATAGTAACTTCGGCCGGCCACCGTCCTCAACGAACCTCACCGGCCACCCAACGACCTCGCCGGCGCAGTAATGGCGTTGCCACCGTGTCCGCGTTCGGGAAGCCGCGGCATGGTCTCTCCCCGCCTATAAAAGGGGCCCCGAGCACCCCGGCTCCTCATCTCCACCTCTCCCCTCCTCCAGCAAACCATCCCGAGCCTCCCCGAGCAAGCAAGACGACCGGAGGAGCCATCTTCCTCGACTCCGGCCGCCTCTGCCACCGCCCTCCCCTCGAGGCCAACCACCTCTCCAGTGTTTCCCCCTCTCCAGTCTCTACACCAGAGGCCTCCCCGTGGTTCCGCGGATCCATCCCACCCTTCAATTTCACCGGAGCAAGCCCCAGGGCGAAAGCCCTCTTCCACCCGACGATCCCCTCCGCCGTGCTCGAAGCACTGCTCAGTCCCGAGCTTCCCGGCGACCACCACCACTACGTACGGATGCGGCACTTCCTCCTGGACTTGTCCATCTGCCGAGCATCGCCAGAGATGCCCTACGGCGCCGGCAATCATCGCCGGAGCTCCTCCTCCGTTCTGCCCAGACGCGCGCGAGGAGGAGGACGAAGACCGGTCAAACCTGACCGGTGGGCCAGGCGGGCCCACTGTCAGTGACCACAGGCCGCGCCAGCTCGGCGTAAGTGGAGGCGTACTCCGCTAATACGCCTTCGACGTCGACGCGTCCCACACTGCCGAAGCAGCTGGGCTCGGCCCAGTGGCGCGCTCGGCTAAGTCGCGCTCAGGGCGCCTCTCTGACCTTTCCCTTTTCTTTTTCAGCATGTCTTCAAATAATTCCTCAGAGCACATTTCAAATCCAAATCCAGTTATTCCAATTTCTGTAGACTTCTAAAATCATGATCTATTTATCTAAATTAAGTAAACATTTTTACTGTGCATAGTTTCTGTTTAATGAATTTAATCGTGCTTTTAATCATGTTTTCCATCTTAGTAATTCCATAACTAATTCATATGAACTCTAAATAAATTAACTCTTTTTCTGATATTCCTTAAATATCCTCTAGTTTATTTTAGTATTTGTTTCAAAAACATTTGAAATACTTTTTATTGTTGTTTTTGAATTATGTGGTGATTTAGATATTTTTGAAAATAGGAAATGGAGAGGAGATGATTCCTTGCATAGTAACCAGCACCTTTTCATATCTAAGGCAAGCATTTTGAACACTTGATATGGTGAATGTTTGCATGCTAGAATATTTAGGGCATGTTTGATACTTTTAATAGGTTTGGCATATGGATAGGAATATTGCATGCATGCATGGTCATGATTATACTTTCTCTTGCATGCATTCCCTTCAAATTTGCAACATGCATAAGTTATGAGAATCCAGGAATGTGCTCCTGTTTTGGACGTGCCGGTGGGCACGGGCCATATTTGACACGGTGGTGTCATGAGATATATTGTGGAAGTAGACAAGGGTTGTGGCCCTGCCCTGATGATATGGTTGAAAGAATAATCTTGTTGTGCTAACCACTGCAGGAAACATAAGCCTCCTGAGTCGACCATAGATCGAGTCTTGTTCCGGTAACCCCCATACTTGTTCCGTGCTACCACTTGTCCCTGCCTCGAGTAAGGTATGGTTTAGTAAGTTGTTAACCCCTTTCCATGCACACACCGTACAGAGGGCCATGATGAGGGTTTCCAGGGCCCTGGACTAAATCCAGTCATTAGGTCAAGGGGGCATGGGTGTTTCCGGTTGTAGCCGAGAGGGAGTGTACCCTTGTAATCCGCGCGTATTAATAGTGATCCCATGCTATTGGAGTTTGTAGCCTTCCCACTTAGAGTTTTACTTAACTGTTGTTTTGGGTGATCCCTGGCAGCAGAAAAGTTTAGCTGGTGTGTGCTGGTTAGGTGTGTTTCCAACCCAAAGAACATAATGGGAATTAGTCAGTGTCGTGATACTGACTAAGGAAATCCTATACTTGTGGGTAAAGAGTACACCCTCTGCAGAGTTTGAAACCTATTCGAATAGCCGTATCCGCGGTTAAGGACTACAGTCTGGGTTGGTCAAGTGTCGGTCTTAGAGTCGGTCTCCGGAGGAAAATAATTTAAATTTGAGCATGGTGTATTATGCAGGATAATTTTTACTGCTACTGGTATTGTTATAAATATTATGGATGATATGATTATTATTGTGGACTAACCCGTTTCTCTTATTTTTACTTTCCAGAGTGTCTCAGGGGCTGGCTAGACTACCCCGGACACTCGCCTCTATTTTCAAGTCCTTTTTGTGGCGTCCCTCGAGTGTCAGGCGGTTTATCACGCCACTACTCTTGTGGATACCCGACTGGCATTTCTTTTCAAGTCCTTTCGTGGCGTCGCCTGAGTTCTCGGATGGTATCGTCCGATTTCTCTTTTAGACACCCGACTGGCATTTCTTTTCAAGACCGACCGTGGTGTCACTTGACACCCGATCGGCATTTTTTTTATATTTTATTGATGCTAATATTTATTTTCTGCACTAAATATTATTCATCATGCCATGTTTTAATTCCTGTCAGCATGCAGTTAATATAAGTATATCATGAGCATGTGCATATAGTTTAATTCACCATGACCATATAATTGTTTGCTACATTTGTTATATCATTTGTCCATGATGTTTGCGAGTACATTCAAACGTACTCACAGGCTTGTCCCTGGCTATTTACTTGGCCAGGTTAGAAGTTCTACGAGAAGAACCCAGCGACGTCCGTGCGAAACCTAGGAGTACAGCCACGCAGGATAGGAGTTATCCGGGTCAGCTGTTCCTGTTGGAATGGAGCCCCATCGATGTGGAGATCCACAAGCCAATTCTTTCATCCACCACCGGAGTCATTGTTGTATCAGTAGACCTGTATGGTCTTGTATCAAATTCTTGTAAATGCTTGGTAATCTGTAACAAGGATGTGTCCACCAGTAACAGTAATCCTGGGCTGGTGATGACACTAGGGGTTAATTTCTGGAATATTGTGTTCCCGAAATCCGGCCCCGACAGCCTTGGTATCAGAGCCAGGCTGACCATTGGCTAATCCTATCTTAGCCTGGTCACCATCCCTAGGTTTCCACACCATCCACATCTTTTCCTGTCCACAGACAAGACTATCCCATCCACAGTGGCAACCGACATCTTTTGATAGCCGGTGCCCAACCTATCAGTCTATCCATAGGCCGTGTGCCTGTGCCAACATCTGAGCTTTCCCATCCACAAGCGTGCGATGGAAGACTCGGCTGACTTATAAAGGAAGCCTTACCCCAAACTCAGCACATCACAGCCTCGTTCCCAGTTCGATATCAAACCACCAAGATGACAGGCCCCCTCGTGCACAACGAGACCACCGCAGTCGAGCTTGAAGGCTTCGTAACCATCCTCGCCAATCTCACCCGTCGTGCTTTTAGCATCGACGAGCCACCGGAATATGTCGTGTACCAAGAGCACACGAGTAATTCCATCCATCACTTCTGTGCCACGGTGCACATCTACGGGAGGGGCACCACATCGGAGCGTCCCTACCGATTCACCGGGAGGACAACCTCCGACGAGCCCCAATCCATCCAACTTGCAGCCCGAGAGGCTATAGTTCAACTTCGGCACCTATCGCCGAGGGTTAACTGCCGCTCATTCTACTACTACCCTAGTCGCGAAGGCTATGGTAGCCCGACCCAGGTCGCCAGCGGAGACCATGAGTCGGATCCTGCCCTGGTGCATCTGGTGCGCTACCTGAGAGCGCAAGAGGCACTGTTCGATCAGGTCACTCTTGATCTGATTGAGACCCGCAGGACGCTCGCTCTCCTGACCCCAGCAAGGAGCGAAGCCGCACCCGCCACCGACGCCCCGATAATGCTGCTTGGAAGGCCGGTTGAGCCCCCAAGCTCTCACCATGTCACCTACCCGGGCAATGCCTTCGCCTCACCCGGAAATCTCCGTCGTCTCTTGGAGGCCTACTCCAATGGGACGGTGACCTCGACACCCCGCGAAGGCCACCACCGCTACTCCAGCCCTGTAGCTCCCCATCCTACCCCAGCCAGCTCCGACGCGGAAGCACCCGGAAAGGACTCGGCATCCGCAAGACGCGCCAAGATAGATATCAACCAGGTGGACTGAGTCCACCAGAATTGTTATCAAGCCCTAGTGGCACGGTTTTTCCTTTAAATTCCGCAGTAGCTGGTGTGTGGCGTAGTGAGTTAGTAGATCCCTGTGTGTCACCATCTAATAGTATGTGTGATCTGGCATGAATTGCTTGATGAGTGGTTGCAGAGTAAATTCTAGACGTGACCCCTAACCGACACGCACAGTAACATGTCACTTTTCTTTTGGGGATTGAGGCCTGAGACTTTGACTCAGACAACCCCGCGCCGGAGTCGGTGTCCCAGTCGTACCGGCACCATTTCATATTTCATGACCCAGGCTCTTTATAAGAGGCCACACTCATTTTTCCACACCAACAACCATCAGCATCAAGCACTGCCTTTTTCCTTTCGTCCACACATGTCTCACTCCGGAGCTTATCTGAGGAACCCCGAAGCAAGACCTGGTAGTTTTGTTATGTTATTGTGGGATTTTACCCGCAATACTCTTGGCTCCACCCATCCACCCCTGTATGAGCTTTTCAAATCGAGAATCACTCCTGATCTCTCGAAATACTGGGCAGCTGTACATATTCCACCAGCAGATTTAAACCAAGGACCTCCCTATGTGATTTTCATCGGGAGATCCATGCCAACGCCAGGCATGGCCATTGAGTCTGCTGCGTATGAAGCAGTCACCCGTCTTCGATTTGCGGTACCTTGTGCCAACACAAGGGAATACTGCTATTTCCCAAGCCGCGCTGCTTTTGGAGCAGAAGCTACGTTCCGCTGTGGACGTGCGGAGAGCGATCCAGCCCTGGTCTATCTCATTCAGTATGTGATGGCCCAGGAGCGTTTCACCCAGCAAATACTGGAGTATCTCCACTACCTTGCTGTTCTGAATCCCCGGATCGCCATTGGCGGACCCCCTCTGCCAACTCAGGAGGGACACGTCCTTCGTTTGCTCACTCCACTTCCTCCACTCCCTCCGGAAGAAGAAGGGTGTGTTCCAACACCGGGAAGCCTTCCGCTTGACCCCGTAGATCCCGCTTTCGGACCGTAGACGGTCGTGAGTGCGTTTGTGTAGCGTGTAGTGTTTGTTTGCATGATGTGCTTTGTTTGTTTTGATTGTATGTCATGAATGTATTGCCCTGTTTGCATTTTTGCATATGAGTGCTTTGTTTGGGTGGTATGCTTTTTAATTCTACCGCCTTAACAAATCTCGAGGACGAGATTTTCTTAAGGGGGTTAGAATTTGTAACACCCCAAAAATTTAATTACTTTTTCATGAATTAAAAATTTGGCTAGAAATAAAATTTTGAATTATATTAGGTTCTTTAATAATTTTTTAGCCTTTTCTATACCTGTCCTTCAAAAATCTTCTTTACATATAGAAAAAATTTTGGAAATATTTTTGTGGGCTCTGACTGTATCTTGGGTCATTTCATTATTTGTTTGATAACATTAGAAATTATTTTCATAATAAAATTTTGCCTTAGAATTTTCTTATAATAGCTTTTGCAGTGTTTTAAATGCTTCTGTTACACTACTTCTATTTTAAATAATTCTCTAAAAATTCCACCATAATTCTGGGAGGTCATGTGATGCCTATATGTCACATTGGTGCAAAAACCCAACTTGGTGTTTTGCAAAATTTGAGTGAACCATCCTCTTTTTCAGTTCTGTCCATCTTCTAGGTTTCTACTACAACCCTATTATTTCTTGCTCCAAAGATTCTGAGCCTTGACCATCTTCTTGTTCTCCCAACCAAAACCTTAACTCCAGAAGATCAGCTCCATTAGCATCTTTTAGACCCACCAAACACCCCTCTGAATATTCTGTCCAGAACTGAATTCCAGTACAACTTGCACTAGCAAGTATTTCCTTTTCCCAAACTAACTCCACCACCATCTCTATCATCTAAAGAGACCCCATCCTGCCAACTTTCACACCCAACACAACTTCCTACATAGCCCTATCATTTCATCAAACACCTTGTGGGCATAGAAGGAAATTGGCCTCTCTCTTAACTGCATTAGAGACTTGCACTTTTGGCCAAACCAGCATGTCCACGATCTCTCTCATGCCCTAAAGCACCATCCTGCTAAGTTGCAACATGTTCGAATGCCTGTAGATGCCATTGACATTTCAGCAAACAAGTGGCGTGCGTGCGTAGAGCGTGGCCAGAGCACGCGTATTGCAGCCGCTGGCATCAAGCTCCTGTCGCCACTCTACTGCCTCCCCTGCTCGCCCGAGTCTTCCTCTGGATCAACTCGACCTCCATTTACTTCCCCGACACCTTCCCTTGGCCGCTTGCGCCGGCCACCACCGTCCACGCCGACCGGAGCCGCCGCCCGACGAGTCCCGCATCGCCACGTCGCACCGACCGTCAACGCTCTGGACGCGTGGCTCGCCCCCGAGCCAAACACGACGCCCGCCATCACTGCAAGCCACCACCGTCCTCACCAAACCCCGCCGGCCTCGCCACCGGCCGCGTCTGCCATTTATGGCCGTCGCCACTGTATGCCGTGGACGGCGCCGTCCAAAACTACCTGGCACCTTCCCGAGCCGCCAGCACACTCCCATAGTAACTTCGGCCGGCCACCGTCCTCAACGAACCTCACCGGCCACCCAACGACCTCGCCGGCGCAGTAATGGCGTTGCCACCGTGTCCGCGTTCGGGAAGCCGCGGCATGGTCTCTCCCCGCCTATAAAAGGGGCCCCGAGCACCC
>LR738713.1:575084126-575135257 GCA_902687465.1 Secale cereale | reverse complement strand
TCCCGAGCCTCCCCGAGCAAGCAAGACGACCGGAGGAGCCATCTTCCTCGACTCCGGCCGCCTCTGCCACCGCCCTCCCCTCGAGGCCAACCACCTCTCCAGTGTTTCCCCCTCTCCAGTCTCTACACCAGAGGCCTCCCCGTGGTTCCGCGGATCCATCCCACCCTTCAATTTCACCGGAGCAAGCCCCAGGGCGAAAGCCCTCTTCCACCCGACGATCCCCTCCGCCGTGCTCGAAGCACTGCTCAGTCCCGAGCTTCCCGGCGACCACCACCACTACGTACGGATGCGGCACTTCCTCCTGGACTTGTCCATCTGCCGAGCATCGCCAGAGATGCCCTACGGCGCCGGCAATCATCGCCGGAGCTCCTCCTCCGTTCTGCCCAGACGCGCGCGAGGAGGAGGACGAAGACCGGTCAAACCTGACCGGTGGGCCAGGCGGGCCCACTGTCAGTGACCACTGGCCGCGCCAGCTCGGCGTAAGTGGAGGCGTACTCCGCTAATACGCCTTCGACGTCGACGCGTCCCACACTGCCGAAGCAGCTGGGCTCGGCCCAGTGGCGCGCTCGGCTAAGTCGCGCTCAGGGCGCCTCTCTGACCTTTCCCTTTTCTTTTTCAGCAAGTCTTCAAATAATTCCTCAGAGCACATTTCAAATCCAAATCCAGTTATTCCAATTTCTGTAGACTTCTAAAATCATGATCTATTTATCTAAATTAAGTAAACATTTTTACTGTGCATAGTTTCTGTTTAATGAATTTAATAGTGCTTTTAATCATGTTTTCCATCTTAGTAATTCCATAACTAATTCATATGAACTCTAAATAAATTAACTCTTTTTCTGATATTCCTTAAATATCCTCTAGTTTATTTTAGTATTTGTTTCAAAAACATTTGAAATACTTTTTATTGCTGTTTTTGAATTATGTGGTGATTTAGATATTTTTGAAAATAGGAAATGGAGAAGAGATGATTCCTTGCATAGTAACCAGCACCTTTTCATATCTAAGGCAAGCATTTTGAACACTTGATATGGTGAATGTTTGCATGCTAGAATATTTAGGGCATGTTTGATACTTTTAATAGGTTTGGCATATGGATAGGAATATTGCATGCATGCATGGTCATGATTATACTTTCTCTTGCATGCATTCCCTTCAAATTTGCAACATGCATAAGTTATGAGAATCCAGGAATGTGCTCCTGTTTTGGACGTGCCGGTGGGCACGGGCCATATTTGACACGGTGGTGTCATGAGATATATTGTGGAAGTAGACAAGGGTTGTGGCCCTGTCCTGATGATATGGTTGAAAGAATAATCTTGTTGTGCTAACCACTGCAGGAAACATAAGCCTCCTGAGTCGACCATAGATCGAGTCTTGTTCCGGTAACCCCCATACTTGTTCCGTGCTACCACTTGTCCCTGCCTCGAGTAAGGTATGGTATAGTAAGTTGTTAACCCCTTTCCATGCACACACCGTACAGAGGGCCATGATGAGGGTTTCCAGGGCCCTGGACTAAATCCAGTCATCAGGTCAAGGGGGCATGGGTGTTTCCGGTTGTAGCCGAGAGGGAGTGTACCCTTGTAATCCGCGCGTATTAATAGTGATCCCATGCTATTGGAGGTTGTAGCCTTCCCACTTAGAGTTTTACTTAACTGTTGTTTTGGGTGATCCCTGGCAGCAGAAAAGTTTAGCTGGTGTGTGCTGGTTAGGTGTGTTTCCAACCCAAAGACCATAATGGGAATTAGTCAGTGTCGTGATACTGACTAAGGAAATCCTATACTTGTGGGTAAAGAGTACACCCTCTGCAGAGTTTGAAACCTATTCGAATAGCCGTATCCGCGGTTAAGGACTACAGTCTGGGTTGGTCAAGTGTCGGTCTTAGAGTCGGTCTCCGGAGGAAAATAATTTAAATTTGAGCATGGTGTATTATGCAGGATAATTTTTACTGCTACTGGTATTGTTATAAATATTATGGATGATATGATTATTATTGTGGACTAACCCGTTTCTCTTATTTTTACTTTCCAGAGTGTCTCAGGGGCTGGCTAGACTACCCCGGACACTCGCCTCTATTTTCAAGTCCTTTTTGTGGCGTCCCTCGAGTGTCAGGCGGTTTATCACGCCACTACTCTTGTGGATACCCGACTGGCATTTCTTTTCAAGTCCTTTCGTGGCGTCGCCTGAGTTCTCGGATGGTATCGTCCGATTTCTCTTTTAGACACCCGACTGGCATTTCTTTTCAAGACCGACCGTGGTGTCACTTGACACCCGATCGGCATTTTTTTTATATTTTATTGATGCTAATATTTATTTTCTGCACTAAATATTATTCATCATGCCATGTTTTAATTCCTGTCAGCATGCAGTTAATATAAGTATATCATGAGCATGTGCATATAGTTTAATTCACCATGACCATATAATTGTTTGCTACATTTGTTATATCATTTGTCCATGATGTTTGCGAGTACATTCAAACGTACTCACAGGCTTGTCCCTGGCTATTTACTTGGCCAGGTTAGAAGTTCTACGAGAAGAACCCAGCGACGTCCGTGCGAAACCTAGGAGTACAGCCACGCAGGATAGGAGTTATCCGGGTCAGCTGTTCCTGTTGGAATGGAGCCCCATCGATGTGGAGATCCACAAGCCAATTCTTTCATCCACCACCGGAGTCATTGTTGTATCAGTAGACCTGTATGGTCTTGTATCAAATTCTTGTAAATGCTTGGTAATCTGTAACAAGGATGTGTCCACCAGTAACAGTAATCCTGGGCTGGTGATGACACTAGGGGTTAATTTCTGGAATATTGTGTTCCCGAAATCCGGCCCCGACACTATTATGGCATTTCCATAGCCATTCCGAGATATATTGCCATGTAACTCCATCGTTCCGTTTATTATGACACGCACCATCATTGTCATATTGCCTTGCATGATCGTAAGATAGCTAGCATGATGTTTCCATGGCTTGTCCGTTTTTTGATGTCATTGCTACACTAGATCATTGCACATCCCGGTACACCGCCGGAGGCATTCACATAGAGTCATATTTTGTTCTAGCTTCGAGTTATAATCTTTGAGTTGTAAGTAAATAAAATTGTGATGATCTTCATTATTACAGCATTGTCCCATGTGAGGAAAGGCCAAAAAAAAAGATGGCCTAAAAAAAGAGGGGCTAATAAAAAAGAGGAAAACCCTCCAAAAAAAATTAGAGAAAAGAGAGAAGGGACAATGCTACTATCCTTTTCCACACTTGTGCTTCAAATTAGCACCATGATCTTCATAATAGAGAGTCTCTTGTTTTGTCACTTCCATATACTAGTGGGAATTTTTCGTTATAGAAATTGGCTTGTATATTCCAACGATGGGCTTCCTCAAATGCCCTAGGTCTTCATGAGCAAGCAAGTTGATGCACACCCACTAGTTTTCTTTTGAGCTTTCATACACTTATAGCTCTAGTGCATCTGTTACATGGCAATCCCTACTCACTCACATTGATATCTATTGATGGGCATCTCCATAGCCCATTGATACGCCTAGTCGATGTGAGACTTTCTCCCTACTTTTGTCTACTACCACCTTCTATTCCACCCATAGTGCTATGACCATGGCTCACGCTCATGTATTGCGTGAAGAGTTGAAAAGGTTCGAAAAAGTAAAGTATGAAAACAATTGCTTGGCTGACACCGGGATGGGCATGAGGGGTACCTTGTGTTAAGAAAAGGGAGCATAAAAGGCTATATGATTTTGTAGGGATAACGTTCTTTAGCATTGATATTTTGAAAGACTTGATTGTTTGTTGGGATGCCCGACTATTAAATTCTCTTATGTCAAATGATAGACTATTCCTTTGAATCACTCGTGTCTTAATATTCATGCCATGATTAGATTACATGATCAAGATTATGCTAGTTAGCATTCCACATCAAAAATTATCTTTTTTATTATTTACCTACTCGAGGACGAGGAGGAATTAATCTTGGGGATGCTGATACGTCTCCGTCCTATCTATAATTTCTTATTGTTCCATGCCAATATTCTACAACTTTCATATACTTTTGGCAACTTTTTATACTATTTCTTGGGACTAACATATTGATCCAGTGCCCAATGCAAGTTCCTGTTTGTTGCATGTTTTTTGTTTCGCGGAATATCCATATCAAACACAGTCCAAACAGAATAAAAAACTGACGGAGATTTTTTTTGAAATATATGTGAATTTTGGGAAGTGGAACCAACATGAGACCATGCCCGAGTGGGCCACGAGGCAGGGGGCACGCCCACTAGGGGCAGGCGCACCCTGGGCCCTCGTGGCCACATCATAAGGCGGTTTATGCCCTTCTTTTCCGCAAGAAAGCTAATATCCGGATAAAAATCGTGTCAAATAATCAGCCCAATCGGAGTTACGGATCTCCGGTAATATAAGAAACGGTGAAGGGCCATAATCTGGGAACGCAGAAACAGAGAGAGACAAAGAGACAGATCCAATCTCGGAGGGTCTCTCGCCCCTCCGCCGCCATGGAGGCCATGGACCAGAGGGGAAACCTTTCTCCCATCTAGGGAGGAGGTCAAGGAAGAAGAATAAGGAGGGGGGGGCTCTCTCCCCCTTGCTTCCGGTGGCACCGGATTGCCACCCGGGCCATCATTGTGTGACGGCGATCTACACCAACACCTCCGTTATCTTCACCAACATCTCCATCTATCTACATCGATCCACTCTCCCGCAACCCGATGTACCCTCTACTTGAACATGGTGCTTTATGCTTCATATTATTATCCAATGATGTGTTGCCATCCTATCATGTCTGAGTAGATTATCGTTGTCCTATCGTGTCGGTGTACTAAGGTAGGGGTACCTCAGTACCCCAACTTGTGCATGGGCAGTAGCAGCTTCCCGCGGCAGGGCCTACCACGCGCTCGCCGGAGACCTTCCTGGTCCATATAAAATCATTCAAAAACAAAGTATACAAGACAGAAGATCGAGACCCCGGCAAGTGGAGCTTGCCGGGAAGGCCGTTCCAGGCTCAAGATTACCTCACTCACGCAAGGCCCTGGCAAGAGGAGTTTGCCAGGAAGACTAGAAGATTATATTACAGAAGACATGCCTCGGCGCTATACGCGCCCCGGCAGGGCCCGGGGAGCGACAAGCTTCAGAGCCCGACAAGCTCCCGGGCCCGGCAAGGTCAAGACCCCGGCAAGGTGCTTGCCGGGGAGAGTTGTGCTGTGTGCCCGCGCTCCAGCTCATCGGTCCACGCGTCGCCCTGGGGGTCCTCCTGGGACGCGTGGCGGATGGCTGTGCAGCCTGGGGGACACGGTGGCACTCCACGGTGGTAAAGCCATCGCCGTGGCAAACGGAGACGCAAGGGCGGGCGCTTTTGGGGTCGACGGCGACGGGCATTAAATGCTCTTGTCCCCCACTGTCAAAGTAGGTAGCGACCACTGTTCACGCACTGTAGCTCCACTATTCCCGCACTGTTACAACTACCACCTCTTTTACATTTTTACCCTTTCTCCTACGTTGACACCTGTCGGTGACCCCTTGCACTATAAAAGGAGGCCCATGCACAACGTGGAGGGGGTTCGGAACCTAGATCGCTCATACGCTCGGTGTAGCTAGTTCTTCAAGCTCCCGAGCTCTCCAACTCAATACAAACTAAGCAGGAGTAGGGTTTTACGTGTCCATCGCGGCCCGAACCTGGGTAAACTGCCTGCGTGATCTCCACGATCTGCTCTTCGTGCTCCCTCCGCCCTCTTACCGCACAAACAAGGGGCTCCGGTCCCATAGGTGTTCGTGGCGGACAGTTTCCCCCGACATCTTTGGCGCGCCAGGTAGGGGGCGTCGAGGTTGTGCGAATCTGGTCCGGCGTTCACGCGGGCGCATTCTTCATCAACCTCTCTAGTTTTCATCAGCAACCTCATCAGCAACTGCGCCATGGCCCCGAAGAAGAAGGCTTCGGAGGTCGTAGGCCCGTCTGCGTCTCATCCGCCGCCACCAGAGCCAACGGTGGGCGGGGGAGACGCCGTCGGAAGGGTGGTCGCCGGCGAGGACACTCGCGGCGCCACCAAATCTAAGGACAGGATGGATGACCGAGCCTCGGTCTCCGTGGACGCGCCGCGTCCGTCTCAGCAAACGACAACCCAGCAGCGCCATGCCACAAGAGGTGGCATCCGCTTGTTGGGCCAAGGGCAAACAGGAGGTTCGCGGGACGCTCCGGGCCATCGTCCTGGCACGAGCAAGGCGCGGTCGCCGGGGCGGGACCCTGCTCCTTCTAACGCTGTTAGAAGTCCGAGCATATCCCGCTCCTCGCACCGCTCGCCCCCGCTCCCCTCCACTCCAGCAGAAGCGCTCGCAAGGGCGCAACTGCTCCTCGACTTCCCTCCAGCGGCGGACAAGGCCGAAGACTGGAGGGCCACCATCCAGAGCCTGATCGCCTTCGCCAACAACGACTCTCCACAGCAGCCGGCGACCTCGCGGCCGCGGCAAGCCGAGAAGACGAAGGCCGACGGCGACAAGACCGCCGGGGGTGCGACCACCGTGCACTCCCCGCTGCGGAAGCAGAAGACGCCGCCCCGCCGGAACAACGCCGACGACGGCTCCACGGCGTCGTCGGATCCGCGGGCTCGTCGGGACCAGCGCCAGGTCCTTGACGACCGGCGACAAGAAGACGCTCGAACAACAATCGAGCGCCGCCGAGAAGCTCAGCGACAATCAGACCAGAGAGCTGGGAACGCTGTCGACGCGCGCGCGCCCGGTGAACCAGGCGACTTGCCGTACGCGGCAGGTTGCCCCGCGTTTACCCGCGAGCTGCGGCGCGTCCAGTGGCCCAGCATGAAGAACTTCAAGCCCAACGTACCGGAGAAGTACGACGGCAAGACGCACCCCTCGGAATTCCTCAGCATCTACACCATCGCGGTGCAGGCTGCCGGGGGGCGCGACGAGAAGATTTTGGCGAACTACTTCCCGCTCGTGCTTAAGCCGAACGTTCGTTCCTGGCTTATGCACTTGCCGGAAGGTTCCATTTCTTCTTGGGCAGACCTTTGCCACCAGTTTGTTGGCGCCTTCACGGGCGGCCACAAACCCCACGGCCAGGAGAGCGATCTCCACATTCTGGCCCAGAAGGAAGGAGAATCCCTGCGCAAGTACATCCAACGCTTCAGCCGTGTACAACACAACATCCCCGACGTCCACCCTGCCGCGGTTATCAGCGCGTTCCACCAGAACGTGCGTAACCGCCGCATGAGTGAAGAGATGGCCATGACCAAGATACGGGATGTTAGCGAGCTTTATGCTCTAGCTGATAAGTGCGCACGCGCAGAAGAGGGGAGGAGACTCCCCGGGGAGGATGCTGGCGCAGGAGGAAGCGACAGCGACGACGCCGCCCCGGCAAAGAAGAGCCGGCGGCGGAACAATAGAAGGAAGAACAAGAAGGAAGTGCTTGCCGTCGAGAAGTCCGGCAAGGAGGCTCCCGCCAAGCAAAAACAGGCTGGCGGCTCCGGCAAGGAGCCTGCCCCTGTGGCGGCAGCCGACAAGCAGGACGGCTCCGACAAGCAATACTGCAAGATCCACCGCACCAAGGGTCACGACCTCTCCAACTGCAAGCGCGTCGAGTACCTCGTCGAGCAGCAGAAAGCTGAGTACGAGAGGCGCGACAAGGAGAAGGCCCAAGGTGGCGGAGGAGAACCAAGCAAGAAGCGGCCGTTCAATGGTCGGGGAGGACGCCGCGGCAAAGCCAAGCAGCGGCAAGGTGACCGACCTCCCCGGGGCCGCGACAAGGATGAAGAAGACGACGATGAAGACATGGAGGATGAGGATAACAGCGAGCAGGAGTTCCAGAAGGCCACGGAGGTCCTGTGCGTCGACGGTGGCGCCTCTCTGCACACCTCCCACCGCCAGCTCAAGCAGTGGGTGCGCGAGGTGAACGCAGCAGAGCCGCCCGTGGAGTCGCGCAGGCTCCTCAAATGGTCCAGCACGCCCATCATTTTTGACCTTGAGGATCACCCTGACCGCACCACCGCGGTCGGGTGCTTGCCGATGCTGGTCTCACCCACCATCCGCAACCTCAAGGTCACCAAAATGTTGGTTGACGGCGGGGACGGGCTGAACTTGATCTCCTCTGCTGTGATCAAGAAACTCCAAATCCCAGATGGCGAGCTCGAAGAGACCGGATCTTTCCAAGGAATCAACCCGGGAAGGAGCAAGCCCAAGGGGAAGATCACTCTGCCGGTGACCTTTGGCGGGGAGCTCAACTTCAGAACTGAGCGCATCACATTCGACGTCGCCGATATTCCATTGCCGTATAATGGAATACTCGGCCGTCCCGCCCTCGCCAAGTTCATGGCGGCTTCCCACTACGCCTACAACGTACTCAAGATGCCGGGGCCGATAAGCGTCATCACTGTACACGGCGACAAGAAAGATGCGCTTGTCTGCGCCGACAAGATCTACCGGGACGCAGCAGCTGCGGCAGAAAAGGATACACTTGCCGCTGAAGCTCCCGGGGGGAAGAAGACCAAGACCAAGTCCGGCAAGTGCTCTGGGGCCCACTCCGGCAACCGCACCTCTTCGGAGTGCTGCGCTGCCGTCGAGGACGTTCCATCGAGCTCCACCGGCAAGTGTAAGAAGGGGATGGCCGCTCCGCCGGCAACCAAGAAGGTGTCCGCCAAGGAGGACGGCACTGGTGGTACCTTCACCATCAGTGCCATGCTTGACAGCAAATAGGAAAGCGCGCTCGTTGCCTTCCTGCGGGCGAATGTCGATGTGTTTGCCTGGCAACCATCTGACATCCCCGGTGTTCCCAGGAGGGTAATTGAGCACAAGCTTGCTGTTTGTCCTCATGCGCGGCCCGTCAAGCATAAAGTGAGGAAGCAAGCCGTGGAGCGCCAAGAATTCATTGCTGAAGAAATCAAGAAGCTAGAGGCAGCAGGCCTAGTTAGAGGTGTGATCCATCCGACGTGGTTAGCAAACCTGGTCGTCGTGCGCAAGGCCAATGGGAAATGGAGACTGTGTATAGACTTCACCGATGTGAATAAAGCATGTCCCAAGGATCCATTCCCTTTGCCGCGCATCGACCAGATTGTTGACTCCACTACCGGATGTGAGCTACTCTCTTTTCTTGATGCATATTCAGGCTACCATCAGATTTTTATGGCCAAGGAAGACGAAGAGAAGACTGCATTTATCACTCCATGTGGCACTTATTGCTTCATACGCATGCCATTTGGACTGAAGAATGCAGGATCAACATTTGCAAGGGTAGTGCACACTGCTTTCGAGCCACAGATCCACAGAAATGTAGAGGCTTACATGGATGACATCATGGTGAAGAGCAAGAGCAAAGACACCCTGGTCCAAGATTTGGAAGAGACATTTCAGAACCTGCGCAAGATACAGCTCAAGTTGAACCCCGAGAAGTGCGTCTTTGGAGTCCCCTCCGGCAAGCTTCTCGGGTTCTTTGTGTCACAGAGGGGGATTGAAGCTAACCCCGACAAGATTAAAGCCATTGAGCAGATCGAAGCCCCGAAGCACGTCAAGGATGTCAGAAGGCTTGCAGGTTGCGTGGCTGCCCTCAGTAGGTTCATTTCAAAGTCTGCAGAACGCGCCCTACCTTTCTTCAAAATCTTGAAGAAGGCAGGTCCCATGAAGTGGACTCCGGAAGCGGAGGCAGCGCTGCAAGATTTGAAACGGTACCTGTCCTCCACTCCAATACTTGTCGCACCTAGACCACAGGAAAAGTTGTTGCTATACCTAGCGGCAACCAACCAGGTGGTTAGTGCTGCGTTAGTAGCGGAGAGGGAGGCCGACGAGGAGTCTGCACCACCGGCAAGCGAATCCAGCGACAAGCAGGGGGCTGCTCCGACAAGCTCTGGCCCCGACAAGGACAACTCTGCGCAGGAACAAGAAGAAGTGCGGAAGAAGATGGTGCAGCGCCCGGTGTATTTTGTGAGTTCCCTCTTGCAGGGGGCTAGATCAAGATACTCCGGGGTACAAAAGTTGCTTTTCGGTCTTCTTATGGCCTCGAGAAAGCTGCGCCATTACTTCCAGGCACACGAGATAACAGTGGTCACTCGCTTTCCGCTGAAGAGGATATTGCACAATCCAGAAGCAACAGGCAGGATCGTGGAGTGGGCACTGGAGCTGTCGAGCTTCGGCCTCAAGTTTGAAAGTACCTCAACCATACAGAGTCGAGCCTTGGCAGAATTCATAGCTGAGTGGACCCCGACGCCCGATGAAGAAGTCCAAGAAACAAGTGCACCCGTACAAGAAGCGACAAGTGAATGGGTAATGTATTTTGACGGTGCCTTCTCGCTGCAAGGCGCCGGTGCTGGCGTGGTGCTCATCGCGCCCACCGGAGAGCACCTCAAATATGTTATCCAGATGCACTTTCCCAGGGAGCAAGCGACAAACAACACTGCTGAATATGAAGGTTTGCTCGCCGGCCTCAGGATTGCGGCCGAACTTGGGATCAGAAAGCTGATTGTGCGGGGAGATTCTCAGTTGGTGGTCCGGCAAGTTAACAAGAGTTACCAGAGCCCTTTGATGGAAGCTTATGTAGATGAAGTGAGGAAGCTTGAAGAGCACTTTGAAGGTCTGCAGATGGAGAACGTCCCGAGAGCTCAGAATGACATTGCAGATGGCCTTTCAAAGTGTGCTTCGATGAAGTTACCTGTGGAACCAGGGACCTTCTTGCTCAAGCTGACTCAACCATCCGTTACACCATCAATTGGGCAGTCCAAGAAGAGAAAGTTGGTCTCCGGCGACTACCTGCCGGCGGATCTTCCTGAAACCGCCGCCAAGGTCCCCAAGATCAACGACCAGAACGCTGAGGAACAGTCTGCTCCTGCAGATCCGAGGATCTGTACAGTTGAAGCAAGTGTTCCCGACAAGCCTCGCCCCGGCGAGCTTGCCGGGGGACCATCAGCTCCGGCGGAACCAGGGGTTCTTGCCGTAGAAGCTGAGGTCCCCGCAGCGGCCCTCATGCCTTTAGTCCTTGCCGTTGAGCCTCATGCTCCGGCATGGGCGCAGCAGATCGTCCGTTTTCTGCAAACTGGAGAACTTCCCGATGATCCGGAAGAAATAGAGAAGATAACCAGGCAGTCAAGTATGTACCAGTTTGTGGATAACGAGCTGTACAGAAGAAGGCTCAATGGTGTAAGGTTGAAGTGCATCTCCAGGGAAGATGGACAGAAGCTGTTGGCAGAAATACACGGAGGCATATGCGGCCACCACATTGGCGCAAGGGCACTTGCCGGGAAGGCTTTCCGGCAAGGGTTCTTTTGGCAAGAAGCCCTCCAAGATGCAACTGCACTAGTAACCAAGTGTGAAGCGTGCCAGTTCCATGCAAAGCAGATCCATCAGCCAGCTCAAGCTCTCCAAACAATTCCTTTGTCCTGGCCCTTCTCGGTCTGGGGGCTCGATATCCTCGGCCCCTTCCCCCGAGCCGTCGGGGGCTTTGAGTACTTGTACGTTGCAATCGACAAGTTCACAAAGTGGCCAGAAGTGGAGCCAGTGAGAAAGGTGACAGCACAGTCAGCGGTCAGGTTCTTCAGGTCAATTGTTTGCCGTTTCGGAATCCCCAACAGGATCATCACCGACAACGGTACACAATTTACTAGTCGCACCTTCATGCAGTACGTCCAAGACCTTGGCGCCAAGGTCTGTTTCGCTTCTGTTGCTCACCCGAGGAGCAACGGTCAAGCGGAGAGGGCCAATGCTGAAGTGCTGAGCGGACTCAAGACAAGGACCTTTGACAGGTTGCGCAAGTGCGGAAGAAATTGGATAGAGGAGCTACCGGCGGCTCTTTGGTCAATCAGAACGACACCAAGTCGAGCCACCGGACAGACACCCTTTGCTCTAGTCTATGGAGCAGAGGCAGTTCTCCCCACGGAACTCGTATACGGATCTCCTCGAGTGCTCGCTTATGATGAGCTCGAGCAAGAGCAACTGCGGCAAGATGATGCATTGCTCCTCGAGGAGGGACGTCTCCAGGCTGCTGTACGAGCTGCTCGATACCAGCAAGCCTTGCGCCGCTATCATAGCCGCAAGGTCAAGGCCAGGAGTCTCGAGGAAGGCGACCTTGTTCTTCGGCGTGTTCAGTCCGCCAAGAATTCCAACAAGTTGACGCCGAAGTGGGAAGGCCCTTATCGGGTGAGACAAGTCACGAGGCCCGGCGCTGTCCGCCTTGAGACCGAAGAAGGCTTACCGGTGAGCAACTCCTGGAACATAGAGCATCTTCGCAAGTTTCACCCATAAGGCGCGGTTGCCGTGATCCGCTCCGGCAACCACCTTTTGTACAAGCTTTGCCGCTGCCGCATGTAACCCTTTGTACAAAGCCGGGCGCAGACCCCGTGCATCAGTAAAGTTTTTGTGTTTTGCGCTATTTGCCTTTTACATGCTTTTCTCCGCTATTTGCATGTGTTATTTGGCATCTTGTGCAACATACATATCCGGTAAGCATTAGCACGCCAAAAGGCCATATACTTATTTCCCTCTTCTTTTTCCTTGCCTCTTAAGCAGAAGGAATGTTCCTCGCGCACAAGTTTGCCGGGGGGAAGGAGACGGAAGAAGAATCAAGTGCTGTTCAAGAAAGAGAAGCCTTACCAAGAAGCAAGCAAGATATGAAAGCTAAGTTATTAGAATTTGAGCAGTTCAAATTTTTAATTTTTAGCTGTCTTCCTTGAACAATCACACTTTGTATGGAAAACCTGTGCTCTGAGGAACCTACCCGTCGCTAGCCGCACCCTTACCTTGTTTTCGAGTACGCTCAACGACTCAAGTGAGCTGCGACAAGTGTCGCGCCCTTGGTTCGTTTTCGAGTTCACTCAACAAGCTGAGTGCGTCGCGACTAGCCGCGGCAAGGTTGCTTGCCGGTGAGACCTTGGCCAGCAGGCTGCTCAGAGTCCAGCACTCAGCGCTCGCGGCAAAGGACCCTTGCCGGCAAGCTCCCTGGAAGCGTAGGGTGAAAAACATACAAAGTAGATGACCAAGACAAGGAAGATAACATTGCACTGATTGATTAAAATAAGATAAATATCTTACAAAGGATAACTTGTCGCAATGATTAATGAGTTCATAACACCCTATGCAGCAACAAAAAGAGATAAAAATAAAGGAGGCCTAATCTACGCGGTCGCCCTCAATCCTGGAGATCTTGTTCACTTTGGCGATGATGTGGGCGACCTGCTCCTTCAGCGCCTCCATGTTCGCGTCGGCCGGCAGGCTGCGGAGAACGTTGGGGAGGTTTATACCGGGATTGCGGTATACAATCTTCGTCAGTACGCGCTCCAAGGTTCCCGTGCAGAGCTGGCGCGACTCCTCGGCCAGTTGCGCGGGAATCTTCTTCCGAAGATCTGCAAGAGCCGGCGCGATCCCCCTGAAGAAGAGGCTGAGCTTGGCGGTGTGAGGGAGGTTTGGGTCCGGAGAGTAGATGAGATGCTCCAACTTCAGCGCCAGCAACTCTTGATCAATGTTGGATGCAGAAGACACCAGGTCCTCGGTCCACACCTCGATGGTCCGGCGGAAGTTCTCGGCCGCAGTGTTGGCGCTCTCCACCAAGCTTCGCTCCTTGCGGAGCTCCTCCTTCAGCTTGGTTTCCCGGTCCCGGACGGCGTCGAGCGAGTCCTTCAACGTGGAAATCTTCAGCTCCAGGTCCTCGATGGAGTCCTTGGCGGCCTTCAGCTCGTCGCCCTGCTTGGAGAGGCACACCTGGAGTTCGGAGTTGGTGTGGGCGTCCTTCTCGCGCTCCGTGTTGAGCGCGGTGACCCTCTCCACGCTCGCCTTCAACGACTCCTCCAGTTGCGCAACCTTGGCCGCGAGCTCCTCCTTGGCGGTCTCCGCGGCAGCCGCGGCGGCCTTCGCCTCCTTCAGCTCTCCGCCAAGGGCCTGCTCCCGAGCGGCAAGGTCTTCCTCGTGGGAGTCAAGGTTGACCTTCCGCTGGGCGAGCTCTCCTTCTCACCGGGACAGCTCAACCCCGGCAAGCCGCTGCTGCTCTTCGGCTTCAGCCTTCTCCAGCAACCATTCCTGGTACTCCCCGGCGAGCCTCTCGCGCTCCTCCACCACGTCGCGGAGGGCAGCCTGGTTGGTGGCGCGGAGCTCCGCCGCGCGCTGCTCCATCTCGACGGCGGCCTTGGCAGCAAGGGCCTCCCGAGAAGCAAGCTTCGCCTGCCTGGCCCGGTTAAGGGCCAGGAGCTGATGAAGCAGCTTCTCCTCCTCGGGCCCTTCGCTTCCGCCGGGCGCCTCGACGATCAGACCCGCGGAGGCGAGGACCTCTTCATCAAAGGCCTCGCCCTCCGCGAGGGCTCGCGAAGAAGAACCCCACGGCAACTGGATGAAGACGCCGTTGGGAGCTTCAAGATAGTAACCCGCCTGCTCCCTTTTGGCGGAGGGGTCGGCGGCCGGTGCAGCACTTGGTGCTCCTGCCGCCTCTGGGCCGGCAGTGCGGTCGCCGTCCCCCTCCCCGGCCGCTGCGTCTGCAGCCGGAGCGGTCTCCTCCGCAGCCGGCTCGGCGGCTCCCACCATGTCCTCAGCGACAGGAGCGTCGCCGCCGCCGCCCTGCGCGCCCTCCTCCTCGATGACGATGACTTCCGTCTCCATCTGCTCGGGGGGAGGAGGATCTAGAAGAAGAAGAAAAAGCGAAAGAAGTTCAAGCAAATATCCAAAAGGAGACGAATCCAAGAAGACAAAGTTACGGAACTTACCTTGACGGACGTCATCGGCGGCGGGCTCCCTCGCCGGGGAGCTCTGCCTTGGCGGAGTAGCCGCCCTCGCCGGGCTGCTCGCCCTTGGCGGGGTACTCGCCCTTGGCGGAGTACCCGCCCTTGGCGGAGTGCTCTCCCTTGCCGGGGAATTCGGCCTTGGCGGGGACGGCGGGGCCTGCGGCTCCTCGGGAGCGACCTCCGGACGCTCCTGCGGTTGTGGCTCCACCTCTGCACAAGGCAATCAAAACAAGACAAAAATATCAGGATATTAGCACAAGACGAAGTTCTCAAGCGCGCCCGACGAGCGGAAGTATGAAACCCAGACTTACGCTGGGGGCTGCGCTGGGGGCTGCTCCTCGGAGCAGCGCTAGGGTCCGACAGGCTCGTCTCCGGCACGCCTCCAGTCGCCGCGACGGGCGAGTCATCCGCGACCTCGACCACGGGCACCTTGGCCTTCTTCGCCACTCGCTGGGCCAAGGTCCTGAAATCAAAGCAAAAGCAAGATTAGCATCAACAAGAATCAAGATAGTGTTAAAGAAGATGCAAAAACCTCAAATTCTTACTCATGTTCCTCCTCGTCGTCGTCGTCGCTCAAGGCGGAGAAGTCAAACTCCACCTGAGGCGCGTCCGCGCGGGGAGCAGGAGGCGAAGACTCCCTCGGGCGCTTGGCGGTCCCTGGAGCTGGGGGCTGCGAAGACCCAGCCCCTGTGGTAGCCGAGGCCCGGGGAGCGGGCGGAGCCGCCGCTCCGCTCTGTGAAGGCTCCCTTCCGCTCGGCGCTGACTTGCGGGGCGCCTCTGCCGTGGCCTGCTTGCGGGGCGCCTCTGCCGTGGCCTGCGTGCGGGCCACCTCCGCTGTGGTTGGTGCGCCTGGCGCCCCCGTCGCAGCTTGGCTCCCCCGGGTAGCTCGCGCCGCCCGGCGAGCTGGTTGTTGCCGGGGGGCCTGCGCCCTCGTCCCTGTCGCCGTCTTGCGGAGACGCTTCAGCGGAGAGCGCCTAGGGCTTGCCCGAGGCGGGGAGGTCTCCGATGATGAGGAGAGGTCGTCGGCGTAGAGCCCAAGGGACCCGTCGGAGTCCTCGTCGGCCCCGGCGTCCTCCTCCTCCTCGGCAGGCTTGCTGGGCCCAGCGCCCTGCACTGCGGCCGCTCTCCCTCCGGCGCCTCCGCTCCCTCTGGCGCCTCCGCTCCCTGCGGCGCCTCTGTTTCCTCCGGCGGCGCTGCCTTTCGCCGCGGCCTCGGCCAGGATTCCGGGGATCCCGGAGTGCCTCAAGGATGGGACCCCGGCGAGCTCGTCGGGAGGAAGCTTCAGTAGCCTGCGGATCTCCGCCTCCTCTGCTTGGCAGGACGCTTCCGCAGCCTCTGCCTCCTCGGGCGTGAAGCCGAATTCTCCTGCCGCTGCGGCTGCAGCGGCCTCTTCAACCCGAGAAGCTATGTACGCTATCTCTTGGTCGGTGGTGTCCCGTGTGAGCTCCCGGATCTCGTCCTTGTTCTTCGCCACCTCCACCAGGTTGTCGAAGAAGTTCAAGATGATGTCTGGCTTGGGCGGAATCCACGTGCGGTCGATACCGTGCGAATCACACGCGGGCATCATGGCGCGAAGAGCATCCCGGGCCGTGCTGTTGCAGAGGGGCACCACTCCCCGGGGAGCTCGGAACCACTCCGGGTGGGCCGGGTCATGCTTAAATAGTTCCCGGACCATCCCCTTCAGCTCCAGTGATGTGAAGTTGAAGTTGAGCCCGGGGCGCAGCCTCATTATGTCCACCGCGTTGCCGTAATCCCAGGCTGGCCTCTTCCTATCTTGAAGAGGGGCGATGCGGCGGCGGAGGAAATCGGTGCCTACTTCTCCGACAGACAACCTTGCTACTCGAAGACGAAGAATTCTGATGAGGGCGACGTCGAGCTTGCCGTCATCCGAATCCAACTCACTCCAGTCCCTGCCGCGCACGATAGCTGTTGTGCGCGGCGCGGTGAAGGGCTGCGGCTCGTCCTCGACAATCCAACACCAGTCTGCACGCCACTCCTCCCACTTGCCGCGGAGCTCCCCCGGCAAGTAGGACTCCTTCTTATTCAAGCGGAAGACCCAAGAAATCCCCCCGGAGAGGGGAGCGTCGGCTTCTACTCTAGGGGTGAAGAAGTGCCTAAACAGCGCTACGTTTGGGTATATCCCAATATAGTTTTCGCACATATGTGCGAAAACCGCCATCGTGAGGATGGCGTTGGGAGTGAAGTCTAGAAGATGGAGGCCGTAGGTGTGCATTATATCACAGAAAAAGTCGGAAAAAGGGGGACAGAGACCGCAGTGGAAGAAAGCTGCGAAGAAGAAGTACCCGCCGGGGTAGTTGTCCTTGGCGGCGGCCGGATAGGCTCGGGTGCGGGGATGCGCCTTGGTCTTCTTGGCCCAGAACAGGTAGTACTTGTTCCAGAGCTCCCGCGCGCTGAGCCGCGGCGAGAAGACGACGTTCCGCTTCCGCAACAAAGCAAGCCTCGCCGCCTGGTCAGATTTCTCCTTCTTGGCCTTCTCCGCCTTCGCCTTCTCGGTCTTCGGGGCCATGACGGAGGCGGCGAGGGAAGGGGGGCGAAGAGTCCGGCGGCACCGCAGATGCGGACGGCGGCGGAGGAAGTGTAGAGGCGGAGCGCAAAGGGGATCTCTGGAGATGGAAGAAGAAGCAATGAAGGCGTAGGAGGGGAACCGCTCCTGCTTCCTCTGCTTTTATGGGGAAGTGGGGGACGTTTCGCTCTTTCCATTAAAAGAACGTGGCCACGTCCCATCCCACGACGCCGCAATCGACGCGTGCCGTTACGGGGGGACGCGGCGGATGCGGAAGTGGATTCGGCGTGCCGTGGGCCGCGCGTGCCCGTGCACTGTTTTGGGCCTGGCCCAACAGCGCTCGGCACCGTGTGTGGCCCAGGCCCGGGGGCTCCTGTCGGTGTACTAAGGTAGGGGTACCTCAGTACCCCAACTTGTGCACGGGCAGTAGCAGCTTCCCGCGGCAGGGCCTACCACGCGCTCGCTGGAGACCTTCCTGGTCCATATAACACCATTCAAAAACAAAGTATACAAGACAGAAGATCGAGACCCCGGAAAGTGGAGCTTGCCGGGAAGGCCGTTCCAGGCTCAAGATTACCTCACTCACGCAAGGCCCTGGCAAGAGGAGTTTGCCAGGAAGACTAGAAGATTATATTACAGAAGACATGCCTCGGCGCTATACGCGCCCCGGCAGGGCCCGGGGAGCGACAAGCTTCAGAGCCCGACAAGCTCCCGGGCCCGGCAAGGTCAAGACCCCGGCAAGGTGCTTGCCGGGGAGAGTTGTGCTGTGTGCCCGCGCTCCAGCTCATCGGTCCACGCGTCGCCCTGGGGGTCCTCCTGGGACGCGTGGCGGATGGCTGTGCAGCCTGGGGTACACGGTGGCACTCCACGGTGGTAAAGCCATCGCCGTGGCAAACGGAGACGCAAGGGCGGGCGCTTTTGGGGTCGACGGCGACGGGCATTAAATGCTCTTGTCCCCCACTGTCAAAGTAGGTAGCGACCACTGTTCACGCACTGTAGCTCCACTATTCCCGCACTGTTACAACTACCACCTCTTTTACATTTTTACCCTTTCTCCTACGTTGACACCTGTCGGTGACCCCTTGCACTATAAAAGGAGGCCCATGCACAACGTGGAGGGGGTTCGGAACCTAGATCGCTCATACGCTCGGTGTAGCTAGTTCTTCAAGCTCCCGAGCTCTCCAACTCAATACAAACTAAGCAGGAGTAGGGTTTTACGCGTCCATCGCGGCCCGAACCTGGGTAAACTGCCTGCGTGATCTCCACGATCTGCTCTTCGTGCTCCCTCCGCCCTCTTACCGCACAAACAAGGGGCTCCGGTCCCATAGGTGTTCGTGGCGGACAGTTTCCCCCGACATATCGATCTAGTAATGTAGTCAATTGCTTAGGGGCAATTTCGCAACTCCTACCACCACTTTTCCACACTCGCTATATTAACTTTATTGTTTCTTTATCTTAACAGCCCCTAGTTTTATTTACGTGTTCTTTATATTCTGGCAAACCTATCCCATAAAAACTACAAAGTACTTCTAGTTTCATTCTTGTTCTAGGTAAAGTAAACGTCAAGCATGCATAGAGTTGTATCAGTGGTCGATAGAACTTGAGGGAATATTTGTTCTATCTTTAGCTCCTCGTTGGGTTCGACACTCTTACTTATCGAAAGAGTCTACAACTGATCCCCTACACTTGTGGGTTATCAATGTACTATTTTCAAATTCGGGAGAAGGTACAATTACCTCATTAAGTTGCACTTTCCTCCCACTCACTTCTTTCGAGAGAAACTCCTTCTCTAGAAAGTATCCATTTTTAGCAAACAATATCTTGCCTTTGGATCTGTGATAGAAGGTGTACCCAACAATTTCCTTTGGGTATCCTATGAAGACACATTTCTTTGATTTGGGTTCGAGATTATCAGGTTGAAACTTTTTCACATAAGCATCGCTGCCCGAAACTTTAAGAAACGACAGCCCAGGTTTCTTGCCAAACCACGGTTCATACGATGCCGTCTCAATGGATTTAGATGGTGCCCTATTTAATGTGAATGCAACTGTCTCTAATGCATAACCCCAAAACGATAGTGCTAAATCGGTAAGAGACAACATAGACGGCACCATATCTAATAAAGTGCGGTTACGACGTTCGGACACACCATTACGTTGTGGTGTTCCAGGTGGCGTGAGTTGTGAAACTATTTCACATTGTTTTAAATGAAGACCAAACTCATAACTCAAATATTTCTCTCCATGATTAGATCGTAGAAACTTTATTTTCTTGTTATAATGATTCTCTACTTCACTCTGAAATTTCTTTGAACTTTTCAAATGTTTCAGACTTGTGCTTCATCAAGTAGATATACCCATATCTGCTTAAATCATATGTGAAGGTCAGAAAATAATGATATCGGCCGCGAGCCTCAACACTCATTGGTCCGCATACATGAGTATGTACGATTTCCAACAAGTCAGTTGCTCGCTCCATTGTTCCGGAGAACGGAGTTTTAGTCATCTTGCCCATGCGGCATGGTTCGCAAGCACCAAGTGATTCATAATCAAGAGATTTCAAAAGCTCATCAGCATGGAGTTTCTTCATGCACTTTACACCAATATGACCTAAACGGCAGTGCCACAAATAAGTTGCACTATCATTATCAACTTTGCATCTTTTGGCTTCAATATTATGAATATGTGTATTACTACGATCAAGATCCAACAAACTATTTTCATTAGGTGTATGACCATCGAAGGTTTTATTCATGTAAACAGAACAACAATTATTCTGTGACTTTAAATGAATAACCGTATTGCAACAAACATGATCAAATGATATTCATGCTCAACGCTAATGCCAAATAACATTTATTTAGGTTCTACACTAATCCCGAAAGTATAGGGAGTGTGCGATGATGATCATATCAATCTTGGAACCACTTCCAACACACATCGTCACTTCACCTTTAACTAGTCTCTGTTCATTCTGCAACTCTCGTTTTGATTTACTAATTTTAGCAACTGAACCGGTATCAAATACCCAGGGGTTGCTATGAACACTAGTAAAATACACATCAATAATATGTATATCAAATATACCTTTGTTCACTTTGCCATCCTTCTTATCCGCCAAGTATCTAGGACAGTTCCATTTCTAGTGACCATTTCCTTTGCAGTACAAGCACTTAGTTTCATGCTTGAGTTTAGCTTTGGGTTTCTTAACGGGAGTGACAACTTACTTGTCATTCTTCTTGAAGTTCCCCTTCTATCCCTTTGCCCTTTACCTGAAACAAGTGGTCTTGTTAACCATCAACACTTGATGCTCTTTCTTGATTTCTACCTTCCCCGATTTCAGCATCGCGAAGAGCTCGGGAATTACTTTCGTCATCCCTTGCATATTATAGTTCATCACGAAGTTCTAGTAACTTGGAGATAGTGACTAGAAAACTTTGTCAATTAGTATCTTATCTGGACGATTAACTCCCACTTGATTCAAGCAATTGTAGTACCCAGACAATTTGAGCACATGCTCACTGGTTGAGCTATTCTCCTCCATCTTGTAGGCAAAGTACTGTCAGAGGTCTCATACCTCTTGATACGGGCATGAGTATGAAATACAAATTTCAACTCTTAGGAACATCTTATGCTCCATGGTATTCAAAACATTTTGAAGTCCCGGTTCTAAGCTGTAAAGAATGGTGCACTAAACTATCAAGTAGTCATTATACCGAGCTTTTTGTCAAAACGTTCATAGCATCTGCATCTGCTCCTGCAATAGGTCTGTCACCAAGCGGTGCATCAAGGACATAATTCTTCTGTGCAGCAATGAGGAAAATCCTCAGATGACGGAACAAGTCTGCATCTTTGCTACTATCATCTTTCAACTTATATTTCTCTAGGAACATATAAAAATAAACGTGGAGCTACATCGCGAGCTTCTGATCTACAACCTAGATATGCTAATACTACCAGGACTAAGTTCATGATAAATTAAATTAATCATATTACTAAAGAACTGCCACTTAGATTGACATCCCTCTAGTTATCTAAATGATCACGTGATCCAAATCAACTAAACCATGTCTGATCATCACGTGAGATGGAGTAGTTTTCAATGGTGAACATCTTATGTTGATCATATCTTACTATATGATTCACGCTCAACCTTTCGGTCTCCAGTGTTCCGAGGCCATGTTTGTACATGCTAGGCTCGTCAAGTTCAACCCGAGTATTTTGCATGTGCAAAACTGTCATACACCCGTTGTATTTGAACGTAGAGCTTATCACACCCGATCATCACTTGGTGTCTCGGCACGACGAACTTTCGCAATGGTGCATACTCAGGGAGAACACTTGTACCCTGCAATTTTGTAAGGGATCATCTTATAATGCTACCCCATACTAAGCAAAATAAGAAGCATAATAAGATAAACATCACATGGAATCAAAATATGTGACATGATATGGCCATCATCATCTTGTGCTTTTGATCTCTATCTCCAAAGCATCGTTAAGATCTCCATCGTCACCGGCTAGACACCGTGATCTTCATCGCCCCGTCGTGGTCGTCTCGCCAACTGTTGCTACTACTACTATCGCTAACTCATAGTGATAAAGTAAAGCAATTACATGGCTTTCGCAATTCATACAATAAAGATACATCCATAAGACTCCTACCGGTTGCCGATAACTTTACAAAACATGATCATCTCATACAATAACGTATAACTCATCACGTCTTGATCATATCACATCACAACATGCCCTGCAAAAACAAGTTAGACATCCTCTACTTTGTTGTTGCAAGTTTTACATGGCTGCTACGGGCTTGGCTAGGACCGTTCTTACCTACGCATACAAAAACACAACGATTTTTCGTCAAGTATGTGTTGTTTTAACCTTCACAAGGATACTTCGTAGTCACACTCGATTTGTGGCACCCCGGCTCAAAGAAAACCGGAACGCCCCGTATTCCAGCCCAGAGATCGAGGAGAAGTCTTCTGGAATACGGCACTACTTAGCATAGAACAAATCGTCTCTTTATTACAGTCTATATGGGTACAAGGGTTTACATCGGCACGGCGAAACTACGCCTGCCACGTTTGCTCCATGCAAGCAGCAGAACAACACGATGCAGTGGAATAACTACTGGCAGCAGAACAGTGACGACGGTGGTGAACTCCACTCCGCGGGGACTCTGGCTGGAACGCTTATCCTAGCTCGCACACAATTGGTCCACGACAAACAAGCAATCAAATCCGGCATGACCTGCAAACTAGCATGACATGCCAGGTCAGTACATTGAATGTACTTGCAAGCTCACAATAACCAAAAGCAGTCAAGACACACAAGAACATGGCTTTAGCAGGTTGAATCAATCGTGAGCATAATACTAACAGAACAACATGGCATGCACCAATTGAACATGATACAACCAGAACAACTTAGCATGGCATGAACATGATGATACTACATGCAACAGGTTAACAATTTCATGCACCAACTTACTCTGCTCGGGCTACCTCCTAACCATCACATGCACAAGCTTACCATCACGGACATCACATGATCTTCTCAGGATCCAATCGAGCTTGGTATTGCCATACCATAGTAATCATTACATGACCACAAGGAGCTTCACCATTACCCTTGACTCTCGCATAACATCACAAATATCCATCAACTTAGTATCATCGATACCACAATGATCCTCTCATGATCACGTAAGTATCCATCAACTTCTTTCATCATCGAACCAGGGTTGTTATTAAGCACATTATTATTACTGTTGACCCACGGTGTGACCGG
The DNA here is from genome assembly GCA_902687465.1 of Secale cereale. Taxonomy (NCBI): domain Eukaryota; kingdom Viridiplantae; phylum Streptophyta; class Magnoliopsida; order Poales; family Poaceae; genus Secale; species Secale cereale. The sequence continues at coordinate 575,112,223 of LR738713.1, read as the reverse complement.
CACGAACTGGGCCCATATCCGCGGGCGCGACTATCGATAGATTTAATATACACACTTTGCAAAGGTAGCACACTTTACCCACACCACAGAACCCATGGTCTCTCACTCCCATTCGGGTGGATCAATGGTGTTCCGACAAAACCATCCTACTGCCATGACACTCTCCCGGCCACTCCGACCAACTCCCCTTTGGGCTAAGTCCTGGTTGGCCCCGTGCCTACCAAAGGCACCAACGGCCACCATCGTGGCAAAACATAAACGGTCCCAAACGGGGACAAGGATCCTTACAGCAACAACGGGCACACAAGGTTATGTCTACTTACCGGGCTAGGGTACCGCACGCCCATAACCTTCCATCGTTGGAGGCACCGACGAGAGGCATGACCTAGTTAGGACCTTCCCATAAAGGTAATTGTGGCTGCACTGGTCAGCTCGATATGGTGGCACCATGACTCAGCCAACAGTTGTTCAAGTTCTTTATTATCCGGTTAAACTTGAATGCAATAAGCTGAGCCATAATAAAATAACATGATGCAACTTATAATGCATGAGCATGATACCAACATGAGCATGGATGTCCAACCATAATCAAAGATCATAACAACCACATTTAATCATTTATTCAGATGAGCATGGCATACTAACGAGCATGAATATCACAAATAGAACACTACTCATAGCCTAACCTGACCATTAGCATGAACAATAAATATCATGTAAGAACATATTAACAATGATACCATACAAGCATTTAACCAATTGGATGCAAAGGAACATGTATAACAATGATACTCGGAACAGACGACAGTCATGCACTGAAGACCATCACCAACATGAACATGTACTACCACCAAGCATGGCATACAAAAGAAATACTAACAACTAGAACATGATAACCAGGTGCATAAAAACATAGCATGAAAGTGAACACCAATCCAAAGCATAATCAAAACAACGATAATTGTATCAAAACAAGCAGACATTTATTAAATGTTCAAGTTGAAAACCATAGCTACTACATGCAATCATGCAAGTGGGTATTGTGGCTCGCCAGGGGATGGAGAATACTCCGGGAAGAAGTGTGGAAAGCTCGCGGAAAGATTCACCGGAAACAGTTCTCTCTCGGAGGGGGCTGTAGACGGGCAAGGGAAAAGTGGTCATTTCCAGTATGTCAAACCATAGTGAAAATGCTACCAACCGAATGGGCTCGACGAGACAAAAAAGTAGGCTTTGGATTCACCTCGTTTGGGGTTACGAGCAAAAAGATATAGCTAGATGAAGTTCAGGAACCAATCCGTCAAAAAGATTTCTACAAACAGGCCCCTGAGGTGAAAACAGAAAGAGTATTCCTCGGATAGCGCCTTCAGAATAGGGAAAACACATTTTTGGATAAAGCAGAAGCTGAATACGCTTACCCCACGCAAAAACGTACTTTTATAAGTACGCTTCCACTTAAATGACATGGCAGCGAGGGCCCGGGGCGTTGTGCAGCTGATGAGTGGGGCCTGCCTTATCCTCTCTCTCTCCCACGTCTGCTTCTTCCTCCTCTCGATTGGGAACAGAGGCGAGGCGCGGCAGAGCGCTGCCAGCGAGGGCCCGACCGGCATCGGTCACCTCCGGCTGAGGCGCTGGTACCAGCGGCCTCCGCGCGGAGCACCACACCTATCCAGCACCGCAGCAGCGCCGGGGAATGGCCGAGGGCGACGGCGACTCACGGAAGCAGAGAAGCAGAGGGGCAGCGGCCAAGTCTTGGTGTCGCGGCCACAGTGGCTCCGGTGACAAAACGAGGAACTAGGAGGGTCCGCCGGAGTTTGTTGGGGCTCATGGAGGTGGAAAGAAGGAGAGGGGGGGCATGGGTGGCCGGAATTTAGCTGAAGCCGAGCGGCGGCCATGGTGGTGAGGAGCATCCAGAAGAGCTTCTAGAGCTCGTTTGAGAGGCGGTGGAGGGGTAGAGGAGTGAGGCAAAGCTGCTGGTGAGCTCGAATGGCCTCGGGGTGGCATATTTATTGGCAGGTAGGGGATGGCCGCAGGTGAGTGCCGTCGTGCATGTCTGGCCGAAGCTCTGGCTGCCGCTGCGATCACGGGGAGGCGCAGGATCACGACGAAGGAGGTGCGGACGAGCGACAGTGGTGCACAGGGCAGGAGGGGCCGAGGGCGCAGGAGGGAAACGACCGAAGCGCTATTAATGCTTGGTCAGCGACTGTGCACCCGTGGGCCCGCGGCGACGAGCGCTGACGGAGGGGCTGATGGAGGGGGAGAAGGGTCCGGGGAGAAGAATACGGAGAGGGGGTACTGCTAGACATGCCCGTGCTCACTGAGACACTGAGAAGAGGAGGGGCCCGAAGCAAACAACGGCCAGCTCGCGCACAATGCATGCCAAAGCGGTGGTCACCGCAGACCGGCACGGAGAAGATGCCAATGGTTGGGAGATGATGTCTAGTGGTAAGTTCATCCAAGGGAGGTTTCAACTGCGGTGGTAGCTCGATATAAAGTTTAGTGGGTAAATGGTAAGTGAGCTCTGAGGTTTACTGCATCAAACTAAACTATGCCACTATGATCAACATATAAATGCTAAGGGCTAACTAAGTTGTCTGGGAGGTTTAGGTTAGGAAAGACTACAATCGTGGGCAATTTGGTGTGATTTGGACAAGTATTTATTACACTTTCTTTGCAAATGCATAAACTGGTCCAGAAAGTTGATCATGAAGTAGCACTCACTTGGAGTAACCACTTGAGCTCAAATTTGGGAGGGTATCATGTATTGGACATATAGAGATGCTGTAAAAATTTCATGCCATTTAGACTTACCAAAATGGTACTTCCTTCACAAGCATCCTCTCTGTCTAGAAACTTGCAATAATTCCTGAGGGAAAATGGATAGATATAATGTGCCCAAAATTTGTGGATATAGGTTATATGGGTAAGAGAAGATCCTGGAAAATTTGCAGCCATAATGGAGCAAGATAAAATATACTTGCTTCACAAACTGAAAATTTGTACATAAACAAATATTTGAAGGTATGCTCACATGGATGCATGGATTGAGCTCAAATTTTGTGTAGAATCATGATTTGATGATATAGATGTCATACAAAAATTTCAACTCATTTTTATATGCCTAGCTTGTACCTCCTCCACAAAGTTTATTTTTGGAAAGAAACTTTGGAAATTAGCTGAAAATTATTTACTAGGCAAATGAGTATGAAAATTTGCATGAGGCAATGATATGGAGATGAAATTCAAAAAGTTTGGGGGCAAATGAGCAAAGATAAATAGCACTTGCTTCACAAAGTGACATTTAGGGTAGAATAGAAAAAGGAATATTGGTGAATTCTTTTTGAACATGTCAATGAAATGTTTTTCCATATTTGATGAAGATATTACCCAAACAATTTATGAGAATTATTTGTGAATTTTAGGAGTGATAGAAATATATGTTGCTTCACCACCCAGGGCAGACATGGTTATTCCTTTAATATAAAAAAGAATATTCCCTAGAAAAATAATATTGAGGTTGGTCCAAGATAGAAATGGCAAGGTCTAGGGATGGATACGAGGATGAGAAGCCACTCTGGAAAGAATGAAAGAGGTCATCTTCTTCAGTTTCCAGATCACATAGCCACGGAAAAAGAAAACTGAAGCAAAAATCTCAGAAAAAAGAAAAAGAAAGGGCCAAAAATTAGGCTGTGATAACCCCCCCCCCTTAAAGAAATCTCATCCTCGAGATTTGGTTGCTCAGGGAACAAGTATGTATATACTGACTTAAGGAAACTGTTTCCAACTCGGGTATCCCTTTTCCTTTATTGATTGTTCCCCACTGAATTTCATTTCACTGTTTGTCTTGCTCGGGATGGTTTGCTTTACGGTATCCATATCCTGATAGATCTCACCTCACATGTTCATGCTTATGCTGTCTCCAATTATTTTTATACTGGCTGACTCAGCTGAGTGTGATAGATTATCATGACTGAAATATATGTCCGTCTCACAAGTCTAAGACTGCTTTCTGATGGATGTATTATCTAGTATTGACAACCTTTCATGAATTTGTTAACAGATTTTTCCTGGTGGATAACCAATCTTTTTCTCCTTGCATTGGGTTTCTCAACTAACTGTGGGTCCTCCAGGTTTAACTTAGTGAGGTGGTTCATAACCGTTCTCCTGAGGGATTCTGACTTCTCGCGGGAGTTTCTGATTCATCTTGACTGGCTTCACTATCTTGAGTGTCATATTTGTACCAAATATTTGCCTGTCGTGGCCAGCATAAAGAGGTACAGCCTTATGTGATAGTATCCATAGAGTTGACTGATGGTGGAGGGCTTGGCCATATCTCTTAATTCTTCGTGTGACCATGGATTCTGTCAGGGGAATTCTTTTGACAGGCGTATCTTTATCCTTATCTCCTGGCATGGTAACATTTCTTCAATGGCAGGTTTATCGTCTCTCAAGTTTTAATCACAGGGAAATGATCATCTGAACCCTTGTAAGAAATCGGCAAATAAATCAGTAGCCACCAGAACGGTCTTTACAACTCAGATCTGGGACATTACTAAAATAACTCAACCATGGCTCAAGACGGCCGAAAACACCTCAGAGCATGAGACCGTGTTGATAAGAAGAAAGTGGCAGTTCCCTAAGATGGCTGAAAAGCATGTCATAGCATAGGGCCACTGTCACAAAAAGAAACTCAACAGCTGTACGAGACGGCCAGAAAGCAGCTCAGAACTCGTGACAATTCTTGAAGAGAGAGAAATATAAAGTCGGCATCCACCCCGATCGGCCAAAACAGCTCAAAACACAGGCGTGGTGCCATCGCTAAAGAAAAGTAGACAAGGGCTCATCAGGATCAAAGTCTAGGTTCACAGGTACTTGTATAGAGCTCAGTGTTGCCATCCATCTTCGTGGTCCTTTGTCACACTGAGGTGTATATCTGGCTCCCTTCACATACATATGAGAATCCAGTTCCCAAGGCAGACTTGTGTTCTGACTGATTCTTGCTGCTGACCAACTATTGCGGATCTGATTCTCGAGATGCACTGCCATATGCTGTCAATTCACAATTTAATATCTTACACAAATGCTGTACCGAGGACGATTGGATGGCTTATGCTGGAAATCATCGAGAGCACCTTGCTGAGGAAGACTGGGTACCGTGCTTCAGAAGCTCCCCCCCTTAAAGAATTGCTAGGGAAAAACTTGGTACCTTATGCCAGAAGCTTTTGGGGTTTCTTACTAAAGAAGACAGAGTACCTGGCACGGGAAGTCATCCATGTATCGTACGGAGGAAGATGGAGGAATCTTGCATCCGAACCTTCTCTGGTAGCTTGCGAGGGAAGACTGGATTGATTACAGCAAAAGCTTCTCACTGTGATATGTCGACCGATTACCACAAATATACCACCTTAATATTTCAGCTGTTGATTACCTTTGACTGATAATATACTGTCGGTCGTGCACACAATTTATCTTCATGCTGATTTAATTATCACTACTATGAAGGATGCACACTGAGGGAGACTTGATTAGAAGTAACATTGTGAGGAGTGCATGCTGATGCAAATTTGATTATCCTCATCCAGATCGGATATTTCCCATTTCGCCGTAGTCGGCTGAGAATTCTATTCTATTTATCTGAGTTTCCAAATATTTGAATTTCTTGCTGATTCTCCGGGTCCGATGTCGGTTGACGAGAAACTTTAATAAGGGGAAAATAATGCCACACCGAAGGCCCAAAGAAAGAAGCAAAAGAAACGACTAAAATAAAAGCGCACAAGCATACTAATAATCAAGCAACATCACATATTACGACTACTTAAACAATAATATGCATGCACACCAAAGCACACAAATCTCGCGGAAACTCCAGTATTGCGGTCTAATATGCTGTGACGTTGTGCACGAAAGTGAAACCATGTGTGGAAGGAGTTGGTGTAACCAAGGTTATACCAAGCGCTGGCTGAACACCGGTCGCAACTGGATGGATACGGAGGCGAGGACGGATTTGGTGATCAGGTAGCTAGACACAAAGATCACGACAACATCATCATCAAGCGTACGAATAGGAATCGTGCACGTCCAAAAATAGGATGGCACGGTAGGATAATGGTGGAAAACGGGGCTTGCTGGCATTGCCCTTTTCTGATGACAAGGATCAGTAAGGGTTGCCAAAGGGGCGAGATGAAGAGCACGGTTCGGGATAGAAACAAGCCTATCACCGAAATGATATGGGTGGATGGTGGAAAAATATTGATGCGATACCTGAGCATAATTCCTGAAATTGGTATCTAGAACACTCGGTACTAGGGCATCACTCTGTTGGGACAAAGATGACGCCAAACACCGAAAACAGGTATGCAAAGAAGAACGGTGCAGGTAGTGGATCGAAACCGATACCACCTACACTCACAAGATAAACCGTTAGCGACCAAATAATAATCTATATGCATGCCATGCGACAAACAAATGCAGCAATCAAATGCAACAAACCAACCAGACTCTATACTATCGCATTCTAACACTCACGCGGGCTAGGGCGTCCTATAGCCAGACCTGCTCTGATACCAAGCCTGTGGCACCCCGGCTCATAGAAAACCGAAACGCCCTATATTCCAGCCCAGAGATCGAGGAGAAGTCTTCTAGAATACGGCACTTCTTAGCATAGAAGAAATTAGCTCTTTATTATAGTCTATATGGGTATAAGGGTTTACATCGGCATGGCGAAAGAACGCCTGCCACGTTTGCTCCATGCAAGCAGGAGAACCACACGATGCAGCAGAATAACTACTGGCAGCAGAACAACAATGACGGTGGTGAATTCCACTCTGCAGGGACTCTGGCTAGAACGCTTATCCTAGCTCACACACAAGTGGTCCATGGAAAACAAGCAATCAAATCCGGCATGACCTGCAAACTGGCATGACACGCCAGGTCAGTACATTGAATGTACTTGCAAGCTCACAATAACCAAAAGCAGTCAAGACACACAACAACATGGCTTTAGCAGGTTGAATCAATCATGAGCATGATACTAACAGAACAACATGGCATGCACCAATTTAACATGATACAACCAGAACAACTTATCATGGCATGAACATGATGATACAACATGCAACAGGTTAACAATTTCATGCACCAGCTTACTCTGCTCGGGCTACCTCGTAACCATCACATGTAGAAGCTTACCATCACGGACATCACACGATCATCTCAGGATCCAATCGAGCTTGGTATTGCCATACCATAGTAATCATTACATGACCACAAGGAGCTTGACCATTACCCTTGACTCTCGCATAACATCACAAATATCCATCAACTTGGTATCACCGATACCACAATGATCCTCTCATGATCACATAAGTATCCACCAACTTCTTTCATCATCGAACCAGGGTTGTTATTAAGCAAAATATTATTACTATTGACCCACGGTGTGACCGACACGAACTGGGCACGTATCCGCGGGCGTGACTATCGATAGATTTAATATACACACTCTGCAGAGGTAACACACTTCACCCACATCACAGAATCCATGGTCTCACACTCCCATTCGGGTGGACCAACGGCGTTCCTACAAAACCGTCCTACTGCCATGACACTCTCCCGGCCACTCCGACCAACTCCCCTTGGGCTAAGTCCTGGGTGGCCCCGTGCCTACCAAAGGCACCAACGGCCACCGTTGTGGCAAAACATAGATGGTCCCAAATGGGACAAGGATCCTTACAACAACAACGGGCACACAAGGTTATGTATGCTTACCTGGCCAGGGTACCGCACGCCCATAACCTTTCCTCGTTGGAGGCACCAACGAGAGGCATGACAATAGACCCAGTTAGGACCTTTCCATGAAGGTAAGTGTGGCTGCACTGGTCAGCTCGATATGGTGGCACCATGACTCAGCCAACAGTTGTTCTAGTTCTTTATTATCCGATTAAACTTGAATGCAGTAAGATGAGCCATAATAAAATAACATGATGCAACTTATAATGCATGAGCATGATACCAACACGAGCATGGATGTGCAACCATAATCAAAGATCATAACAACCACATTTAATCATTTATTCAGATGAGCTTGGCATACTGACGAGCATGAATATCACAAATAGAACACTAATCATAGCCTAACCTGACCACTACCATGAACAATAAATATCATGTAAGAACATATTAACAATGATACCATGCAAGCATTTAACCAACTGGATGCAAAGGAACATGTATAACAATGATACTCTGAACAGACGATAGTCATGCACCGAAGACCATCACCAACATCGACATGTACTACCACCAAGCATGGCATACAAAAGAAATACTAGCAACTAGAACATGATAACCAGGTGCATAAAAACATAGCATGAAAGTGAACACCAATCCAAAGCATAACCGAAACAACGATAATTGTAGCAAAAACAAGCAGACATTTATTAAATGTTCAAGTTGAAAACCATAGCTACTGCATGCAATCATGCAAGTGGGTATTGTGGCTTACCTGGGGATGGAGAATACTCCGGGAAGAAGTGCAGAGAGCTCGCGAAAAGATTCACCGGAAACAGTTCTCTCTCGGAGGGGGATGTTGACGGGCAAGGGCAAAGTGACATTTCCAGTATGTCAAACCATAGTGAAAATGCTACCAACTGAATGGGCTCGACGAGATGAAAAAGTAGGCTTTGGATTCACCTCGTTTGGGGTTACGAGCAAAAAGATATAGCCAGATGAAGTTCAGGGACCAATCTATGAAAAAGATTTCTACAAACAGGCCCCTGAGGTGAAAACAGAAAGCGTATTCCTCATATAGCCCCTTCAGAATAGGGAAAACACATTTTTGGATAAAGCAGAAGCCGAATACGCTTACCCCACGCGAAAACGTACTTTTATAAGTACGCTTCCACTTAAATGACATGGCAGCGAGGGCCCGGGGCGTTGTGCAGCTGATGAGTGGGGCCCGCCTTATCCTCTCTCTCTCCCACGTCTGCTTCTTCCTCCTCTCGATTGGGAACAGAGGCGAGGCGCGGCAGAGTGCTGCCGGTGAGGGCCCGGCCGGCTCCGGTCATCTCCGGCCGAGGCGCTGGTAACGGCGGCCTCCGTGCGGAGCACCGCACCTATCCAGTACCGCAGCAGCGCCGGGGAATGGCCGAGGGCGACGGTGACTCGCGATAGCAGAGAGGCAGATGGCGGTGGCTAAGTCTTGGTGTCGCGGCCACAGTGGCTCCGGCGACAAAACGAGGAACTGGGAGGGTCTGCCGGAGTTTATTGGGGCTCATGGAGGTGGAAAGAAGGAGATGGGGCAAGGTGGGCAGAACCCACTTGGTCACGCCAGGAGGCGCGCCAGGGGGGCCTGACACGCCCTGGAGGGTTGTGCCCCCCTCGGGGCACTCCCCGGGTGCTGCCTTGGCCCATCAGGTGTCTTCTGGCCCAAAAACAAATCTCCAAAAAGTTTCGCGGTGTTTGGGCTCTGTTTGATGTTGATTTACTGTGATGTAAAAAACATGCAAAAAAAGCAACTAGCACTTGGCACTATGTCAATAGGTTAGTACCAAAAAATGATATAAAATAATTGTAAAACATCCAAGAATGATAATATAACATTATGGAACAATAAAAAATTATAGATACGTTGGAGACGTATCAACATCCCCAAGCTTAACTCCTGCTCGTCCTCAAGTACATAAGTGATGAAAACAGAATTTTTGATGTGGAATGATGCCTATCATGTTATATCATATTCTTTTCTTTATAGCATGGACATTTTGACTTTTATATGGTTCAAAGAAATAGTATAGTTTTGACATAATAATTTAGATACACAAGCATATCAACAAGCAACCATGTCTTTCAAAATATTAATGCTAAAATAAGTTATCCCTAGCCCATTATGCTCAACCATTGATCCATTCATGAAACACATTCGTATATTAGTTACATCCAATGCTCAAGTATGATCATAGTGTTTCCTAGTTGGTGCTTGTAAGAGAAGATGGAGACTCAAATTCAAAAATAAAAATTGCATAAGTAAAAGAATGGCCCTTCGTAGAGGGAAGTAAGGGATTTGTAGAGGTGCCAGAGCTCGAAGCTTAAATTGAGAGATAACATTTTTTGGGAGGTATACTTTTCCCACCAAGGAGAACGACTTGAGGTTCCCAACACTTTCCATGCTACATATATTATAGGCGGTTCCCAAACAGAAAATAAAGTTTATTCCTTTTCCACCAAACTTTCACAAGCCATGGCTAGCCGAATCCATGGTTGCCTTCCATACCAACACTTTCCAAGGAATTTATTATTTGACAACATAAAGTATTTTTTTTCATTTCGGGACTGGGCATCCCTAATACCTTAGCCTTATTCTTGTGCAATGACAAGTGAATAAACACTCATCATGAGAATAACACATCTAGCATGGAAAATATTGGCCACCCCTCACTGCCTTGCGAGTGGTACGGGCACACAAAAGGGAAATTTATTTTGAAAATTAGAGATGGCACATACAAATTTGCTTAGAATGGCAAGGAAATACCAGATATAGGTAGGTATGGTGGACTCATGTGGCAAAACTGGGGTAAAGGATTTTGGATGCACAAGTAGAGATCATACTTAGTGCAAATTGAAGGCTAGCAAAAGACTGGGAAGCGACCAACCACTAAAAACAAATAATCTCATAAGCGAACATTTAGCACAAATAACAACGAATAATGCACAACAAGTAGGATATAATTCCATTGCATAATTATTGACTTTCGTGCTTGCATAGGGAATCACAAACTTCAACACTAAAATTCTTACTAGAGCACAATTACTCATCAACATAACTAACATATCACATCATCATGTCTCAAAACTATAAGCATACCGTGAAGATCATGAGCATAATTTTTTCTTTCTTTCCCTCAAAATAATTTAAGTGAAGCAAGAGAGAATTTCTTTAAATTTTACTAACTCTCAAATAAATCTAAGTGAAGCAAGAGAATATTTCTTAAAAAAATAGTAAGCATACCGTGCTCAAAAAGATATAAGTGAAGCACTAGAGCAAGTCCTAGCTCATAAAAATTTAAGTGAAGCATAGAGAGCTATTCTAGCAAGTCATGGCGTAATTTTGGATCTCTCAAATGGGTGTGTACAGGAAGGATTGATGACTTAAAAATCAAAATAAAACAAGCAAAGAATCATATCATACAAGACACTCCAAGCAAAACACATATCATGTGATGAATAAAACTATAGTTTCGAGTGAAATACCGATAGTTGTTGGAAGAAAGTGGGTATGCCACTCGGGGGCATCCCCTAGCTTAGTTGGTTGCTCGTTTTTGGATAATTTCTCGGGATTCCAAGGCATCCCCAAGCTTGGGCTCTTCCATCCTTCCTTCATCCATCGTAAGATAACCCAAAACTTGAAAACTTCCATCACACAAAACTTCAACAAAACATTCATGAGATCCGTTAGTATATGAAAGCAAGTCACTAATATAAGTATTGTGTCAAACCAATTCATATTTTTGTATTATATCTATTGTATTCCAACTTTTCTATGGCAAAAACTCATCAAAGAAAATCACAGAGCCATCAAAATAAGCACACAACACAAAGAAAACAGAATATGTCAAAAACAGAACAGTCTGTAGTAATCTGGAAGTTTCGAATACATATGGAACTCTAAAAATCTTGAACAAAATAGGGCCACATGGAAAATTTGTAAATTTATCTTCTACAAAAAGAATCAACTAAAAAGTGTTTTTCTGTTAAAAATGAGAATCTTTCTTGTGAGCGCAAAAGTTCTATCTTTTTCAGCAAGATCAAACAACTATCACCCAAGAAGACCCCATCGGTTATACTTGGCACAAACACTAATTAAAACACAAAAAACACAATCATACCAGTAGCATAATTGTGCTAACACTCTAGAACCTAAAGCAAAATGCAAAAATAAATTTTATTCATTGGGTTGCCTCCCAACAAGCGCTATCGTTTTACGCCCCTAGCTAGGCATAAGATTTTATTGATGCTCACATAAAAGATAATAATTGATACACAAAGAAAGCATCATGAACCATGTCACAAAAACATTTATGTCTAACTCTCTTCATATGCATAGGAATTTTGGAGGAAAAAAATTTATCAAGGCAATAAATATCTAGCGTATGCAAGGAAGAAGAAACAAACAATAACAATCTCAAGATAACGAGAGGTGATTTAGTAACATGATAATTTCTACAACCATATTTTCCTCTCTCATAATAGTTACATGTAGGATCAAACTCAAATTCAACAATATATCAATCATATAAAAATTTCCTTTCATGGTCCACATGCATACAAAGTTGACACTCTTCCAATATAGTGGGATTATCATCAACTAAAGTCATGACCTCTCCAAACCCACTTTCATCAAAAAATTCATAAGATTGAACACTCTCCAAATATGTGGGATTATTTTTCCTTAAAGTTGACACTCTTCCAAACCCACTTCAATATTATCACCAACATATTCATCATGAGGCTTAAATAAATTTTCAAGATCATAAGAATCATTATCACCCCAGTCATAATCATTGCAACTTGTAGCGGACATAGCAAAATTAGCATCCCCAAGCATGGGGTTTTGCATATTATTAGCACAATTTACATTAATAGAATTTATAGTAAAACCATTGCAATCATGCTTTTCATTCAAGGAGCTATCATGAATCACTTCATAAATTTCTTCATCATAATTTTAAGATTCACGAATCTCAAGAAAACTTCATACAGATAATCTAGTGAACTCAATTCACTAGTGAAAGGTTCGATATGGTTGACTTGAGGGGGGGTGAATAGGCAACTAACAATTTTTAGCTTTTCTTAACCAAATTAAACTTAGCAACAATATAGGTTGTCTGGATATGCAACTAGGTGCACAACCTATATGATGCAACAATAATAAGCACACAAGCAAGCAGAAGGGACTAACACAATAAAGCTTGCACAAGTAAAGGTGAGAGATAACCAAGAGTAGAGCCGATGAAGAAGAGGATGTGTTACCGAAGTTCCTTCCCTTTAAGGGGAAGTACGTCTCCGTTGGAGTGGTGTGGAGGCACAATGCTCCCCAAGAAGCCACTAGGGCCACTGTATTCTCCTCACGGCTCACACAATGCAAGATGTCGTGATTCCACTATTGGTGCCCTTGGAGGCGGTGACCGGACCTTTACAAACAAGGTTGGGGCTTTCTCCACAACTGAATTGGAGGCTCCCAACGAAACCACAGAGCTTCACCACAATGGAATGTGGCTCTGAGGTGACCTCAACCGTCTAGAGTGCTCAAACACCCAAGAGTAACAAAATCCACACAAGAAAGTATGGGGGAAGCAAATATCCTTCGGTGGAAGTGTAGATCTAGGTCTCCTCCTTCAATCCCTAGCAAATCAACAAGTTTGAGTGGCTAGAGAGAGAGATCAGGCAAGAGAGCTTGAGTGGCATTAATGGTGGAGTGAGAGAGGCTAGAGGTCAGTGTGGTAGGTGGAAGAACCACCCCGATATAGCAAACCCTAAAATCCAGCCGTTACTACAAAAACAGCATTGTAGCGGTACAACCGCTCATTGTCCCGGTACAACCGGGACTCACGGGTTACCTCCAGAAACCCACGCCAAGCGGTACAAGCGGACCTGCAAGCGGTAGTACCGGTTGTGGAGCACAACCGGAACAACCGCCCAGCCACCGCTCAACCACCGCATAGAAACAGTAGGGTGTCACCCCTGAGTGCGGTGCTCGAGCGGTATAGGACCGGTGCAACCGCCTGGCCCTGGACACTTGGGTGGCTAAGTCCTAAGTTGTAGAACCGCTCACGGCACCTGTATTACTAGTATGCGGGGCACAACCAGACCAACCGGGCCACCACCGCCCAAGTACCGCATCAAAACAGAAACCGGGCCGGTTGTTGAGCGGTACTTGGCCGGTACAACCGCCAGAGACACCCACAGTCAATTTTAAGCATGGTGGCGGTACAACCACCCGGGAGCAGCAGTACAACCGCTTGGTTATGACTGGTCTGTTCAACCCCAGGGTATCACCCCTGGGGCAGTGGTTGAGTAAGTGCCAGGAGCCAGTGGTACAACCGCTCGAACGAGCGGTACAACCGCTGGGAGAACACAATAAGCAGTTGAAAAGAAATGGAGCTCTCTCTCACACACAACATGGAAGGCAACGAGGGGGTAGCAGAAGTGTACGTGCAAGAATTTCCCCCAACTCCTTCCAATGTGGATTCCCTCTTAATAGTATGGGTTCCCTACGACCAAAGAGATAAACACGTAGAAAACACCGTCTTCAATCTTTTACTTCTAGAGAGAATAGCAAACCAATGTAAGCTTAACCATCAAGAACCCGAAGCACTTAGCACAACATTAGACCAACAAAGGGTTGTCATCATCATCCAAAACATAAAGTAGGGAAATGCCCTTACAATCTCCCCCTTTTTGGTGGATGATGACAACAACACGATTAGCAAGAGAGAGGTCTAAAAAATATAGACGGGACTCCCCCTAGATCTGTGCCCTAGTTTGATATTGCTATCGGAAAGCAAGTGCACACATTAGGGGCAAGACCCTCCCTAGATTTTATAGACCCACCACTTCTACTAGACATGCGAGGATAAGCGATAAGCACATATTAGGAGATTAAAGACTATAATGCATAAATAACAACATTAACGACATTAACGATAATAATGATAATGATGATAAATAGAGGAGCGCATGTCTCACACCATGCAAGTTGAGATAAGCAACAAGGCATCAAGGTCATTGAACTAAAGTTCAACACGACGCACGAAAGAACAAAACACAAAACCAAGCAAAACAAAACCCATGCAAATCCCGAGACCTAATAGAACTCTCTCCCCCTTTGGCATCAAGACACCAAAAAGGAAAAGAGTGAAGCTAGCACCCCAGAGCTTAGTCGTCCTCCTCTGACTCCTCGGTCGCATCTGGATCCTCATCCGCATCAGACTCCTCATCATCATCCCGATCCGAGTCCTCCATGATATCATGATCAGCAGCAAAGGAGGTGGATGTAATGCCCAGTATGAGATTATACCTCCTACATGTCGAGGCACGACTTAAAGGTATAAGCTCATACTAGAATGATCTCAAGTATGGTATCTTTGCACGACTCATGTAAAAATAGGGATGAAATTGCAAAAGGATAGTTGGCTTACACTCGCCACGTCACACAATACATTACATAAGCAAATCATCATCCAAATAACATCACAGTCCGACTACGGACGAAGATCCAAATGAAAGATACCAAATAAACATAGCCACCAGGTCTGAATCGCCCCTAGTAGAAGCCACTACTGATCATCGGGATAGTGCACATAGTATCGACTACGTTCTTCATCGAACTCCCAATACAGCTCGGTGCCGTCACCTGTGTAGTCCACCATAGTACCTGCATCTGGTGTTGTGTAGAATCTGTGAGCCACGGAGGACTCAGCAATCCCATTCCCAGGTAGCAAAACTATCTAAGCCTTGGGTGTGGAACAAGGCTGAAGAAATAAAGGTTGCAGCTGCACTAGCACTAGCTTACGTGTTTAGAGCGAGAAGAGAAGTGCCACGAGCATCAAAGTGATCACGAAGTGATCCTATCTAAGCACGTCAATCATAACCCCACCGTGTTCACTTCCCGAACCCCTTTCGGAAAATGACCGTCACGGTTACTCACGTTGGTAGTGTGTTCTGAACATGGTGTCAAGTTTTGTACAACCGGATATTAACAAATTCCCATCTGCCACATAACCGCGGGCACAACTTTCGAAAGTTCAAAACCCTGCAGGGGTGTCCCAACTTAGCCCATTACAAGCTCACGATCTGCGGAGTCGCAACTCCAAGGTGGGAAGACCCGAGTATTCTCGGAACCCCGTGCTCAAGATATTCCGGCTAAGGTAAAACTAATCCAGCAAGACCTCCCGGCATGCCGACACCCTGACAGTAGCCGCGCGTATCTAGTCTCAGGCCACGACCGGATGCGCGAAGCATACAGGTGCCAGATACCCCAAGTTGCCAAGGGGCGGACCCGCACAGTGCTCTAGTTTGGACCAACACTCATGTGGAGCACTGGCCCGGGTTGTTAATTAAGATCACGGGATAGCTAGTCCCTATGCAAGTTTTACTTATTGGGCAAATGGAGTAACAATGTCGGGCCTTGCTGGAAAAGCTTTAGCGCTAAGCGGGTTATCGAGGGGGTCCCATAACCCCAACCGTGTTAGGAACTTATAATCAAGGAACATAACACCGGTTTAAACGGTTCCTAGGGCGGCATGAGTGGAACAAAACACCAAGCAAGAGGCTTAGCCTTCCACCCATTACCAATATATAGATGATTTAGTTTAAGAGTTTATATAGTGTGATATCCCAACAATAACTTCAACATGAAGCAAGAATCTTCAAATCTTCTCCTACAACTAGCAATGCTATAGGAGGGGCTGAGCGAAGCTTACGTAGCCAAACAAGTTTGCTAGGTTGGGCGGTTAGACAGATTCATGGTTACAATAGGAGGCTGACAAACAAACATGGGCATCGAGGCAATAAGCTAAATAGCAAGACATCTAGCAATAGGCAAAGATAGTAATGATATATGGGCCAGGTCATCTTGCCTGTCGAGTCGTCGATGGGATCGTAAGACGGCTCCTCGTTCTCAACCTCGGTAGTAACCTCGTTCTCGTTCTCGGTCTCGACTTCCGGCTCTACTCAACACAAGAACAGAACAAGGCACGAAATCAAACAAGGTACAATGCACAATCAACCTGATGCAAGTATGATGCATTTCATGGCAATGGATGAAGCACACAAGAACAACACAAAACAACAAGTTTAAATGAGGCCGGAATCAACATATAGCTAATCCGGTAAGTCCTCATATGCATATTATGAAATTGGTCCAGATCTGAACAAACCTTAAGTTAAAGTTGTTAAACAGCAAGTTAACATGCACCGTGATGATCTACACGAAATTCTAGTCAAGTTTCATATAAAGTTTGTTTAATTCGGAGCTACGGTCTAGAAGATATGAGCAAAACAAGACAAGCATTGCAACGGTGCAAGATGCACCCAAACATCAAGCAAACACACTCTAAACATATTAACAATATGATATTATGATTCTACATGCAAAATCACACAAGTTTCATATAGGGCACGCTCAAAACGGAGCAACGGTTCAACACGTACACACGAAACAAGATTCAAAGCAAAGCTGAAATTAACAGCCACATAGCAACTTTGGAGCAAGAAATATATATACTCTACAACACCCAAACATGATGACAATAAGCATGGAGATGAAGTAGACATATCCTACAGCGAACAACTCCATTGGAGCAACTCCATAGGAGGCATGGATCAATAGCAACAAGCTACGCCAAATTGAACATGTTGTTAAAAACCTGACAATTATAATTTATAGCAACTTGAGAGCAAGAAATAAATAAGCTACAGCAAGCCAAAAGTGCAAGTGAGGGCATGGATGGATAGACAATAACATGGACAACGAGGAATGATCATTGGCCACTCCAAAACATGCATGAATTTGCCTAGGGCACCAAGCAAACATAACATCGGGTTATGACAGATTCCAGACTTAGCAGAAATTTCACTAAGTATAAAACAGTTATGTTGGCATGGCATATTTACAAGCATGTTTAAGTCACCTCAAGGCATATCATGGAAAGTGGTTTGCACCACAGCAAACACCATATGATGGAGATTCTAAAATATATTGACATGTGACATGGGGACAAACACATCAATAGCAACGAGCACTTCAAATCAACATCTCATAACATGTTTCATAACTTAACAGCCACATGCACTTTTGCAACCAAGTTTAACATGGCAATATGAAACCTAACATGAATGCTACAGCAACCAACATGTAGAGCATCTCACAATGAACATTTTGACATATCATTTGCTTCATTTGGATAAACAAGCACCAAGTTATCACATCTCAAACATGGCATGAAAATAACAAGTTGCAGCAGTTTATAACAAGTAGCACTCTTGCAACAGAGATTAGGACCTCTAGATGATCTCAAACAAGCATGTCACAATGGAACAAAATGTAGAGCACATCACGACGATCATTTTGATATATCATAGGCACAATTTGGACAAGCACACTAAAAGATACAGCCATGCAAAGATGTCAATAAAATATGCAATCCCAGGGACTTAGTGAAAAATAAACCACAACCTCAGCGGATCGGGCGCGGCGGGGCGGATCGGGTCGGGTCGGATCCGACCCGTTAGGGTTCGTCCAGCGGCGCGAAAGGATCGGGGGCGCGGCGGTGCGGTCTTCCGGCGGCGAGGGAGACGGCGGCGGCCGGCCCGGGCGGCGAGGCCGGCGGTGGATCGGCGACGGAGGACCCGAGCGGTGAGGAGCTCGAGGAGTTTGGGGTCGTTGGTGCAGGGAAGGAGTTGGGCGGAGCTGCGGCTCACCGGCGGCGGGGCGGAGCACGCGGCGGCGGCGGGGTCCGGCTCCGGCGACCTCTTGCTGGAGCAGCGGTGAGCTGGTGGCGGTGGTCCGGCGAGGTGCGGGCCCGAGCGCGGAGGGAGGAGGCGATGCAGACGAGGCGGCGGCGGTTGGGCTCGCGCGGGCCCGATTCGGGCCCCGCGGGCCGGCGGCGAAGTGGGCGCAACGGCTCGCCCAATAAGGAGCTGCCACATGGCGGCGGAGAGGGGGCTGGACACGTCAGTCGACGGCGCGGACACGTCCGGTGGCGCGGAGGAAGGAAATTAGGGTTGGATCTGCAAAATTTCGGGGGTGGATACACATTTATAGGTAGAGGGAGCTAGGAGAGTCCAAATGAGGAGCGGTTTTTGGCCACGCGATCACGATTCGACAACCGAGATGATGGGAGGGGTTGTGCTAGGTTTGTGGGCTGTTGTGGAGGGGGTATTGGGCATTAAAGAAGAGGTTGTTTTAGCCCACTAGGTTAACCGTTGGAGTACCAAACGAACTCCAAACGCGACGAAACTTGACAGGCGGCCTACACGTACCAAAACAACAACGCACGACAAGTCTCACCTCATACCGAAAATGTTACATGGCCACACACGAAAGAAGGACTCGGGGATGCCACGGGCACGTGTGTGAGCGTCGGAACTCGAAACGGACAACGGAAAGAGACGAGTGGGACCGGGTGCAAGTGACAACACAAATGCAATGCAATGCACATGACAACATGACATGGATGAAATGCACACACGCACACGAAAAAACGAAGAAACCCGAAATGAAAGAAGAGCCCGACAAGGAATTGATGAAGCCAAAGTTTATATATTGCCATATTTGGAAAGTGTTACATCTAGGGCATTATAGTGGAAGGCTGGCGAGGAGCCTCATCATCAGACCAAGTGCTGTGCGGAGAGATCCATCGCTCCTCCGATGTGATGCTATTTTTAGAGCCACTCTGAACAGGCATGTTGAGGTGCTTCATCATAGCAATCTGACGACGCCTGGCATGCTTCTCATTGACATGGGCCTCATACATCTTCTTCTGAATGTCAGTCTGGAGGTAGAAGGTCTTCTTCACCTTGGCAGTGAGCTTGGCCACCCAAGAGGGCTTGGCCCCTAGCTCCATCTCAAAGTCCTCATCCTCTGAAGTGGCATAGACATCCTCGGGATCATTAGTGGGAAAGTGAGGCTTGACATGCTTCTTCTTCTTGAGTTGCTTGACCTCATGCACACTAAGATTATCTGGAGAAGTGAGGAGCTCTCCAGGACGGTGAACAACCCAAATTGAGTTCAGAAAGCACATGACAAACGGAGCATAAATGGGGACCTTTCTGTAGATGACCATGTAGTACATCTCATGCCACATCCAGTTGGACACGTCAAACGTTGCACTAGAGCCCACTTTGGTCTTCATAGCAACCATCAAGTCCACAAGGTAGCCATGAATCTCATCTTGATTGCCCACCTTGGGCAAAAGCACATTGCGAAACACTCGATGCATGATGTCATAGACCTTATCAAGATCCTTGGATTCTCCAATAATGCCACGGCCCCTAATGTACAGGGGAGCGAGTTTTCCTTTAGGCATGGAATCAAGATGGTCGTGAGGACGAATGCCACCCCTCCCTTCAAGACCGGCATCGTCATACCAAATAGCATTGCAAAAATCCCTCCAGTGAACTTGAAAGAGCTCATCGCGGCACATGAACGTGAGTGTGGGCTCGTCATCTTCTCCAAAGTGAACAGTGTCATAAAACTGATGGATAGGCTGAACATCAAAGTCATAGTTGACTGTCATGAGCTTGACCAAATCAAACTCCTCACAAAGAGCCAAAGCCTCACCAAAATACTCCAAGTTGCTCCACCAATGATCAAGATCGATGGTCCACTGCTTCTCATACCTATTCTTGTTGTGCTCAAAAAGTTCATGAACAATCCTCACTTGCATCTCATTCCGGAACAGAATGGTGGTCCAACGAGGTGCAATGGGAACCTCATATGGATTCTTTGTTTAGAACGCTTCCCAATCCTTGGCTTTCAACCAGTGCCAGGACATAACCACATGTTGCTTGGCAGCAGCAGACTTCTCATGGCGAGTGGGCTTGGTGGGAATCACAACCTCTTGTTCTTCATCAGACTCAGCCGGGCGCTTGCATCTCCTAGCCCTCTTCTTGGTCTTGCGAGGAGCAGAGCGAGAACCAGAGCCACCTGTACACACACACACAAGAAGAACACACGAAACCCAGAAAAGATGAGAGGATTGCACACATGAGCAGAGGAATAGATAGATTGCAAAACAAAGAAGACAAAATAGTGTTACGGGGTTCAGAAACCGCGGTTGTACCGGTTCTTCGACTGGTAGTACCGCTCCAGCGGTTGTACCACCCTCTCGAGGCGGCAGAACCGCTGTAAAAAAGGTACTACCAGTTGAAGAAGGTCTAAACACGAGATTTGAATCACACTAACACTATTCTAACTTCTAAGAGATGCAAACTATGCAGGAGGCATAAATAGAACTCTTCCACCCAATAGTTTGAACAATAAATGCGGAATGTCAAGTAATGCCCTAGAAGAAGGGAAAGAACCCTAGAACGAAGAACAAAGGAAATGGGGCATTACCAGCATCCATGGGAAGAGATCGGGAAGGAGGGGACCTCCACGGAGCGGATCCATGAAGATCCCACGGATCCGGAGCATGATGAGTACCCCGGGGCAGTGGCATTGGTGACTGGCGGCTAGGGCAGGAGATAGAGGAGGGAAGGGGAGGGGAAAAGAAAAACCCCTTCGGCTCCAACCCTATACATAAGCTCGTAGTTGCGAAGCGGTTGTACCGCATCAAGGGGCGGTTGTACCGCTTCCTAGTACTAGCCAGTGGTTGCAGGCGGTACTTCCGTTGCCTGGAAAGCAGCGGTAGTACCGCCTGGCATCGACTGGTAGTACCGGCCAGAAGACCAGCCTAGGGTCGAGCGGTAGAACTTGTTATACCCCTGGGAGTCCTCCTAGAATGGTACAAATCGAGTGCACCAGCGGTTGAACCGCTCATAACATCGGTTGTACCGCCCAATCAGCATTACCAATACCAAGAACAATATGTATGCAATAGGATTGGATGGTTTTAGGGGATGGGGAAAGGCTTGGCATAGAGCATGACACTGGAATATAGTGAGATTATCTCCAAGAGAACAAAAAGCAACCAACGAGTGAAAACCCAACTTGGATACCACAACACCTAGGGCCTAAAACACGACTAAGGCAAAAACAACAAAGACAAAGCACGAAACACAACCTCTCCCAAGAGAGGGCGGTGACCGGAGCCACCTATGTTTGAGTCAATTGGTATGGCACCGCGAAGAATTATCCTTGGGCCCATGACCAAAACTCGTCTTTGAAGCACAAGTACCATAAAATGGCTAATGTGGAAGAGTTGATCAATTTATGCATAAAGGGGGGAGGAAGAGTTCATTGAGAGAACAACACTCCCCTTATGTCCATGCCTACATCTAGAACAAGATAACACGATGAGTATGGGGAGGTGTGCACAACTTCAATCCACATTGCTCAAATCTATGATATTTAGCTCATGCCTTAACTCGCGAAATCTTGCTTCATCCAAAGGCTTCGTGAAAGATATCTACAAGGTAATCATGAGTGTTGACCTAGTGAATATCAATTTCCCGAATATGCCCCCGGATGAAGTGATACCAAATATCAATATACTTCGTCTTGAAGTGTTGCACCGGGTTGAGAGAAATCTTGATGGCACTTTCATTGTCACACCAAAGAGGCACTTTGTCACAAATGACACCGTAATCCTTTAAAGTTTGCCTCATCCATAGAAGTTGTGCACAACAACTACCGGCCGCCACATACTCCGCTTCGGTGGACGAGAGAGACACACAACTTTGCTTCTTAGAAGACCAACTCACCAAAGAGCAACCAAGGAATTGGCACCCTCCGGAAGTGGACTTCCTATCCACTTTGTCTCCCGCCCAATCCAAGTCTAAATAGCCTACAAGCTTGAAGTTTGCTCCTCTTGGGTACGATAAGCCAAAGTTTGGGGTATGAGCCAAATATCAAGAGATTCGCTTGACCGTCACAAAGTGGCTTTCCTTAGGCGAGGCTTGAAACCGTGCACAAATTCCCACACTCAACATGATATCTGGTCTAGATGCACAAAGGTAAAGCAAGGATCCAATCATGGAACGATATACCTTTTGATCCACTGCTTTACCATTGGGATCAATGTCAAGTTGGCACTTGGTAGGCATTGGAGTAGTGGCCGGCTTAACATCACTTAGATTGAACCTCTTGAGTGTATTTGGCTTGTTTGATGAAGATTCCTTCTCTTCTTTGTTTGATTTCGAACCCGAGGAAGAACTTCAACTCTCCCATCATGGACATCTCAAACTCCACGGTCATGAGTGCGGAAAACTCATCATTGAAAGTTTTGTTAGGTGAACCAAAGATATAGTTGGCATACAAACAACTCCTCTTTGACCTTCTTAGTAAAAAAGAGTGGGGTCGATTTTCCCAATTTCAAACCCATTATCTTGCAACAACTCGGTAAGATGCTCATACCACGCACGTGGGGCTTGTTTAAGGCCATAGAGCGCCTTATCGAGTTGATACACATGATTGGGGAGCTTAGGATCCTCAAACCATGGGGGTTGTTTGACATACACCAACTCATTAAGGGGACCATTAAGAAAAGCACTTTTCACATCCATTTGTTGCAATTTAAAGTTATGATGAGAAGCATAGGCAAGCAACAAGCGAATAGATTCAAGGCGAGCAACAGGGGCAAAGGTTTCACCGTAGTCGGTACCCTCGACTTGGGAGTAGCCTTGAGCCACCAAACAATCCTTGTTGCAAATGACAATCCCATGAGCATCTTGCTTGTTCTTAAAGATCCATTTGGTTCCAATTACATTATGGTTCTCCTTCGGCCTTGGCACCAAACGCCACACCTTGTTGTGCTCGAAGTTATGCAGTTCTTCATGCATGGCGTTGAGCCAATTGGGGTCTTCGAGCGCCTCATAGACCTTTTGGGCTTCAACACAAGAGACAAACGCATGATGAGCACAATAGGTTGCTAGTTGTCTACGAGTTCTTACCCCTTTTGTAATGCTTCCAAGGATATTCTCCATGTGATGCTCTCTAGAAGCGAGCCTGGAAGCAACTTTGGCAGCACGACGCTCCAATTGTTCTTGAAGTGTTAGTTGAGGTGCTATAATTTGATCATCTTGAGCATCGTCATGAGCTTGTTCTTGATCTTGAGCTTGCTCTTGATCTTGAACATGCTCAGGAGAGGGAACTTGGCCTTGTACATCACTTGGTGGATCAACACCATCTTGCGGTAGATCTTGCACTTGGCCTTGTTCATCGGGTTGAGGGCCTTCACTTTGTTCTTCGTAAGCGTGTGGGTCTTGGGTTGGTGATGGTTCCACTTGAGTGGAACATTGTCCTTCTCCTTCGACCACAAGGGGTTCCTCAATGGGTAGGATATGACCAACACCCATTCTTCTTATGGCTTGAGGAGTAATTTCATCACCTACATCACAAGTACCACTTTGCTCCACTTGGGAGCCGTTATTCTCATCAAACTCCACG
Source organism: Secale cereale (assembly GCA_902687465.1). Taxonomy (NCBI): domain Eukaryota; kingdom Viridiplantae; phylum Streptophyta; class Magnoliopsida; order Poales; family Poaceae; genus Secale; species Secale cereale. The sequence goes on along the minus strand of LR738713.1, from coordinate 575,088,120 downwards.
TTACATGTCTCCTCAATAAGTCCGTTGGACTTGTTGAGGACACGGTAAGCATGGGAGTTTGTAGCATAACCAACAAATATGCCCTCATGAGATCTAACTTCAAATTTAGACAAACGAACACCTTTCATGAGTATGAAAGACTTACAACCGAACACCTGGAAGTACTTGAGGTTGGTCTTGTTACCGGTAAGTATCTCATATGGAGTCTTGTTCAAGCCTTTGCGGAGATAGAGCCGATTGGATGCATGACAAGCGGTATTGGTGGCTTCGGCCCTAAAGTTGTACGGAGACTTGAACTCCGCCACCATGGTCCTTGCCGCGTCCATCAATGTCCGGTTCTTTCTCTCCGCCACACCATTTTGTTGAGGGGTATACAGTGCGGCATATTGTTGCTCGATCCCCTGATCACTAAGAAACTCATACAAGGTATAATTCTTGAAGTCGATGCTGTTTTCACTTCGAATCATCTAGATCTTTGCATCATGTTGACATTGAGCTTCATTCGCAAAGTTGATGACGGTTTGTTGGGTCTCACTCTTCCTCTTGAAGAAGTATACCCAAGTGTATCTTGAATAACCATATACAATCACCAAGCAATACTTTCTACCCCCAAGACTATCAAAGGATGGAGGCTCAAAGAGATCCATGTGAAGGATCTCTAAAGGTCTCGTCGAGTAGATGATAGTAGTGGGAGGGTGAGCCTTCTCATGTAGCTTTCCTTCAATACAAGCACTGCAAGCACGATCTTTGACAAAACTAACATTTGTTAGTCCACGGACATGGCCCCCCTTGAGAAGACTTTGCAAAGATCTCATATTGATGTGGGCTAAACGGTGATGCCAAAGCCATCCAACATCAACTTTAGCCATTAGGCATGTCGCGGTTTTAGTGGGTCGCTCTGAGAAGTTAACCAAATAGAGACCGTTCTCGACATGCCCAACAAAGGCTACTTTAAGAGTCTTTCTCCACAAGAAGGCCACAGTATCAATATCAAAGAATGTGGCAAAGCCCATGAGTGCAAGCTAACGAACGGAAAGTAAATTGTATGCAAGGGACTCAACAAGCATGACTTTCTCGATCGTGAGATCATGAGAAACGACAACCTTGCCAAGCCCCAATACCTTACAAGATGAAGCGTCACCCCATTCAACATTGGTGGCCATAGATGAACCTTTGTGCATGTCCACCACCAAGTCTTTGCTTCCGGTCATATGATTTGTGGCTCCACTATCGAGCAACCATGATCCCCCATCGGAAGCAAACTCCTACAAGAGATCAATGCTTGGATTTGGGTACCCATTTTGTAATGGGTCCTTTGAGGTCAGTAACAAGGGTCTTAGGAACCCAAATAGAACATTCAATGTACTCATAAGAATAACCAACAAATTTAGCAAAAACATGTCCATCACTCGCATGACATAACACATAAGACGGGTTAAAGTCGCCGGCTTTGTTGGACGGAGCGACAATGTTTTTCTTGACTCCACTACCCTCCACATTGTTCTTCTTCTTCTTCTTAGGAGTACCCTCTCCCTCCTTCACAAAGGTTTGCTTGAGAGGAGGGGGTTGCTCGGTCTTGTCATTCTTCTTCTTCTTCTTCTTGGGCTTGGGTGCAAACCCAATTCCCTCCTTGGCAACAACTTCCTTTTGATTGCTCAAAAGATTGTTGAGGTTCTTCTCACCTTGTATGCATGACACAAGGACTTTCTCAAGTTTCTTATTTAACTTGGCATTCTCTTCAACAAGATGCTCATGCTCGCAACATGGGTTAGTAGCATTTGCAATATCAATTAAAACCATGCGAGGAAAAGTGGCTTTCTCCTTGGTTAGCAAAACTTGAAGTTGATCATGAGACTCTTTGAGGCTAGCATGTACACTCTTCAAGATCTTGTGAGCCTTGTCAAGTGTATCAAAATCCTCCTTGAGTCTAGCATGGTCAACCACAAGTTTTGCCTTCCCGGAATTGAGCACACGAGAGACAACTAAAGCATGAGCAAGATCTTTCTTTAATTTAGCATGATCATCGTTGTGTGACTCCTCAAGAGCCAAACGAATACCACACTCTTCCTCAAGAGCATTAGAGAGATCCGATATCTCATCGGCATAGTCTCGACTATGACCCTCCATCTTGGATATGGTCTCCTCGTGATCCTCGATCATGTCATTGGCTTCACCAAGTTGTTCCAAGAGAGAAACAAAGTGCTTCTTGGGTTTACCTTTTAGCTTACTCATAAAAGACTCAAATTCATTTTATTCCTCCTCCGCCCCCTCACTCTCATCAATGCAATCTATCAATGAAGGATTAGAAGTGATGGTAGAATTGATGTTGGGGGTTACCTTATTGGTGTCTTTAGCCATGAGGCACTTGGCGGTGATGTTCTCATTTGGTGAGTCGAACAGGGATGACCGTGGAGTTGTTGCAATAGAAATGGTGGCCATGGTGACAATCTCCTCATCTTCTTCATCATCGTCATCCTCATCACTCTTCTTGGGCCACCAATCCTTTGGGGAGAGTCTTCTTGGTGAAGTTGTTCTTGTTGGGATAAGACTTGGCCTTATCCTTTCGGATAAGCCTGCCTCCATTGTCTACTCTTTTCTCATATGGGCAATCTACAACAAAGTGACTCACATTGCCACAATTGTAGCACGTCCTCACTCGTTGCTTGCCCTTGAAGCCACTTGAATTGTTCTTATTGAAGTTGGGCCTTGACTTCTTCTTGTTGCCCCAAAATTGCCATGAAGCAATAGCCATGTGCTCATGATAGGCATATTTGGTGTCTTCGGGGCAACACTCATCTTCATCCTCTTCTTCCTATTCTTCCACACAAGCCTTGGCCTTCAATGCAAGGTTGGGATTCTTTGATCGCTGAGCTAGCAACACCGCATTGTCGGCGGTCTTGTCCAAGAACCTCATGGCAACGAACTCATCCAACACTTCACTTGAGGACAAAGTGTGGACGTCCGGTCTTTGGCAGATGACGGAGGACATGGCCTTGTGATAAGGCATCATGGCCTTGAGAAACTTGCGCTTGATCCAATTTTCATCTGTATCCTTGCTCCCATGATCTCAAAGTGAGACAGCAAGAGTGGTTAATCTTCGATAAAGTTCACGGGGATCTTCAACTTCGATCATGGCAAACTCATCGGCTTCATCTTGTACAACTTCATAGTTTGAACGTTGAATGCTTGTGCTTCCCTTGTACAAGGAACCAACATGCTCCCACCCTGCCTTGGCCATGGTGAAGGGTCGAAGGTGTGCAATATCTTTGGGAGGGATAGCTTCTTGAAGGATGCAAAGAATGGACTCGTTGAATTGATGATCCGCAGCTTCTCTTGGAGTTAAGTTGTAAGGATCATGCGGGTAGAAACCTTGCTCAATGATTCTCCAAAGATTAGTAGAACAATGATTTAAATGACGTTTAAAAAGAAACGTCCAAGTAGCAAAATTAGCATTTTTCACAAACTTAGGAGGAGGACCAACCGAATTTAGATGCGGGGTGGGAACGGGTCCTCCATAATTGATGGGCGGTGCGGAGTGAGCAAAGATGACACTCCCATTCTTAGGCTATGTTTGGTTGGGCTTTTTGAGCCAACTTCTAGCTTTTCTAAGCTAGAAGCTAACCAAAGGGGGAAAAGTAGAAGTAGAAGTTGTAAAAGCTACCAAATTTTCGCAGTGTAAATCCGCAGCTGGCGTTACCCCAACTTCGGAATGGCATTTTTAGCTGTCCCCTGATAGTTGGCATGTAATTACCCACCTTTGCCACTCCTAAGTGAAAAACGCTTCGGCACATGGCAGCAGCCCACGAGACGAGGCCTGCTCGATCTCCATCTATCCACATCGACCCAGCGGCAGCTAGGGTTCCTAGCCGCCGCGAGAGCCGCCGCTGTGTGCCAGCCCATCGGCGCCGCCTCCCGAGTCCCCCCCCCCCCCCCCCCCCCCCCCCCCCCCCCCCCCCCCCCCCCCCCCCCCCCCCCCCCCCCCCCCCCCCCCCCC
>LR738713.1:575069194-575083707 GCA_902687465.1 Secale cereale | reverse complement strand
CGCACCTCCTGTACATGTAGAAAGTGGCTGTTTTTTCATGCATAGTTGCTGCATTTTGTTGTACATTGGTTGATTGCGTGCTGCAGATTGTTATGTAATTCCTTCCTAGAACGTTTATATTGATATATTGCTATGTCATTATTTTGCTTGATTGAAGAATGACTGAAAATTCGGTGTGGGATGATGCAAATCTGAGGAAACTCATAGATATATTCAAAGAAGAGGTTGAAAATGGGAATAGGCCCATAAGTTATTTAAATAAGAAGGGTTGAGTGACAATTTTTTTGATAAATGTGTTGCCGATGATGAGTATGTACCTCCAGTGCTACAACGCGAAGTAGCACAAACACAAGCGGATCCCGTTGAAGAGGAGGAGAACGAAGATACCATGGATACTGTTCGTAGTAGGATAGTTGATGCTTGTCTTGCGATAGCAACATAGGTTGCTATCTGGATGGAGGTCATCATGTGAACCATATGTATATTCTATGGTGCATGCCTTCTGTAATATTATTATGGGACCAGTATCATGTGAACCATCATGTGAATTTGTATGTGTTACCTGTGAATTATCTAATATTGTCATGATTTTCATTTGCAAAATGGTCGTTCTATTGCCTACCAATGTATATATCACTAATTTAAGAAAAAATTGCACATAGAGATATTGCCTCATTGCCCAGGGTCATTATAGACAATTCACAGTGAAATATACAGTTTCATAGTTGTTTCAGCCAAACGGCTTCCATCTTTTCAACAACTAAAAGTTCACAGCAGCTTTTCCACAGCTCACAACTCACAACAGCTTTTACAGAATCTGCAGCTCAACCAAACACAGCCTTAGTCACCAGGACTTGCTTACTACTAGCTTCTCCCTTATCGAGAATAGCATCCGACACGTTGTTAGTGGGACGAACCACTTCCAACGGTGCGGTGGGTAATTTAAGTCCCTCAAGAAATTCTTTGAACATGCATTCGACCTCGGTCGTCAATGAGTCTTTCAATGTGTCCAAAGCCACATTGAACTCCTCATGAGAGACCAAGGGTCCCCCATCGGACCTAGACAAGTACGGATTTTCACCGGAGTGTCCCTCCATCTCGACTACGTTGTCACCCATACTCTTTGGACAGTAAAGTCCTTAATAAAGAGACGAGGCTCTGATACCAATTGAAAGGATTGATATGGTTGATTAGAGGGGGTGGGTGAATAGGCAACTAACAGTTTTTAGCTTTTCTTAACCAAATTAAACTTAGCAACAATATAGGTTGTCTAGATATGCAACTAGGTGGGCAACCTATATGATGCAACAATAATAAGCACACAAGCAAGCACAAGGGACTAACACAATAAAGCTTGCACAAGTAAAGGTGAGAGATAACCAGGAGTGGAGCCGGTGGAGATGAGGATGTGTTATCGAAGTTCCTTTCCTTTGAGGGGAAGTACGTCTCTGTTGGAGCGGTGTGGAGGCACAATGCTCCCCAAGAAGCCACTAGGGCCACCGTATTCTCCTCACGCCCTCACACAATGTGAGATGTCGTGATTCCACTATTGGTGCCCGTGGAGGCGGCGACCGGACCTTTACAAACAAGGTTGGGGCTTTCTCCACAACTGAATTGGAGGCTCCCAACGAAACCACGGAGCTTCACCACAATGGAATGTGGCTCCGAGGTGACATCAACCGTCTAGAGTGCTCAAACACCCAAGAGTAACAAAATCCACACAAGAAAGTATGGGGGAAGCAAATATCCTTTGGTGGAAGTGTAGATCTAGGTCTCCTCCTTCAATCCCTAGCAAATCAACAAGTTTGAGTGGCTAGAGAGAGAGATCGGGCAAGAGAGCTTGAGTGGCATTAATGGTGGAGTGAGAGAGACTAGAGGTCAGTGTGGTAGGTGGAATAACACCCTTATATAGCAACCCGTAAAATCCAACCGTTACTGCGAAAAGATCACTGCAGCGGTACAACCGCTCCTTGTCCCGATACAACCGGGACTCATGGGTTACCTGCAGAAACACTGCCAAGTGGTACAACCGGACCTGCATGCGGTAGTACCGGTTGTGGAGCACAACCGGAACAACCGCCCAGCCACCGCTCAACCACCGCATAGAAACAGTAGTGTGTCACCCCTGAGTGTGGTGCTCAAGCGGTATAGGACCGGTGCAACCGCCTGGCCCTGGACACTTGGGTGGCTAAGTCCCAAGCGGTAGAACCGCTCAGGGCACCGATAGTACCAGTATGTGGGGCACAACCAGACCAACCGGGCCACCACCACCCAAATAGCGCATCAAAAGAGAAAACTGGGCCGGTTGTTGAGCGGTACTTGGCCGGTACAACCGCCAGAGACACCCACAGTCAATTTTAAGCATGGTGGCGGTACAACCGCCCGGGAGCAGCAGTACAGCCACTTGGTTATGACTGGGCTGTTCAACCCCAGGGTATCACCCCTCGGGGGTGGTTGAGTAAGTGTCAGGAGCCAGCGGTACAACCGCTGGGAGAACACAGTAAGCAGTTGAAAAGAAAGGGAGCTCTCTCACACACACAACATGGAAGGCAATGAGGGGGTGGTAGAAGTGTACGTGCAAGACTTTCCCCCAACTCCTTCCAATGTGGATTCCCTATTGATAGTACGGGTTCCCTACGACCAAAGAGATAAACACGTATAAAACACCATCTTCAATATTTTCCTTCCAGAGAGAATAGCAAACCAATGTAAGCCCAACCATCGAGAACCTGAAGTACTTAGCACAAGATTGGACCAACAAAGGGTTGTCCTCAGCATCCAAAACATAAAGTAGGGAAATGCCCTTACAACTAGCAATGGGTTCATCATAATTGGATCTCTTGAAAAGATTAGCAAGTGGATGAGGATCCATATCAATTGATATTTAGCAAGAGAAGATGCAAGCAAATAGAAGACACATGGCAACACAAGAAAACATGAGATCTGACAAGAAAACGGCGAACAAAAAAGAGGGCGAATAAAACAGCAATTTTTTGTGAAGTGGGGGAGAGGAAAACGAGAGGCAAATGGCAAATAATGTAAATTGCGAGGAGATGAGATTTGTGATTAGGAACCTGGTATGTGTTGAAGACCCTCCCCAGAAACGGCGCCAGAAATTCCTTTTGATGTCACTTAAAGCTACGTTGTTTTTTCCCCAAAGAGGAAGGGATGATGCAGCACATCGGCGGTAGGTATTTCCCTCAGATGTGAAACCAAGGTTATTGAACCAGTAGGAGGACCAAGCAACACAACCTAAACAACACCTCACACAAATAACAACACCTCACAACCCGACGTGTTAAAGGGGTTGTCAATCCCTTTCGGGTAACGAACGTGAGAGAGGTATAAATATCGGTAGATTGGTTGAAAAATAAGATAAATTGCTGCAAGATGTTTTTGGGTTTTTGGTTTAGTAGATCTAGAAATAAAAGCAAAGGCAAATAGATCGCAAAGGCAATTATATGAGAAGGGAGACCCGAGGGCCGTAGGTTTCACTAGTGGCTTCTCTTGAGAAAAATAGCAAACGGTGGATAAGCAAATTATTGTTGGGCAATTGTTAGAACCTCAAATAATTATGACGATATCTAGCCAGTGATCATTACATAGGCATCACGTCCAAGATTAGTAGACCGACTCCTGCCTACATCTACTACTATTACTACACACATCGACCGCTATCCAGCATGCATCTAGTGTATTAAGTTCATGAAAAAAATGGAGTAATGCATTAAGAACGATGACAGGATATAGACAAGATCCGTTTATGTATGGTGTTAGATATGGATCTCATCATTTTATCCTTAGTGGCAACGATACATACGTGTCGGTTCCCCTTCTGTCACTCGGATCAAGCACCATAAGATCGGACCCACTACCGGGCATCTCTTCCCATTGCAAGATAAAGAGATCAAGTTGGCCAAACAAAACCCAGTATCAGAGAAGAAATACGAGGCTATAAGAGATCATGCATATAAGACATCAAAGAAACTCCAATAACTTTCATGGATATAAAAAGATAGATCTGATCATAAACTCAAAGTTCATCGGATCCAAACAAACACACTACAAAAAGAGTTACATCATATGGATCTCCAAGAGACCATTGTATTGAGAATCAAAAGAGAGAGAGAGGAAGCCATCTAGCTACTAACTACAGACACGTAGGTCTACAAGGAACTACTCAAGCATCATCGGAGAGGCACCAACGGAAGTGGTGAACCCCTCTGTGATGGTGTCTAGATTGGATCTGGTGTTTCTGGACTCTGCGATGACTGGATGAATATTTTGTCGACTCCCCTAGGGTTTCTGGAATATTATGGTATTTATAGAGCAAAGAGGCGGTGCGGGAGGCCACCGAGATGGGCACAACCCACCTGGGTGCGCCAGGGGGGCCTGGCGCGCCCTGGTGGGTTGTGCCCCCCTCTGGGCACTCCCCAGGTGCTACCTTGGCCCATTAGGTGTCTTATGGCCCCAAAAAAATCTCCAAAAAGTTTCGCAGTGTTTGGGCTCCATTTGATATTGATTTCATGCGATGTAAAAAACATGCAGAAAACAGCAACTAGCACTTAGCACTATGTCAATAGGTTAGTACCAAAAAATGATATAAAATGATTGTAAAACATCCAAGAATGATAGTATAACTGTAACATCCCAAAATTCTAAATTTCGGAATGTTATATAAATAGATAGATTTGATTGCTTGTTTGATGTGTTGTGTGAAATTGAGTGAATTTGAAACTTTTGAAAGTTAAATGAGAGGGAATAAAATAATTTTCCCAAAACTTTTACTTTGCATTTTGATCTCCAGGAATTCAAATTATTTTCATCACAAAACCCTGGACCGAAGATAATATGATTTCTTCCATTTATTAAATGAAAAAGGGTTTTGAAAGGATTTTGAATTCCATTCTTGAAATATTTTTAATCCAGAAAATTTATGCAACTCAATGATATTCCCGAGAGGAGATAAACTGACTTCTTCAAATTATAGGAAATATGAGTTGGAAGTCCTTTGAAGTATTTAAAATTATTTTCAAAATTTGAGTTATTGGGTTTTATTCAAATTATTTTTCTCCAAAAATAAAATATATGGAAAATAGGGTAACATGATTCCTTACAGAAGAAAATTGGAGAGAAATAATTTTGAAATCCTTTTAGTATTTTGAAAATGATTTTTATTGGTTTTATATTGCTTCAGTAGAACTATTTGATATATTAGAATCTGTAAGGACTTTATTTGACTATAGAAAAATGTTCATATTGTAGGAATTGTTTTTCTGAAAATTTTGATATATAATACGCCTATATAAAAGTTTTCCCCATTTTCGTTATTTAGTTTCTCCTCTCTGTTTCTATTAAAAAATGCACGTGCGCCTTTATTTATGTGCCGCCCACGTGCGCAGCTTAGCAGCAGCGGGCGCCTTGTGTTTTTCCCTTTCCTCCTAGCGGGCCAGGCCCAGTTAGCTTTTTTTTTCCAGTTATTTTCTCTCTTGGGCGGAATTTAAAAGAGAAAAAACTCCAAACCTGCGTACGGGCGCGGTGGCCGGGCGATGGCTTTTTAGGCTCGTACCCTACATTTTCCCTTCGTTTTAAATTGTACGTCTATATTTAGTTCCACATTGCCTATCGTTTAACTCTTAAGCCTCTTTTTCACCTATAAATATAAACCCGTAGAGACTCCAAAAATCATCCGATTCGGGTTAAATCAATATTTTGGTTTGACTAGATTCATAAAGAAAAATATTTCTTCTGTCCGCCGAAAATTCTAGAAGTCGTCTCCTCTCTTCAAGTCATCTTTTCTCTACCTTATAAAGGTATCTTTCTTCGTATTATTTTTATATATTTATGTAACTTATTATTTCTAGACTAGTACGGTAGAATAATTAGATTTATAAATTAGTCTATGTATTTATACATTATACCTAAATTTTTTTTAGCCGTAGCTATTTTTCTTCCGTAAAACAGCTTGGCCCTGATTTTTCAAATAGCATAACTTTTTACTCGTTCATCCAAATTTGATGAAACCAGCGCCCAGAGTTTCGTTTTGATTCCGCCTATCCAGTGAATCTATCAAATAAACTTTTTGCAACTTTCAAATTTCGAAATTTGTTCAAATTCATATTCAAACCTTTTTTGATCATATCTTTTAAACCGTAACTCCGTTTGAGTTGATTCTTTTTGCAAATCGAAGTCTTGACCTAAACATTCTGATAAGGCCAAATTCACATAATTTTGGTACTATTAGAAATTGTTTTCTATTTCAAGAGACATTCTTTTGTTTTCGAAGTTTTTCCGAAGTGTGTTATCCGTTCTTTCCAATCTTGTGAGTGATTGCTTATGTGTGGTTACTATTGTTTGCTTACGATAGATTGATTGGAGTGTGACAAGTATATCTATCATGAGTTCTGAGTGCGAATCTTCTACATCGTCAGTACAAGGAAAGTTCACACTTTGATCATACTTTCCAGTACCCAGTTTTCATTGCATTAGTTATATCCTCAAACACATTGCATGAGTAGGATCTCTTAACTTGTGGGACTGAGAAGTAGATTGAGATAGAACCTATTACCTGCATTATCATTAAACCCTTGAGAGTTACTTCTACGTTGCTTGTTACGTCATGCTATGCTAGTAGACGTGGATTGGGTGAGTGTATCCATGACAAATGTGAGATTGTTAATTTAATGGTTTATTTAAGGTGGCAACTTTAATACACATTTGGGTGGATTAAGGCACCTGGGTTTCCAGCGATTGCCTGTTTTCTTTATGGACCGCCACCCAGGCCCAAAGGGATCATGAGATTATTCATACTAGAAACTTCCGTGTGCAGCCACAAGCTACTATGGGCTCTAGCATAGTTAACTAAGTCGTGCGAACTCTTACAGTGGTGGACTAGCAGATGTAGGGGATGTAGGTTGGTACGGTCTACCCGATCGTAAGGTGCTAGCGCTTCTGAAAGACTATGTCTCGGTCATCCGTTTCTCAGACATCATGTAGTGCGAGAATCCCAACGGAGGAGATCGAGCCTTGTGGGGAAAAGTCCACAAACATCTGCAGAGTGTATAAACTAATCATGATTAGCCATGTCCCCGGTTATGGACGTTTTGAGTATCTAGTACTTGGATTATCATGTTGATCTCATCACTCTTAATTATTAATTTGATTGGGTTTTAATGATGATGATTAATTGGGATTGAGTTGGATGAACCTTCTCAATGTTTAACAACCACCATGATAGTTAAAATAAAAATTATTTCTTTGTTGTAGGGAAAAATTGATTTTACGCAAAAACTTTAACCTTACAGCCTCCACCAGCCAAATATGCATGTAGTTATAGGCATTGTTCATCATTATCATTACAGTGTGAAATTGCCAGTACATTCAATGTACTGACCTACATGGCTGCAACGTCTCATGTTGCAGGGAATATTCGACGAGTAAGTGTTACGTTAGGGTTGCGCTGTCTACACTCAACTTTGCCGTTGGTGTTGATGGAACTCCACAACCTTGTTTCTTCCGCTATGTTTGATTGAGGTAATAGTATTTACGTTACTTAATACATGTGATTTACCTCTGTTATAAATCCTCGAGTATTGTGTGTGTCAGCATACCGATCCAGGGATGACACTTAAGCATAGATACTTGATCCATTCGGGTCGGGTCGCTACAAGATGGTATCAGAGCACATGTTGACACTAGTAGATAAAGGGACATCTGACCCGGTTCATTAGGGCCTTTAGCCCTGGTTCTTGAACCGGGACTAAAGGGTCGGTACTAATGCCCAGGACCTTTAGTCCCGGTTCAATCCAGAACCAGGGCAGATGGGTCTCCACGTGGCCTGTGCGCGGAGCCCAGGCAGGAGGGCCTTTGGTCCCGGTTGGTGGCACCAACCGGGACCAAAAGGCATCCACGCGTCAGCATTTCTGTGGCTGTGGTTTATGTTTTTTTAAAGGGGAGGGGGGTTGGGAGGTTTTGGGGGTTTAATTTAGGTGTTTCATATATTGTGTTAGCTAGCTAATTAATAGAGAGAAGTATCCTCTCTTATGTCCGTGCTTGGTCGACGCTACGTACTACACATACGTATAAAGAGGAGTAGACACGCTAGCTAGCTAGCTAGTAAGCAAAAGAAGGAAACAGAAGATCGTAATCAACATATATATGCATACAGAGAGAAGTAATATCGACCACCTCTCCTTCTCCGAGAGATTGGTCGAACAACAAGTTCTCGTATATCTATCCGACACTACCGGGTACATATATACAATAATTATCTCTTACAAATATAATCTCCTATACGATGCTCCGTCTAGCGCGATCACGTGTTCAAGGAAGAATGCCGCCAATTCCTCTTGAATTGCTCGCAGACGATCTGGTGCTAGGAGTTCATCCCGCATCCGAAACATCTAATTTGAAGAAGGGGGTCAATACATGAAATGATGCTATAAAATTGTGCATATTATTAATTAATTGCTTACGCACTTCAAATGATGGTAATGAAATAAAATTGTGAATATTATTAATTGCTTACGCACTTCAAATTGTGCTTCAGAGTAGCCCCGCTCACAGGTCGTGTGGCGGATGGACTCGCAAATGTAGTATCCACAGAAATCATTCTCGGGTTCCTGCCACAACCACTTTACAAGAAATAGAGGTCAATCAAACTGATAAGCAAGAATGCCAAATGGTATTGATGAAACTAGCGCTTGAATCAAGATATAGGAGATGCGCGGAACATGCTACTATATAGTACTTACTTCCGGGTGTCTAAATTCAAGCTTCTTCGGCAGTCCAGGAGCTTTTTTGGTGAATTTTCTCCAAACCTCGCCAGACAAAGAAAACAATTACTTGATATCAGAAATGAACAAAGTTGCTGATATGCATGGTGGATAATATTGATCGATTTAACTTACCTGTCGAGCATTTGAGTCATGTCCGCATACTCCTCGGGATCTTTACGTTTAGAGTCCAAGACAGTTACTACTCCCTGCTCAAGCTTAATCTTTAAGAGAATATAGTGGAAGCTGCGCACGCATGCGTGAACTCATCAATTACATTACTATAACTTTGACAAATATATAAGGAAAACCAAATATGCACAAGACAGTAACACTCACTTGAAGTTGTAAGGAAAGAGTGTTATATCTTTGTTTTCATTTACCACCAACGATCGTAGCAAGTTGGTCTCGGTATCTGAGGCACGCCATTTAACCTCGGTTGCATCTATGAGGTATGTGTTAATGAACCCAATATCACCGACTTGTCTTTTCTTCAATTCGACGATCTTCAATCTGCATAATATAGTGAGGATAATTATAAATACATGCAATGAAAGAGCTGAGCTATATAGAGAGACTTAATGACAGAAGTAGTACTACTTACAGACAGTAGCAGGTGACCGTTGCTTTATCGAGGGCCAATTTATTGAAAAACTGATAGAACTCCTCAAATGGAATAGGCAACAGTTCAATTCCAACGAGGTCATGCTCCGGTTTAACTCTCACATACAAACTATCCCTCCCCCCAGACTCTCTGCAGATTTTCAAGTACCAATCATGCAATCTTCGCATATTCGTTGATAGAGATCTTTCATTTTTGACGAGAGGCTTCCTGTACTCGTATCTTTGTATCTGCACCTCCAAGAAATCATAATGTACATCGTCGGACAGGTAATCTCCAAGATTGCTATAACCGAACACCATCCTTGGATCATTAGCGACCATGTCGCTAAACATCTTGAGCGGGGGGCACGATTGGTCCGCTTGTTCGCCGAGCTGGGCAATTTGTTTCCCAGCTCGTCCTTCTGCTAACCATTGATCACTTTTAGTACTTCCCGACCGCTTCGCTTCGTGAAATGACTTTTCAATAATGCGGTCATAGTTATCCTTCGGCTTACTTTTCGCTGGTTTCTTCAGGGCAGCAAGAGTGCACTTTGCTTTCACCGGATCTATCTTCTCCTCCGGAGGTGGATGTCTCTGTGCTTTCAACCCTTCAAGCCAGTCCTTCACTTTGCCTTCAGCGATCTTCGTGTTTTCCTCGTCGGACCTCTCGTATGGTAACTTCTCTAGAGGCGTGAGAGAAGGACCGAATCTGCATTGCCTCCCGCCTCTGGCTGTACTGCTAGACGTCGGCAGACCAGACGAAACGGTTGTCTTCTTTCCTTGCTTACGCGTCGGAGTAGGAGCAGCCGGAGCGGCGGCAGGTCTCTTCCGCCCTTGCTGACTAGGCGGAGAAGGAGGAGGCTAGCTGCTCGGGCGTGCAGGCGCAGGCGGAGAAGGAGGAGGCTGGCTGCTCGGGCGCGCCGGCGCAGGCGGAGAAGGAGGCGGAGTGCCACCACACGCCGGAGAAGGAGCCGGAGTGCCCTGATCATCACTCGTCGGAGGAGGAGGCGGTGGAGGAGGCGGAGTGCCCGGACTCGCCGGAGGAGGAGGAGGAGGCGGAGGCGTCCAGTTGAGAATGTTGATGAGGTCCTTCCGCCATAGGCATGGAGTCTTCAGTGAAGAACCCAGCCGAGTCTCCCCTTCACCGGTAGGGTGGTCAAGCTGGAGCTCCTCAAATCCCTCCGTTATTTCATCCACCATCACCCTAGCATATCCTTCTGGAATCGGCCGACAGTGAAAAGTTGCGCCGGGTCCAGTAGGATAAACAGAGCCAGCAGCCGCCTTGACCTTCATATTTATCCACTACGTCATAAGGTGGCAATTTTGTACCTCCGTGATAGCATCCACAGGATAGCTGGCAGTAGCCGTCAAGACATGCTCCGGCTGAAGCAGCTCGGTGGAAGCCACGCTGCTTCTCCGCTGAGATGGCGGGGTAGCTTCGGGGGAAGCTTCGGCAATTCTTTTGTCCCGATTTGCTTCTCGTTCCTCTATCGCTTGTATTCTGGCGCGCAGCGCCTGCAGTTCGGTCTGCTGCATTTTCTTCCTCCTCTCGTGGCATTTGTAACCGCCTGCGTCCGGAAACCCAGTACTCCACGGAAGGGAGCCTGGCGTGCCTCGTGTCCGTCCAGGGTGCTCGGGATTCCTGAGGGCCATTGTCAGCTCGTCGTTCTCTCTGTCGGGGAAGAACATCCCTTGCTGCGCTGCTTTGATATAGTGCCGAAGCTTCCTGAGTGGTATTTCCAATTGCTTGTCCGTCCAAATGCACCTCCCTGATACAGGGTCCAAGGTTCCGCCAGCCCCGAAGAACCAAGTCCGGCAACGGTCTGGCCAGTTCATTGTCTCTGGTTTGATCCCTTTCTGAAGCAGATCATTCTCCGCCTTGGCCCACTTAGGCCGGGCTCTGAGGTAGCCACCTGACCCCGTGCGATGGTGATGCTTCTTCTTCGCAGCATTTTTCTGGTTTGTCACCGACATCTTCTTACTCTTTTTTGATGTCTTATAGGCCACAAATGCGGGCCAGTCATCTTTGATCTTCTCATATATGCCCACGAATTCTGGAGTCTCTTTTTTGAGGACAAACTTATTCAGTTTTTTCTTCCACGCCCTGAATTGGTCTGCCATCTTCGTAAGAGCAGCAGACTTGATTAATTCCTCTTTAACTGGATTCGCCGGATCATCCTCTGGCGGTAGGGTGAAATTTGACTTCAGCTCAGTCCAAAGATCTTCTTTCTGCATATCAGTGACATAAGACGCCTGAGCGTCTTCTGCAGCCGGCTTTAAACATTGATGGATACTGATCGAGATCTTGTCCCTAACCAGAACCCCGCACTGATTAACAAATGCGTTCTTTGTCCGGATGGGTTCAATCGGTTCGCCGGTGCGCGAGATTTCTGAGATCTCAAACTTTCATCCGACCTCAACTTTTTCTTCGCGCCTCGTCTCTTTACCGAAGATTTGCTCGATCCGGAGGGCTAGAAAAAAGAACAAAGACGAGAGTTAATGAATGCATCAATTAACTAGTCAGCACAGGCTTAACTAATATATATACCTGCTGGCCGGACTCGGTTCGGTCACCGGAGCCAGCATCATGGTCTCCTTCTTGCACCGACATTGGGTCACCGGAGCCGTCCTCACGGTCTACTTCTTCCATGTGCATTGGGTCACCGGAGCCATCAATATCATAGCCTAGATCTTCCTCTCTTTCCAGCAGCTCATTGGTGTCGTTGAGAAACGACAAGACGGCATCTTGTTCGTCTGCGATTATGTCCATCAACATCGCTTCTTGTGCTTCGTCTGGGGTGTTTTCGTCCATAGTTTCTACAAATATTTACAACATGCCAATTATTATTCAAACATGACAGAAGGATATATTAATGGCAAACGTAGAACTAGCTTCGACCCTCGACCCCTGGACGACCCTCGACTGCTCGGCGATCCACAACCCTAGACCCCCTCATGTCACATTTTGTCTAGTGTCAAAGGATTCAACAAAACAAATACATCATCATTAGGTGAAAGTAACAGGCGCATGATGGTACGAAGCTCTTCAAAGTTATTTTGGAACGGAGTCCCAGATAGGATAATTCATAACAAAAGACGGATTATCCTACCAGGAACTCCGTTCCAAAACAACTTTGCAGAACTTCGTACCAACATGCCCCGGTTACTTCTGGCAAATGATGAAGTCATGGATTTCTTCAATACTTTGACACTAGCTAGGCAACCTCTCGACCCCTCGACCCTCGACTGCTCGGCGATCCACAACCCTAGACCCCCTCATGTCACATTTTGTCTAGTGTCAAAGGATTCAACAAAACCAATACTTCATCATTAGGCGAAAGTAACAGTCGCATGATGGTACGAAGCTCTCCAAAGTTAGTTTGGAACGGAGTCCCAGATAGGATAATTCGTAACAAAAGACGGATTATCCTATCAGGAACTCCGTTCCAAAAGAACTTTGCAGAACTTCGTACCAACATGCCCCCGTTACTTCTGGCAAATGATGAAGTCATGGATTTCTTCAATACTTTGACACTAGCTAGGAAACCTCTCGACCCTCGACTGCTCGGCGATCCACAACCCTAGACCCCCTCATGTCACATTTTGTCTAGTGTCAAAGGATTCAACAAAACCAATACTTCATCATTAGGCGAAAGTAACAGTCGCATGATGGTACGAAGCTCTCCAAAGTTATTTTGGAACGGAGTCCGAGATAGGATAATTCGTAACAAAAGATGGATTATCCTATCAGGAACTCTGTTCCAAAACAACTTTGCAGAACTTCGTACCAACATGCCCCGGTTACTTCTGGCAAATGATGAAGTCATGGATTTCTTCAATACTTTGACACTAGCTAGGAAACCTCTCGACCCCTCGACCCTCGACTGCTCGGCGATCCACAACCCTAGACCCCCTCATGTCACATTTTGTCTAGTGTCAAAGGATTCAACAAAACCAATACTTCATCATTAGGCGAAAGTAACAGTCGCATGATGGTACGAAGCTCTCCAAAGTTATTTTGGAACGGAGTCCCAGATAGGATAATTCGTAACAAAAGACGGATTATCCTATCAGGAACTCCGTTCCAAAAGAACTTTGCAGAACTTCGTACCAACATGCCCCGGTTACTTCTGGCAAATGATGAAGTCATGGATTTCTTCAATACTTTGACACTAGGCAACCTCTCGACCCCTCGACCCTCGACTGCTCGGCGATCCACAACCCTAGACCCCCTCATGTCACATTTTGTCTAGTGTCAAAGGATTCAACAAAACCAATACTTCATCATTAGGCGAAAGTAACAGTCGCATGATGGTACGAAGCTCTCCAAAGTTATTTTGGAACGGAGTCCCAGATAGGATAATTCGTAACAAAAGACGGATTATCCTATCAGGAACTCCGTTCCAGAATAACTTTGCAGAACTTCGTACCAACATGCCCCGGTTACTTCTGCCAAATGATGAAGGCATGGATTTCTTCAATACTTTGACACTAGCTAGGCAACCTCTCGACCCCTCGGCGATCCCTCGACCCTTGACGACCCTCGGTTCCTCGACGACCCTAGACCCCCCCCCCCTCATGTCGAAGTTATCGGGGAGGGGGTATATCGACAATGACATATCCGATAAAAAAAGAAGAGGAAGAAGAAGAAAAAAAGAGGAGAAGAAGAATCGAAGAAAAAAAAGAAAAAAAGGAGAAGAAGAAAGGAATAGAGGACAAGAAGAGAAAATTTCTCTTTCTCCTCTATTCCTTTCTTCTTCTCCTCTTTTTTTCTTCTTTTTTCTTCTTTTTATTTATTTCTCCTCTTCTTCCTCTCCTCTTCTTCTTTCTTTCCTCTTCTTATTTTCTTGTTTCCTATCCTTCTTTTTCTAAATTTGTAACTTTTGCATATATAAAACTTTCTATATATATTTAGTATATATAAACAAAAAACTATATAGCCACATACACATATACATCACATACACATCACATACATCAACTATGCATCACAATTGTAACTTTCTATATATAAAAAAAAAACTTTCTATGAAAAAAAACATTTTTAACATATATATTTAGCAAATTCCTAAGAAAAAAAAAATAGCCACATACACATATACATCACATACACATCACATACAGCAACTATATACA
>LR738713.1:575038749-575069184 GCA_902687465.1 Secale cereale | reverse complement strand
ATATATATATATATATATATATATATATATTATATCACATATGAAAAAAAATTCTCCTCACATCGCGGGGCAGGCAGAGGGCGCCGGCGACGAGGAGCGCGGGGACAGAGGGCGCCGGCGACGAGAAGCGACGGGCGGCGCGGCGAGACGACGCGGGGGGACGACGCGGGGCGACGTCGCGGGGCGATGGCGCGGGCGACGGGGCAGGTTGACGGCGACGGCGAGCACGGTGCAGGGGCGCGGGGCGACGGCGGCGGCGACGGAGCACGGCGCAGGGGCGACGGGGACGAGAGCTGCGGGGGAAATGAGATTGGAAACTGAAAATTTTGCAAGTGCTACTTATATACCCAGGGCATTAGTCCCGGTTCGTGGCACCAACCGGGACCAATGCCCCCCTTTAGTCCCGGTTGGTACCACCAACCGGGACCAAAGGTCTCTTTTCAGCAGCCCAAAGGGCGGGAAGAAGGGACCTTTGGTCCCTGTTGGTGGCACCAACCGGGACTAAAGGGAGGCATTGGTCCCGGTTGATGCCACGAACAGGGACCAATACCCACCCTTTAGCCCCGGTTGGTGCCACCAACCGGGACCAAAAGCCCTGTGCTGGCGCGGGTGCGGTGGGATGTTTAGTCCCACCTCGCTAGTTGAGAGAGCTCGGGTGTGGTTTATAAGCGCTGCTGCGCCCATCCACTCGAGCTCCTCTCAATTGCAGGCTTCTGACCCAAACTCTGCGCGCTGCCCTTTGAGCTTGCTGGGCCTTATAGTCCAGATGCATCCTGGGCTATAGGCCTTGGAGGCTCACTGGGCAGCGCCCAATTTTTTTATTTTTTTTTCCTTTTTTGCTTTATTTATTTCTAAGTTGTTTTTTGTTGTATTTATAGTTTCTTTGTGAATATTATTGCTTTAGGTAAAACCAATTACAAACTTTCTGTTAGTGCAAGTAGTATTCAAATTTGAATAGTTTAAATTTGAAATTATTTGATTTCTTTGTTGCTTTATTTATTTTATTTTGTTTCTACTCACAACAAAATACTTATTGTTGCTATTTTTATTTTTTTGCAATTTTTTTGTTTTGTTTTCTGCATTATTTATTTTCTTTTGTTTTTTGCTTTAATTTTTAATTCTTTCTGGTAAAACCAATTACAACTTTCTGTTAGTGCAAGTAGTATTCAAATTTGAATAGTTTAAATTTGAAATTATTTGTTTTCTTTGTTGCTTTATTTATTTTATTTTGTTTCTACTTACAACAAAATACTTATTGTTGCTATTTTTATTTTTATTTTTGCAAGTTTTTTTGTTTTGTTTTCTGCATTATTTATTTTCTTTTGTTTTTTGCTGTATTTTTTAATTCTTTCTCGTAAAACCAATTACAAACTTTCTGTTAGTGCAAGTAGTATTGAAATTTGAATAGTACAAATGGACAATGGTATCATACTCGTCTGTTACAAAGTTGGCATGGTATCATCATAATAGTTGCGGAAAAAAGTCTTCACTTTTTCTTTGCTTGTGTCATTTGCTTATTACGTCGTAACCATGGATAATCTTCATCGTTTATCAGGATGCTTGGGTCAGCCTTTACTTTGAAGGGAGGAATTTCATGAAACTTTTCATAATCTTCGGATATGTCTGTCTTGCCCTCCACTCCCAGGATGTCCCTTTTTCTTGAAAGAACTATGTGGCGCTTTGGCTCATCGTATGATGTATTCGCTTCCTTATCTTTTCTTTTTCTCGGTCTGGTAGACATGTCCTTCACATAGATAACCTGTGCCACATCATTGGCTAGGACGAACGGTTCGTCAGTGTATCCAAGATTTTTCAGATCCACTGTTGTCATTCCGTACTGTGGGTCTACATGTACCCCGCCTCCTGACAGATTGACCCATTTGCACTTAAACAAAGGGACCTTAAAATCATGTCCGTAATCAAGTTCCCATATGTCCACTATGTAACCATAATATGTGTCCTTTCCCCTCTCGGTTGTTGCACCAAAGCGGACACCGCTGTTTTGGTTGGTGCTCTTTTGATCTTGGACAATCGTGTAAAATGTATTCCCATTTATCTCGTATCCTTTGTAAATCAATACAGTCAAAGATGGTCCCCTGGACAACAAGTACAACTCATCACAAACAGTGTTGTCACCTCTGAGACGTGTTTCCAACCAACTACTGAAAGTCCTGATGTGTTCACATGTAATCCAGTCGTCGCACTGCTCCGGGTGTTTGGAGCGCAGACTGTTCTTGTGTTCATCGACATACGGGGTCACCAATGTAGAGTTCTGTAGAACTGTGTAGTGTGCTTGAGACCAAGAATATCCGTCCCTGCATATTATTGAGTCCCTTCCAAGCGTGCTTTTTCCAGTCAGTCTCCCCTCGTACCGCGATTTAGGGAGACCTATCTTATTAAGGCCAGGAATGAAGTCAACACAAAACCCGATGACATCCTCTATTTGATGGCCCATGGAGATGCTTCCTTCTGGCCTAGCGTGGTTACGGACATATTTCTTTAGGACTCCCATGAACCTCTCAAAGGGAAACATATTGTGTAGAAATACGGGCCCCAGAATGACAATCTCGTCGACTAGATGAACTAGGACGTGTGTCATGATATTGAAGAAGGATGGTGGGAACACCAGCTCGAAACTAACAAGACATTGCGCCACATCACTCCTTAGCCTTGGTACGATTTCTGGATCGATCACCTTCTGAGAGATTGCATTGAGGAATGCACATAGCTTCACAATGGCTAATCGGACGTTTTCCGGTAGAAGCCCCCTCAATGCAACCGGAAGCAGTTGCGTCATAATCACATGGTAGTCATGAGACTTTAGGTGCTGGAACTTTTTCTCTGGCATATTTATTATTCCCTTTATATTCGACGAGAAGCCAGTGGGGACCTTCATACTGAGCAGGCATTCAAAGAAGATTTCTTTCTCTTCTTTCGTAAGAGCATAGCTGGCAGGACCTTCATACTGCTTCGGAGGGATGCCGTCTTTTTCGTGCAAACGTTGCAGGTCCTCCCATGCCTCAGTTGTATCTTTTGTCTTTCCATACACGCCCAAGAAGCCTAGCAGGTTCACGCAAAGGTTCTTCGTCACGTGCATCACGTCGATTGAAGAGCGGACCTCTAGGTCTTTCCAGTAGGGTAGGTCCCAAAATATAGATTTCTTCTTCCACATGGGTGCGTGTCCCTCAGCGTCATTCGGAACAGCTAGTGCGCCGGGGCGCTTTCCAAAGATTACGTGTAAATCATTGACCATAGCAAGTACGTGATCACTGGTACGCATGGCGGGCTTCTTCCGGTGATCTGCCTCGCCTTTGAAATGCTTGCCTTTCTTTCGACATTGATGGTTGGTCAGAAGAAATCGACGATGGCCCAGGTACACATTCTTCCTGCATTTGTCCAGGTATATACTTTCAGTGTCATCTAAATAGTGTGTGCATGCGTGGTATCCTTTGTTTGTCTGTCCTGAAAGGTTACTGAGAGCGGGCCAATCATTGATGGTCACGAACAGCAACGCCTTTAGGTCAAATTCCTCCTGTCTGTGCTCATCCCACGCACGTACACCGTTTTCATTCCACAGCTGTAAAAGTTCTTCAACTAATGGCCTTAGGTACACATCAATGTCGTTGACGGGTTGCTTAGGGCCTTGGATGAGAACTGACATCATAATGAACTTCCGCTTCATGCACATCCAAGGAGGAAGGTTATACATACATAGAGTCACGGGCCAGGTGCTGTGATTGCTGCTCTGCTCCCCGAAAAGATTAATGCCATCCGCGTTTAAAGCAAACCATACGTTCCTTGGGTCCTTTGCAAACTCCTTCCAGTACTTTCTCTCGATTTTTCTCCACTGCGACCCGTCAGCGGGTGCTCTCAACTTCCCGTCTTTCTTATGGTCCTCACTGTGCCATCGCATCAACTTGGCATGCTCTTCGTTTCTGAACAAACGTTTCAGTCGTGGTATTATAGGAGCATACCACATCACCTTCGCAGGAACCCTCTTCCTGGCGGGCTCGCCGTCAACATCACCAGAGTCATCTCGTCTCATCTTATACCTCAATGCACCGCATACCGGGCATGCGTTCAGATCCTTGTATGCACCGTGGTAGAGGATGCAGTCATTAGGGCATGCATGTATCTTCTACACCTCCAATCCTAGAGGGCATACGACCTTCTTTGCTGCGTATGTACTGTCGGGCAATTCGTTATCCTTCGGAAGCTTCTTCTTCAATATTTTCAGTAGCTTCTCAAATCCTTTGTCAGCCAGCATTCTCTGCCTTCCACTACAACAATTCTAGTACGGTACCGAGCTTTGTGTTGCCATCTTCGCAATTGGGGTACAACCCTTTTTTGTGATCCTCTAACATGCGATCGAACTTCAGCTTCTCATTTTGACTTTCGCATTGCGTCCTTGCATCAACAATGACCCGGCGGAGATCATCATTTGGTTCCTCTTGATCTTCAGCAGCTTCACCCGTTGCAGCATCATTGGGCACATCGTCTGGTTCCTCTTGATCTTCACCAGCTCCCCCCATTGCAGCATCACCGTATGCAGGGGGCACATAGTTGTCATCGTACTCTTCTTCTTCGCGGTCTTCCATCAGAACCCCTATTTCTCCGTGCCTCGTCCAAACATTATAGTGTGTCATGAAACCCTTGTAAAGCAGGTGGGAGTGAAGGATTTTCCGGTTAGATTAAGCCATCGTATTCCCACATTTAGTGCATGGACAACACATAAAACCATTCTGCTTGTTTGCCTCAGCCGCATTTAGAAACTCATGCACGCCCTTTATGTACTCGGAGGTGTGTCTGTCACCGTACATCCATTGCCGGTTCATCTGCGTGCATTATATATAATTAAGTGTGTCAAAAACCATTACAGAACATCATAAATAGATAATTAAGTGACCAAATTAATAGAAGTTCATCATCACATTAAAACCAAAGTACATACATATATAGTTCTCATCTAACAACATATAGCTCTCCATACACATCGAAACTATGTAAAACATTTCAATGCGAAAACAAATGCGATCATAATCGCAACCAAGGTAATAATTGATCCAACGGCATAATGATACCAAGCCTCGGTATGAATGGCATATTTTCTAATCTTTCTAATCTTCAACCGCATTGCATCCATCTTGATCTTGTGATCATCGACGACATCCGCAACATGCAACTCCAATATCATCTTCTCGTCCTCAATTTTTTTATTTTTTCCTTCAAAAATTTGTTTTATTCTTCAACTAAATTTAACCTCTCGACAATAGGGTCCATCTTGATCTTGTGATCATCGACAACTTCCGCAACATGCAACTCCAATTCCATCTTCTCCTCCTCCATTTTTTCCAATTTTTTCTTTAAGAAAATGTTTTCCTCTTCAACTAAATTTAACCTCTCCACAAGAGGGTCGGTTGGAATTTCCGGTTCAACTACCTCCTAGACATAATAAAACATCTATGCATGTTAGGTTGGTCGGCATAACTATCATAAACACTAAAACAAATAGTTATAAATTAAAGATAATATACCACATCCGAATCGTAGACAGGACAAGGGCCCACGTGGGCGGATATCAAAACCATCGCACTATATAATAACTAGCAATAATAAACGTAAGAAAATTAGACAAATATCTATCTAAAGCAATAATAACAAGCAATAATAAAAGTAAGAAAAGCATGGACATAACAAGAGGCTCACCACGGTGGTGCCGGTGACGAGATCGGCGGGGGCGATCGACGGCGGGGAAGACGGGGACGGGACGTGACGGACCGCTAAACCTAGACAAATCTCGGAGAAAATAGAGCTTCGAGAGGAGAAAAGCTTAACTAGTGTGGCTCGGGCATTCCATCGAACACGTTGTGTGCATAGGAGGTGAGCTAGAGCACCACTAACCCCTCTCCCCCTCGGCCAGAAAAAAAAACAGAGCAGTGTGCTCTGCTCTTGCGCGAGGGGGTATATATAGGCACCTCATTGGTCCCGGTTGGTGCTACGAACCGGGGCTAAAGGGGTGCCTTTGGTCCCGGTTCATGTCACCAACCGGGACCAGTGGTGGTGGGCCAGGAGCAAGACCCATTGGTCCCGGTTCGTCGCTCCAACCGGGACCAAAAGGTCCAGACGAACCGGGACCAATGGCCCACGTGGCCCGGCCGCCCCCCTGGGCTCACGAACCGGGTCCAGTGCCCCCATTGGTCTCGGTTCTGGATTGAACCGGGGCTAATGGGCTGGATAGGCCTGGGCCAAAACCCTGTTTTCTACTAGTGTGGCTGTAGGACGTGACCCTAGAAACTAGCAAGCCCATAGGAAAGGATTTCTCTAAAACTTTATTTTCAAAAAGATTCTTACCTCTCTTCTTTTCCGAGTTTTGTCAAATCTTCTCTCTTAATTTAAATAGTTAGACAATACCCCTTTACCATTTGGATCACTTTGGAGTAAAAAATATTTCACCATACATGGAAGTGTTGAAGCTACAACAGTGGATACTCCGAAGATTTGAAGAGTTGACGACTTTGAAGAGATATTGACTTTTAGAAGACCAAACCCGTGAGACGTGCTTACGTTAGATGCGACGATTGTGAGCCATCATTTGTTTGATGTTTTTCAGATGGCCACAAAACAAAACCCATCTTTTCAAAACTATTGTTTGTATTGAGTGTATCTCTCTCCATCTCCCGAATCTCATCCCAAAACCCTTGGACCCAATAGAGGATGAAAGAAGATAGACTTGTATTTTCTGGACCAATGACCCAGCCGAAGGCAGAGCTATGGATACGAAACATGGAGATCACTCCAGGAAGAATTTGGTTGCAAGGAAGTATGAGGTTCAATACACTCTTTAGTACTTTACAAAAAGTACCGCAATATGGTGAAAAATGCATCAAGCCATACAAGGATGTAATGGAGCAGAAAGTTGGGAGGAATTCAAGAAGACTCTGTTAAGATCCCATCTCATCCGAGAGCGTGGTGACAACCCAAAGAAGAAGCCTTGTGCCTGTAGGATTTGTGGATAAATCGGACACACCCAGGAGGAGCACAAGGATGAATGCCCAAATTCTGAAGGAGGTCACCTAGCTGAAGAATGCCCAACTAGGCAGATTACTTGTTTCTTGTGTGAAGGGACCACCCACTACCCTGATGAGTGTCGCATTTACCCCATGGTGCAACGAACTATCCAGCAGAAGAAAGAAGCAATGAAATAAGCACTCGAGAAAACCCTAAGGGAATCCGCGATGGAGGAAGATATTGATGACCCTGATGGAGAAGGCCTAAACAGATTTTTCTCCCGTGCTCGATATTCATGTGGAGAAGAAGGATGTCTTTCACAATATTGCACGAAGGAAAGCCATGAGTATCTAGGAGACTTGCCGACAGAAGAAGTGGAGTTTGATCCACAAAAGATAGAAGAATTGATAGGAACGAAGAAGACGAAGGAGAGAAAGAGCATGTATACCCAGAACAACCCAAGTTCGATGAAAAAGGACCTGAGTCACCTCACATATTTTATGTGCAAGGATTTAGGTCATTATGCTAGCAACTACCCAACCAGGAAGCTAAGAACCTAGTGAACCAGGATAGTCACTACGAAGTCCTTAGATTTGTCTTATGACATTAGTTTACACTACAAGGAAGAAGAGCATTTTGCCAAGAGAAGGTTAAGACCGGAGGAAATATTGATCAGAGTAGTTGACATCTGGATATTAGGATGAAACATGTAGCTAAATATGGAATACACTTTTATTACGATTTTGAGTTGAGTTATGGAAAGAACATTGTAATGGTTCGTGAAGCAAAAGAAGTTGATATATCTTTGGAATCCAAGAAGGAAAAGTTGTGAGTTGTTGGATGAATGTTAGTGCCTCTCTTGCTATCTCACCCGGAGCAAAACCTAGAACCCATGGAGAAGCTGACCCCAAACCTTTCTCGGACAAACGACCCCATTTTACCCAAGGATGTCCGTATGTTGTCCTGAGAACCCCTTCTGTCTTATGCCTACAGATGACAACCCTATACGAGTCTTTTCTCAAGGGCCCGGAAACAATCATGACCTTGACTAGTGATCAGGATTACCCAAAGATCCTGAAGGACATGATGAAGCATATTCACCTAGAAGGAGATGCAGTTTACAAGGGTTATCCCTTCATGGAGAATGGAGTTGAACTTTGGTACGTGGAGGTACACCTCCATCGTGTGAAAGGAGTTTTCCCAAAAACTATGGGTCAATACTTTTTCATCTCCCGAGTACCACGAACAACGTTCTTCGACTCTGTTCGTGAAGCTGCTATGGAGGCCATACGCCAGATTGGAGAAATACTCGAAGCAAGACTTCATCACACTCAAGAATGCCTGAGTGGGGTGCATGCAGGGATGATGGAGATGAATCACACGACCAATAGGATGAAGCAAAAGATTGATGATTTCAAGAATCACATTGCGCAATTCCAGTGGGACTGAAGCATCCTTAGCTAGGATGAATGGATATAGATGGAAGGAATTCTTGACCCTACCACACTATGTGGATAGTAGCATTTGTAGTGAAGCACCTTGGATTTTGAGTATTGAATAGTGGTTCAGGAAGTAATAAAAGATTTGATATGAGGAGAATATGGATTACGGGTGAACCAGTGCATTTTGCTTAGGGCGATACCTTGCTAAATAAACCCTGGACTAATAGAAAGGAAAGTGTTGCCCCAAATAGTGGAGTTTGCACAAATAAGTTGGAGTTTATCGTTGATATGATGCTTACCCCAAGGTTATGAAGGAAAGAAGTACAGTTGGATTTAAAGAGGGGGTAATGCTGGAGTATGGAGCAATATTGACTCCAAGGACAAGTTAAGGATATACAAGTTCTGAAGTGGACCCATAATTCGAGGACCTAAAGAGGCTATGTAAACATAAGGGAACCACGAGATTTTTCAGAAGTAATATGTTCCTGCTGAAGTAAAGCAGGGCACTTTGCTAGAGATTGTCCCAAGGAGAAGGAGATTTGTGCTAAGTAGTTGAGTTGAAGCATGCAAGGGAAATGCAGTAGATGGTAACAAGTTGAGAATGAGTAAAGTTAGCATCATGGCATTGATCTTGGATTTTATGAGTTGTTACTACATAAGTGATGAGTGAAGACACGATGCATAGAATGAGATTTTGAGGGAACTAGTGAGATTCATTTTAAGTGTGGTAGAATCCAACACCGTTACCCGAATACACTAGCTAGTGGTTAGTTACGTCATACTTGGAATGGTTGGCCCAAGGATGAGTGTGAGTAATCACACTCAATTTTGAACCAAGAGAAGTAAGGGATAATTGGATGGATTCCCGAAAACCAAGGAAGTTGGATGTCGGAAGTATGATCAGTGGCAACCCGATGATGAGACCAAGTGTTACTAGTGACAAGTTGGAGATGAGCTATAACCCACAGGCCCCAAGATCTGTCAAGGAAGCAAGCATGCTCTTGCTGAAGGAAAACCCCTGGAAGAAGTTACGACTTTGTCAATAGACGGTCTTATAGGTGTTTACGCAAAACCCGAGGGTTGTGAAGAACGATAGATGTATTGTTCAGCTTGCAGAAGTAATGGATTTTATTCGAACTTAGTTTGTCGACAAGAGAAATTCTGCAATGCTTGTGAGGATGACCGAGTGTTAGAATTCGAGATTCACTAAACCATATACAAGGTAATGATTTGGGTGCGGGATGGAGTGATCACCATACCGACTTACTCTTATTATTCGCCTTTGTTATACGGGATGGTAAATCTGAGTGACTTACCTATAGTAGAGAGACGACGATGTCAAAACCTTGTTTAAATCTTAGAATGGTATGGAAATTTTTCCCCTGTACAAGGCAGTTGTTGCCAACCGTAGGTCATACGGTGAGGATGAAGCCCAGACCCATTTTCTGCAGGGACCCAATTAATTTTGTTTGATGACCACCATGAGATATCGATAGTTGTTTAGTATTGGCGCTAGACCTGTCCGCTAAGAAGAACCAGTCTCAGAAGAACCTTACCAGGATGAATGACACAAGAATTGAGGACAAAGGTTAGACCCCTACCGAAGGAGCGCCGAGAAGGAATTACCGTGAAGATTTGAGGAGACCAACCCTCTCAGCAATAAGGGTGTAGTACTTGAGTTTTGAAGGAACCGTAACCATGTTTTTAAGTGTGGTAGCACCCCAGATCATACAATCAATGGATTTGCTAGAAGACCCCAAACCCTAACCTATTTCTTACTAGCCTCTCCGAATCTCGAGGACGAGATTCATTTTAAGTGTGGTAGGTTTGTAACATCCCAAAATTCTAAATTTTGGAATGTTATATAAATAGATAGATTTGATTGCTTGTTTGATGTGTTGTGTGAAATTGAGTGAATTTGAAACTTTTGAAAGTTAAATGAGAGGGAACAAAATGACTTTGCCAAAACTTTCACTTTGCATTTTGATCTCTGGGAATTCAAATTCTTTTCATCACAAAACCCTGGAGCGAAGATAATATGACTTCTTCCATTTATTAAATGAAAAAGGATTTTGAAAGGATTTTGAATTCCATTCTTGAAATATTTTAAATCCAGAAACTTTATGCAACTCAATGATTTTCCCGAGAGAAGATAAACTGGCTTCTTCAAATTATAGGAAATATGAGTTGGAAGTTCCTTTGAAGTATTTGAAACTCATTTTCAAAATTTGAGTTATTGGGTTTTATTCAAATTATTTTTCTCCAAAAATAAAATATATGGAAAATAGGGTAACATGATTCCCTACAGAAGAAAATTGGAGAGAAATAATTTTGAAATCCTTTTAGTATTTTTAAAATGATTTTTATTGGTTTTTATTGCTTCAGTAGCACTATTTGATTTATTAGAATTTGTGAGGACTTTATTTGACTGTAGAAAAATGTTCATGTTGTAGGAATTGTTTTTCTGAAAATTTTGATATATAATACGCCTATATAAAAGTTTACCCTATTTTTATTATTTAGTTTTCCCTCTCTGTTTCTATTAAAAAAACAGCACGTGCGCTTTTATTTATGTGCCGCCCACGTGCGCATCATTTTTTTCCCTTTCCTCTTAGCAGGCCAGGCCCAGTTAGCTTTTTTTCCAGTTTTTTCTCTCTTGGGCCGAATTTAAAAGAAAAAAAATTCCAAACCCGCGTACGGGCGCGGTGGCCGGCCGATGGCTTTTTAGGCTCGTACGCTACGTTTTTCCTTCATTTTAAATTGTACGGCTACGTTTAGTCCCACATTGCTTAACCTTTGACTCTTAAGCCTCTTTTCTACCTATAAATATAGACCCGTAGAGACTCAAAAAATCATCCGATTCGGGTTAAATTAATATTTTGGTTTGACTAGATTCATAAAAGAAAAATATTTCTTCTATCCGGCGGAAATTCTGGAAGTCGTCTACTCTCTCCAAAATCATCTTTTCTCTACCTTATAAAGGTATCTTTCTTCGTATTCTTTTATATATACTCCCGTAGCTTATTCTTTCTAGACTAGTACGGTAGAATAATTAGATTTATAAATTAGTCTATGTATTTATACATTAGACCTAGAATTCTTTTAGCCATACCTATTTTTTTCCGTGAAACAGCTTGGCCCTGATTTTTCAAATAGCCACTCGTTCATCCAAATTAGATGAAACCAACGCCCACAGTTTCGTTTTGATTCCAGCTATCCAGTGAATCTATCAAATAAACTTTTTGCAACTTTCAAATTTCGAAATTTGTTCAAATTCATATTCAAACTTCTTTTGATCATATCTTTTAAACCATAACTCTGTTTGAGTTGATTCTTTTTGCAAATCGAAGCTCTTGACCTAAACTTTCTGATAATGCCAAATTCACATAATTTTGGTACTATTAGAAATTGTTTTCTGTTTCAAGAGTCATTCTTTTATTTTCAAAGTTTTCCGAAGTGTGTTATCCGTTCTTTCCGATCTTGTGAGTGATTGCTTATGTGTGGTTACTATTGTTTGCTTACGATAGATTGATCGGAGTGTAACTAGTAGATCTATCACGACTTCTGAGTGCGAATCTTCTACATCGTCAGTACAAGGCAAGTTCACACTTTGATCATACTTTACAATACCCAGTTTTCATTGCATTAGTTATATCCTCAAACACATTGCATGAGTAGGATCTCTTAACTTGTGGGACTGGAAAGTAGATTGAGGTAGAACCTATTACCTGCATTATTATCAAACCCTTGGAAGTTACTTCTACGTTGCTTGTATGCCATGCTATGCTAGTAGACGTGGATTGGGTGAGTGCAGGTGTATCCATGACAGATGTGAGATTGTTAATTTAATGGTTTATTTAAGGTGGCAACTTTAATATACATCTGGGTGGATTGAGGCACCCGAGTTTCCAGCGATTGCCTGTTTTCTTTATGGACCGTCACCCATGTAATAACCCATATTTTTGGGTTGTTAATTTTAATTAGATGAATAATTAAATTTGTATTATCTATTGGATTAAATAATTGAGTAAACAAAATATGGTAGATCATCATTTCAAATAAACATAAAAGACAGGTCAATTTTCCATGCACGATAAATTAGAGAAAATAACCACACACTAAGAGTATGGATGTATGTACAAGCATCCATGCACTCACGTATGTCATAGTAGTACAAATTAGTTGGGTCTACAAGCTAGGTAGTTATGAGGGACTAGAGCTTTGCATGCATACATGCACGTAGATTATCAAGGAGAATAATTTTAACTACCACTACATGTATGTATTCAAGAGAGAGGCAACGTGGCCTAGGTTGTGTTGTGCTGGCAGCACGATTAGATATTTAGGACAAAGAAATTGCTACGTGGAGGCTTTGTATAGTGGCCACGTTTTTTGGCTTTTGCACAAGCAAAAGGGGCAGAAGTTCGAAGGGTCAATGGGCAAGGGTCAAAGGCCATTGCGGCTTGATCTTTTACCAGGTTCTCCGCATAGACCAATGCAGGCAGGCCACGTAATAAGTAGAGTCCAGATGATCGTGTGCTTCAAGAAGAGCTCGGCTGAGTTCACTCTGGGCTCACCATCTATAAATAGCTGCTGCTACTCGTTTTGCACGTCCTCATCACCAAGAGTGAGAGCATGAGAGAAATAGAGCATACCAGCGGGGAGAGCGAAGAGAGGAGAGATGAAGAATTGAAGATCATACATGTATGCGTCCATGTTTGAAGATATATAAATCGTGTAGGGGCTGCTCGAGTGAAGAACAAAGCAATTCGGAGAATATTAGCATATGTACAGACATATCTACGACTACTCGACTTTTATACAATGATGATGGAGTTTATCTGCTAGCCAAATATTATTTCAGAGGAGAAATCTTATTATCTGAGGCAAGTAGTTGCTTTGTTGATTCTCTAATCCTGTTGTATTGTTGTCTCCTTTGATCACCTGATTATGATGTTGTTCATTATTCTTGTTGACTACTTCATCGGATTCTATGCCATCTGGTTGAGATATGTTGCCTTGAAAATTCCATTTGTTGATGGAATCACTGTATTTCTTGATGGTCCCGTGTAAAGGCATGGGTGTGTCGTGTTGACTGATATTCCAGTGATCCTATAGTTGATCCATCCGCATAACAAATCAAAATCTCTTCTTTATTGGTGTCATGACGACAAACATATTGTACCGGTCACAGTTCAGGTATGGGACTGTCTGGGCTCTCCACTAAGGACGGACCTTGTTCGGGAACGTGTCGGTGATGGATCTGTAGGAGCGACCGGCATCAGTAGGTCCAGGTGTCCGGGTCTTAGTGGGTACAAGAGCTCTGCTCTTCTGGAGCCTGTGTGGTTCTAGTTGAGGCTGTCGACGTCGGAGTACCCCTCTTAAGAGCGTAAAAGTGTGAAATTTCACCCCTCTGACTCCCTGGTTGGGAAGCTTGCGGTCATGTGTGACGCTAATATATTTCCCTGATGTTTTCATTAAATCCAATTATATTGTTCTTCTGTCCATTTACATCAAAATATGTTCCATTGATTATTACCTTGTTGATCCTCTGGATTCAGTTCATCTGTTGATCTACACCATCGTACCATTGCTCCTTGTTGAATAGTGAAGTATCTGCTTGCTGAGTATGATTTATCGTACTCACCCTTGCTTCCTGTGTTTTTTAAATGCAGTCGCTGATTAGCGTAAGAATGTCCAGAAGATGTTGTCATCCAAGACTAGGCTTGACCAGCGAGTGGGAAGCGATTAGAAAATCTTACGTGATGTTTCAGCTATTTGTAAATGGAAAGGAATTTGTATAGTGAATATATGAGCTTTTGTGATCCACTGCTAGTTTATGGTTGTTTAATCATGCCTTGCGTGACTATAGGCCTATGGTCTATAGGCGTGCGGCGGCTGTCTCGCTTAGGCCCGATCTCGGGGCATGACAGTTAAAGTGGTATCAGAGCTCTAGGTTTTAGGTTGCGCTGGGATAAATGGGTCGGTCGTTTAATAAATTTATGTTAATTATTGGTGGAAAGTAATTATTTTTCATAGTTGGTGGCGTTTATATAATTTTGTTGACGCCTACACCATCATTAGATCTTTTCTTTGGGTTGTGTAATATGACTCGCACAAATGTTTTCTTTTATGTTGATTTTGTGTGACCAGAAGAAAATTTAGCTAATCTTAAAACAGTTGATTTTGACTTAACTCTAGCATGTTTTTGTCGACAGATGTCCGGCGATGAAGAAACATATTTATTTTGTTCTTAAATATCAGTGCCCAAATATTTGTTTTGCTAGAGACTGTAGTGAACCAGATATAAAAAGTAGCATGCCCTAAGTTATTTTGTTGTTGGGAGAGTGAAAATAAGATTTACCTAGCTAGTGAAAATTTTGGATATTTTGGTAGTCATCCTAATTAATTCTTAGACATACTTTAGAACAACTCTCACATATATAGCTGAAATAAGTGTAATTATTGAAAGGGGTTCATAGACAATTTAGCTTTGAATTTCGAGGACGAAATTCTTATAAGGTGGGAAGGATGTAATAACCCATATTTTTGGGTTGTTAATTTTAATTAGATGAATAATCAAATTTGTATTATCTATTGGATTAAATAATTGAGTAAACAAAATATGGTAGATCATCATTTCAAATAAACATAAAAGACAGGTCAATTTTCCATGCACGATAAATTAGAGAAAATAACCAGACACTAAGAGTATGGATGTATGTACAAGCATCCATGCACTCACTTATGTCATAGTCGTACAAATTAGTTGGGTCTACAAGCTAGGTAGTTATGAGGGACTAGAGCTTTGCATGCATACATGCACGTAGATTATCAAGGAGAATAATTTTAACTACCACTACATGTATGTATTCAAGAGAGAGGCAACGTGGCCTAGGTTGTGTTGTGCTGGCAGCACGATTAGATATTTAGGACAAAGAAATTGCTACGTGGAGGCTTTGTATAGTGGCCACGTTTTTTGGCTTTTGCACAAGCAAAAGGGGCAGAAGTTTGAAGGGTCAATGGGCAAGGGTCAAAGGCCATTGCGGCTTGATCTTTTACCAGGTTCTCCGCATAGACCAATGCAGGCAGGCCACGTAATAAGTAGAGTCCAGATGATCGTATGCTTCAAGAAGAGCTCGGCTGAGTTCACTCTGGGCTCACCATCTGTAAATAGCTGCTGCTACTCGTTTTGCACGTCCTCATCACCAAGAGTGAGAGCATGAGAGAAATAGAGCATACCAGCGGGGAGAGCGAAGAGAGGAGAGATGAAGAATTGAAGATCATACATGTATGCGTCCATGTTTGAAGATATGTAGATCGTGTAGGGGCTGCTCGAGTGAAGAACAAAGCCATTCGGAGAATATTAGCATATGTACAGACATATCTACGACTACTCGACTTTTATACAATGATGATGGAGTTTATCTGGTAGCCAAATATTATTTCAGAGGAGAAATCTTATTATCTGAGGCATGTAGTTGCTTTGTTGATTCTCTAATCCTGTTGTATTGTTGTCTCCTTTGATCATCTGATTATGATGTTGTTCATTATTCTTGTTGACTACTTCATCGGATTCTATGCCATCTGGTTGAGACATGTTGCCTTGAAAATTCCATTTGTTGATGGAATCACTGTATTTCTGGATGGTCCCGTGTAAAGGCATGGGTGTGTCGTGTTGACTGATATTCCAGTGATCCTATAGTTGATCCATCCGCATAACAAATCATAATCTCTTCTTTATTGGTGTCACGACGACAAACATATTGTACCGGTCACAGTTCAGGTATGGGACTGTCTGGGCTCTCCACTAAGGACGGACCTTGTTCGGGAACGTGTCGGTGATGGATCTGTAGGAGCGACCGACATCAGTAGATCCAGGTGTCCGGGTCTTAGTGGGTACAAGAGCTCTGCTCTTCTGGAGCCTGTGTGGTTCTAGTTGAGGCTGTCGACGTCGGAGTACCCCTCTTAAGAGCGTAAAAGTGTGAAATTTCACCCCTCTAACTCCCTGGTTGGGAAGCTTGTGGTATGTGTGACGCTAATATATTTCCCTAATGTTTTCATTAAATCCAATTATATTGTTCTTCTGTCCATTTACATCAAAATATGTTCCATTGATTATTACCTTGTTGATCCTCTGGATTCAGTTCATCTGTTGATCTACACCATCGTACCATTGCTCCTTGTTGAATAGTGAAGTATCTGCTTGCTGAGTATGATTTATCGTACTCACCCTTGCTTCCTGTGTTTTTTAAATGCAGTCGCTGATTAGCGTAAGAATGTCCAGAAGATGTTGTCATCCAAGACTAGGCTTGACCAGCGAGTGGGAAGCGATTAGAAAATCTTACGTGATGTTTCAGCTATTTGTAAATGGAAAGGAATTTGTATAGTGAATATATGAGCTTTTGTGATCCACTGCTGGTTTATGCTTGTTTAATCATGCCTTGTGTGACTATAGGCCTATGGTCTATAGGCGTGCGGCGGCTGTCTCGCTTAGGCCCGATCTCGGGGCGTGACAACCCAGGCCCAAAGGGATCATGAGATTATTCATACTAAAACTTCTGTTTGCAGCCACAAGCTACTATGGGCTCTAGCATAGTTGACAAAGTCGTGCGAACTCTTACAGTGGTGGACTAGCAGATGTAGGGTATGTAGGTTGGCACGGTCTACCCGATCGCAAGGTGCTAGCGCTTCTGAAAGACTATGTCTCGGTCATCCGTTTCTCAAACATCATGT
Source organism: Secale cereale (assembly GCA_902687465.1). Classification (NCBI taxonomy): domain Eukaryota; kingdom Viridiplantae; phylum Streptophyta; class Magnoliopsida; order Poales; family Poaceae; genus Secale; species Secale cereale. The sequence continues at coordinate 575,051,998 of LR738713.1, read as the reverse complement.
AGTGCGAGAATCCCAACGGAGGAGATCGAGTCTTGTGGGGAAAAGTGCACAAACCTCTGCAGAGTGTACAAACTAATCATGATTAGCCGTGTCCTCAGTTATGGACGTTTTGAGTATCTAGTACTTGGATTATCATGTTGATCTCATCACTCTTAATTATTAATTTGATTGGGTTTTAATGATGGTGATTAATTGGATTGAGTTGGGTGAACCTTCTAAATGTTTAACAACCATCATGATAGTTAAAATAAAAGTTATTCCTTTGTTGTAGGGAAAAATTGGCTTTACGCAAAAATTTAACCTTACAGCCTCCATCAACCAAATATGCATGTAGTTGTCGGCATTGTTCATCATTATCATTACAGTGTGAAATTGCCAGTACATTCTGTTGGGGAACGTAGCAGAATTCAAAAAAATTCATACGCTTCACCAAGATCAATCTAAGGGGTCATCTAGCAACGAGCATAAAGGAGTATATCTACATACCCTTTGTAGATCGCGAGCGGAAGCGTTCGAAGGAACGTGGATGATGGAGTCGTACTCGTCGTGATCCCTATCACCGATGATCCCAGCGCCGAATGGACGGCACCTCCATGTTCAACACATGTACGTACAACGACGTATCCTCCTTCTTGATCCAGCAAGGGGGGAGGAGAGGTTGATGGAGATCCAGCAGCACGACGGCGTGGTGGTGGATGCAACGGGAAAAGCTGCAGGGCTTCGCCAAGGACCTGCGGGAGGAGGGAGAGGTGTAATGGGGGGGAGAGGCGCCAGGGGCTGAGGTCCGGCTGCCCTCTCTCCCCCCATTATAAATAGGGGCCAGGGGGGCACCGGCCCTAGGAGGGGGCGGCGGCCAAGGGGATGGCATGCCCCCCAAGCCTAGGGGGGCGCCCCCCACCCATGGGTTCCCAACCCTAGGCGCAGGGGGAGGCCCAAGGGGGGTGCTCCAGCCCACTAGGGGCTGGTCCCCCTCCCCCTATGGCCCCTAGGGCCCTCCGGGATGGGTGGCCCCACCCGGTGGACCCCTGGGACCCTTCCGGTGGTCCCGGTACACTACCGGTGACCCCCGAAACTCTCCCGATGGCCGAAACTGGACTTCCTATATATCATTCTTTACCTCCGGACCATTCCGAAACTCCTCGTGACGTCCGGGATCTCATCCGGGACTTCGAACAACATTCGGGTTACCGTGTGAATATATCTCTATAACCCTAGCGTCACCGAACCTTAAGTGTGTAGACCCTACGGGTTCAGGAGACACGTAGATATGACCGAGACGACTCTCCGGTCAATAACCAACAATGGGTTCTGGATACCCATGTTGGTTCCTACGTGTTCCTCGATGATCTCATCAGATGAACCACGATGTCAAGGATTCACTTCATCCCGTATGCAATTCCCTTTGTCCATCGGTATAGTACTTGCCCGAGATTCGATCGTCGGTACACCGATAGCTTGTTCAATCTCTTCATGGCAAGTCTCTTTACTCGTTCCGTAATACATCATCCCGTGACTAACTCCTTAGTCACATTGAGCTCATTATGATGATGTCTTACCGAGTGGGCCCAGAGATACCTCTCCGTCATACGGAGTGACAAATCCCAGTCTCGGTTCGTGCCAACTCAACAGACACTTTCGGAGATACCCGTTGCATACCTTCATAGCCACCCAGTTACGTTGTGACGTTTGGCACACCCAAAGTATTCCTACGGTATTCGGGAGTTGCACAACCTCATGGTCTAAGGAAAAGATACTTGACATTGGAAACGCTTAAGCATTACGAACTACACGATCTTGTGCTAGGCTTAGGATTGGGTCTTGTCCATCACATCATTCTCTTATTGATGTGATCCCGTTATCAATGACATCCAATGTCCATGGCCAGGAAACCGTGACCATCTGTTGATCAACGAGCTAGTAACTAGAGGCTTACCAGGGACACATAGTGGTCTTTGTATTCACACATGTATCATTGTTTCCGTATAATACAATTCAAGCATGAATAACAGACAATTATCATGAACAAGGAAATATAATAATAACCATTTTATTATTGCCTGTCTCCCACTTGCACTAAAATCAATAATCTAGTTACATTGTGATGAATCGAACACCCATAGAGTTCTGGTGTTGATCATGTTTTGCCCGTGGAAGAGGTTTAGTCAACGGATCTGCGACATTCAGATCCGTATGCACTTTACAAATATCTATGTCTCCATCTTGAACATAATTCCGGATGGAGTTGAAATGACGCTTGATGTGCTTGGTCTTCTTGTGAAACCTGGGCTCCTTGGCAATGGCAATGGCTTCAGTGTTGTCACAGAGGAGAGTCATCGGGCTTGACGCGCTTGGAATGACTCCTAGGTCGGTGATGAACTCCTTCATCCAGACTCCTTCCTGCGCTGCTTCGCAAGCAACTATGTACTCCGCTTCACATGTAGAATGCGCCACGACGCTCTGCTTGCAACTGCACCAGCTGACTGCCCCTCCATTCAAAATATACACGTATCCGGTTTGTGACTTGGAGTCATCCAGATCTGTGTCGAAGCTAGCATCGACGTAACCCTTTACGACGAGCTCTTCGTCACCACCATAAACGAGAAACATATCCTTAGTCCTTATCAGGTACTTCAGGATGTTCTTGACCGCTGTCCAGTGTTCCATACTGGGATCACTTTGGTACCTCCCTACCAAACTTATGGCAAGGTTCACATCAGGTCTGGTACACAGCATGGCATACATGATAGAACCTATGGCTGAGGCATAGGGGATGACACTCATCTTTTCTCTATCTTCCGCCGTGGTCGGGGATTGGGCCGTGCTCAATCTCATACCTTGCAATACAGGCAAGAACCCTTTCTTGGACTGATCCATATTGAACTTCTTCAATATCTTATCAAGGTATGTGCTTTGTGAAAGACCAATGAGGCGTCTCGACCTATCTCTATAGATTTTGATGCCTAATATGTAAGCAGCTTCTCCAAGGTCCTTCATCGAAAAACTCTTATTCAAGTAGGCCTTAATGCTTTCCAAGAATTCTATATCATTTCCCATCAGCAGTATATCATCCACATATAATATGAGAAATGATACAGAGCTCCCACTCACTTTCTTGTAAATACAGGCTTCTCCCCAAGTCTGTATAAACCCAAACGCTTTGATCACATCATTAAAGCGAATATTCCAACTCCGAGATGCTTGCACCAGCCCGTAGATCGAGCGCTGGAGCTTGCATACCTTGTTAGCATTTTCAGGATCGACAAAACCTTCCGGCTGCATCATATACAGTTCTTCCTTGAGGAAGCCATTAAGGAATGATGTTTTGACGTCCATTTGCCATATCTCATAATCATAGAATGCGGCAATTGCTAACATGATTCGGACGGACTTCAGCATCGCTATGGGAGAGAAAGTCTCGTTGTAGTCAATCCCTTGAACTTGTCGATAACCTTTAGCGACAAGCCGAGCCTTATAGATGGTCACATTACCATCCGCGTCAGTCTTCTTCTTGAATATCCATTTATTTTCTACTGGCGTGCCGATCATCGGGCAAGTCCACCAAAGTCCATACTTTGTTTTCATACGTGGATCATATCTCAGATTTCATGGCTTCAAGCCATTTGTTGGAATCCGGGCCCGCCATCGCTTCTTCATAGTTCGAAGGTTCACCGTTGTCTTGCAACTTTATTTCCATGACAGGGTTGCCGTACCACTCTGGTGTGGAACGTGTCCTTGTGGACCTTCGAAGTTCAGTAGTGACTTGATCTAGATCTTCATGATCATCATCATTAACTTCCTCCCCTGTCGGTGCAGGCACCGCGGGAACAATTTCCCGCGCTGCGCTACTTTCCGGTTCAGGAGGGGTGACTGTCACCTCGTCAAGTTCTACTTTCCTCCCACTCACTTCTTTCGAGAGAAACTCTTTCTCTAGAAAGGATCCATTCTTGGCAACGAAGACCTTGCCTTCGGATCTGAGGTAGAAGGTGTACCCAATCGTTACCTTTGGGTATCCTATGAAGACGCATTTTTTCGATTTGGGTTCGAGCTTTTCAGGTTGAAGTTTCTTGACATAAGCATCGCAACCCCAAACTTTCAGAAACGACAGCTTAGGTTTCTTGCCAAACCAAAGTTCATACGGTGTCGTCTCAACGGATTTTGATGGAGCCCTATTTAAAGTGAATGTGGCAGTCTCTAAAGCATAACCCCAAAAAGATAGCGGTAAGTCGGTGAGAGATATCATAGATCGCACCATGTCCAACAGAGTACGATTTCGACGTTCGGACACACCATTACGCTCAGGTGTTCCGGGCGGTGTCAATTGTGAAACAATTCCACAGTTCCTTAAGTGTGTGCCAAATTCCTGACTTAAATATTCACCCCCACGATCCGATCGTAAGAACTTTATTTTTCTGTCACGCCGATTCTCGACCTCATTCTGAAATTCCTTGAACTTTTCAAAGGTCTCAGACTTGTGTTTCATCAAGTAGACATACCCATATCTACTCAAGTCATCTGTGAGGGTGATAACATAATGATAGCCTCCGCGAGCTTCAACACTCATTGGAACGCACACATCGGTATGTATGATTTCCAACAAGTTGGTCGCTCGCTCCATTGTTCCGGAGAACGGAGTCTTGGTCATCTTGCCCAAGAGGCATGGTTCACACGTGTCAAATGATTCATAATCAAGAGACTCTAGAAGTCCATCTACATGGAGCTTCTTCATACGTTTGACGCCAATATGACCAAGGCGGCAATGCCACAAGTATGTGGGACTATCATTATCAACTTTATATCTTTTGGCATTCACACTATGAATATGTGTAACATCACGTTCGAGATTCATCAAGAATAAACCATTGACCAGTGGGGCATGACCATAAAACATATCTCTCATATAAATAGAACAACCATTATTCTCGGATTTAAATGAGTAGCCATCTCGCATTAAACGAGATCCAGATACAATGTTCATGCTCAAAGCTGGTACTAAATAACAATTATTAAGGTTTAAAACTAATCCCGAGGGTAGATGTAGAGGTAGCGTGCCGACGGTGATCACATCGACCTTGGAACCATTCCCGACGCGCATCGTCACCTCATCCTTCACCAGTCTCCGCTTATTCCGCAGCTCCTGCTTTGAGTTACAAATGTGAGCAACTGCACCGGTATCAAATACCCAGGCGCTACTACGAGCGCTGGTAAGGTACACATCAATAACATGTATATCATATATACTGTTGACGTTGCCGGCCTTCTTATCTGCTAAGTATTTGGGGGAAGTTCCGCTTCCAGTGACCCGTTCCCTTGCAATGAAAGCACTCAGTTTCAGGCTTGGGTCCATTCTTTGGCTTCTTCCCGGCAACTGGCTTACCGGGCGCGGCAACTCCTTTGCCTTCCTTCTTGAAGTTCTTCTTACCCTTGCCTTTCTTGAACTTAGTGGTTTTATTGACCATCAACACTTGATGTTCTTTCTTGATATCCACCTCCGCTGATTTCAGCATTGAATACACCTCGGGAATGGACTTCTCCATCCCTTGCATATTGAAGTTCATCACAAAGCTCTTGTAGCTAGGTGGGAGCGACTGAAGGATTCTGTCAACGACCGCTTCGTCTGGGAGATTAATTCCCAACTGAGACAAGCGATTGTGCAACCCAGACAATTTGAGTATGTGCTCGCTGACATAACTATTCTCCTCCATCTTACAACTGTATAATGCGTCGGAGACGTCATATCTCTCGACTCGGGCATGAGCTTGGAAAACCATTTTCAGCTCTTGGAACATCTCATATGCTCCATGGTGCTCAAAACGCTTTTGGAGCCCCGATTCTAAGCTGTAAAGCATGCCGCACTGAACCAGGGAGTAATCATCACAACGTGACTGCCAGGCGTTCATAACGTCTTGGGCTGCCGGGAAAACGGGTGCATCACCTAGCGGTGCTTCAAGGACATATGATTTCTTGGCAGCTATGAGGATAATCCTCAGGTTACGGACCCAATCCGTATAGTTGCTACCATCGTCTTTCAGCTTGGTTTTCTCTAGGAACGCGTTGAAGTTGAGGGCAACATGAGCGTGGGCCATTTGATCTACAAGACATATTGTAAAGATTTTAGACTAAGTTCATGACAATTAAGGTCATCTAATCAAAATTAATGAACTCCCACTCAGATTGACATCTCTCTAGTCATCTAAGTGATACATGATCCGAATCGACTAGCCTGTGTCTGATCATCACGTGAGACGGACTAGTCATCAATGGTGAACATCTTCATGTTGATCGTATCTTCTATACGACTCATGTTCGACCTTTCTGTCTTCCGTTTTCCGAGGCCATGTCTGCACATGCTAGGCTCGTCAAGTGAACCCTAAGTGTATTGCGTATGTAAATCTGGCTTACACCCGTTGTATGCGAACGTTAGAGCCTATCACACCCGATCATCACGTGGTGCTTTGGAACAACGATCCTTAGCAACGATGCATAGTTAGTGGGAACACAATTCTTGAAATTTTAGTTAGAGATCATCTTATTTACTACCGTCGTTCTAAGCAAATAAGATGCATAAACATGATAAACATCACATGCAATCAAATAAAGTGACATGATATGGCCAATATCATTTTGCTCCTTTGATCTTCATCTTCGGGGCACCATGATCATCCTTGTCACCGGCATGACACCATGATCTCCATCATCGTGTCTTCATGAAGTCGTCTCGCCAAATATTACTTCTACTACTATGGCGAACATTTAGCAATAAAGTAAAGTAATTACATGGCGTTATTCAGTGACACGCAGGTCATACAATAAAATAAGACAACTCCTATGGCTCCTGCCGGTTGTCATACTCATCGACATGCAAGTCGTGATTCCCTATTACAAGAACATGATCAATCTCATACATCACATATATCATTCATCACATCTTCTTGGCCATATCACATCACATAGCACATGCTGCAAAAACAAGTTAGACGTCCTATAATTGTTGTTGCAAGTTTTTATGTAGTTGCTATAGCTTTCTAGCAAGAACATTTCTTACCTACGCCAATACCACAACGTGATATGTCAATTTCTATTTACCCTTCATAAGGACCCTTTTCATCGAATCCGATCCGACTAAAGTGGGAGAGACAGACACCCACTAGCCACCTTATGCAACTAGTGCATGTCAGTCGGTGGAACCTGTCTCACGTAAGCGTACGTGTAAGGTCGGTCAGGGCCGCTTCATCCCATGATGCCGCCGAATCAAGATTGGACTTGTAGCGGCAAGAGAATTGAACAAAATCAACGCCCACAACTTGTTTGTGTTCTACTTGTGCAAGATGCTACGCAAAGACCTAGCTCAGATGCCACTGTTGGGGAACGTAGAAGAATTGAAAAAATTTCTTACGGTTCACCAAGATCAATCTAAGGAGTCATCTAGCAACGAGCATAAAGGAGTGTATCTACATACCCTTTGTAGATCGCGAGCGGAAGAGGAACGTGGATGATGGAGTCGGACTCGTCGTGATCCCTATCACCGATGATCCCAGCGCTGAACGGACGGCACCTCCGCGTTCAACACACGTATGGTACAGCGACGTCTCCTCCTTCTTGATCCAGCAAGGGGGGAGGAGAGGTTGATGGAGATCCAGCAGCACGACGGCGTGGTGGTGGATGCAACGGGAAAAGCTGCAGGGCTTCGCCAAGGACCCGCGGGAGGAGGGAGAGGTCTAACGGGGGGAGAGGCACCAGGGGCTGAGGTCCAGCAGCCCTCTCCTCCCCACTATATATAGGGGCCAGGGGGGCGCCGGCCCTAGGAGATGGGATCTCCTAGGGGGGGCAAGGGGGTGGCTTGCCCCCCAAGCCTAGGGGGGCGCCCCCCACCCCTAGGATTCCCAACCCTAGGCGCAGGGGGGAGGCCCAAGGGGGGTGCGCCAGCCCACTAGGGGCTGGTCCCCCTCCCCCTATGGCACCTAGGGCCCTCCGGGATGGGTGGCCCCACCCGGTGGTCCCGGTACACTACCGGTGACCCCCGGAACTCTCCCGATGGCCGAAACTGGACTTCCTATATATCATTCTTTACCTCCGGACCATTCCGAAACTCCTCGTGATGTCCGGGATCTCATCCAGGACTCCGAACAACATTTGGGTTACCGTGTGCATATATCTCTATAACCCTAGCGTCACCGAACCTTAAGTGTGTAGACCCTACGGGTTCGGGAGACACGTAGACATGACCGAGACGACTCTCCGGTCAATAACCAAAAGTGGGATCTGGATACCCATGTTGGTTCCTACGTGTTCCTCGATGATCTCATCGGATGAACCACGATGTCAAGGATTCACTTAATCCCGTATGCAATTCCCTTTGTCCATCGGTATAGTACTTGCCCGAGATTCGATCGTCGGTACACCGATACCTTGTTCAATCTCGTCATGGCAAGTCTCTTTACTCGTTCCGTAATACATCATCCCATGACTAACTCCTTAGTCACATTGAGCTCATTATGATGATGTCTTACCGAGTGGGCCCAGAGATACCTCTCCGTCATACGGAGTGACAAATCCCAGTCTCGGTTCGTGCCAACTCAACAGACACTTTCGGAGATACCCGTTGCGTACCTTTATATCCACCCAGTTACGTTGTGACGTTTGGCACACCCAAAGTATTCCTACGGTATCCGGGAGTTGCACAACCTCATGGTCTAAGGAAAAGATACTTGACATTGGAAAAGCTTAAGCATTACAAACTACACGATCTTGTGCTAGGCTTAGGATTGGGTCTTGTCCATCACATCATTCTCTTAATGATGTGATCCCGTTATCAATGACATCCAATGTCCATGGCCAGTAAACCGTGACCATCTGTTGATCAACGAGCTAGTAACTAGAGGCTTACCAGGGACACATAGTGGTCTATGTATTCACACATGTATCATTGTTTCCGTATAATACAATTCAAGCATGAATAACAGACAATTATCATGAACAAGGAAATAAAATAATAACCATTATATTATTGCCTCTAGGTCATATTTCCAACACATTCAATGTACGGACCTACATGGCTGCAACGTCTCATGTTGCAGGAAATATTCGACGAGTAAGTGTTACGTTAGGGTTGCGCTGTCTACACTCAACTTTGTTGTTGGTGTTGATGGAACTCCACAACCTTGTTGCTTTCTCTATGTTTGATTGAGGTAATAGTATTTACGTTACTTAATACATGTGATTTACCTCTGTTATAAATCCTCGAGTACTGTGTGTGTCAGCATACCGATCCAGGGATGACACTTAAGCACAGAGACTTGATCCATTCGGGTCGGGTCGCTACAACGACAGGATGGAACAATAAAAAATTATAGATATGTTGGAGACGTATCACTCCACCGAGCCGCCAGTCCAATTATCGGGCCGCTGCTACCCTGTAATGAATCAGAACATATATTTTTCGTTTAGTTACTTTATCTCTTATATTTGCAAGGAACTGATATCTCTAGTTGGATTCGGAATGCGTGTTTATCCCTTTGAGCTCTGTACGTTTGCGTTCGTATGATCGATCCCTATGTATGCTTTGGATGTCTGTCGATATCATATTGCCGCGATAGTCGTAAGGGTCTAGCCCTTATCAATCATCTTGGCGTGGATGTGTCCCGACAGGTTTTTCCCAGGTAGTTCTCGATGTAGCCTCTCGTCCTGCGAGCATGGCTTTGGACAGAACGATGGTGCGATTGAAGAAACTAGCCTAGGTTTCTCTGCACGAGGGTGGTCACAATATGAACACTCACTAGAGTCAAGGGATAAACGACTGCGAAATTTAGAAAAGTAGCAATAGGACAAGGTATCATAAACTTAGCTTTTATCTTGAGCTTCTCCCCACCCTCTGCTGGGTTGCGCACACCGGATTTGCCAGCGCGGCCCGGAAGGGCGATCAGGTGGTCTTTCCTTCCCGACACGGACTGATATGATTCTCTGATGATTGGCGGGCATCAAGGATGTTGCGTCGGGCTTCTTTGGTCCCCCTCCCGCTTCTCTCCCTTCCTTTCAAATCAACCTGGCGGCTGCCGTTGCAAGGACCGTGCCAGTGCAAGGAGCCTTGCCAAGGTATAATTTGCCGAGGTATCTGTCAATGGACTCATACCAGCGCTTCGCTCAGGATTTGCACAACGTGGGAGAAATACTTGGTCCGAGCGTCGCACTGTAATCGTCGACGTTGACGATGTTGGGCTAAAGTAACTTGACTGTTGATGAAGGGGAGGGATGGGGAGGAGGAAACTCGCGCCCACACACCTTGTGCCCTTTCTCTGTATGGCGCCCAAATGACAGTCATACCACACGGGCTGCCGGGGCGGAACCGGTGATGATCTTAGCTGCGGACGGAGCCGCGGCAAGGCATGGAGACCAATAAGGGAGCACGGGGACAGCCTCGCGTTGCTCCAGCATCTTCGCGGGCGCCATTGTCGATAGTGTCGTTGAAGATAATAGTAGTGATAAAGATGGCGCACTGCGCACGCTTTCAGGTTCGCGCAAGTGCGTACCCCCTACCTGGCGCGCCAAAGATGTCGCAGGATATCCGCGACCACCTATGGGACCGGGTGGCCCCTTGCTGGTTCAGCAGGGGGACGTCGCATTGCACAAAGAGCAGATCGGCGTACGGTAGCACTACGGAGAGCACACAAGCAATTTACCCAGGTTCGGGCCGCTGCGAGGCGTAAGACCCTATCCCTGCTTTGGTGGATTGATGGTGGAATGAGTGCGGTGGTGCATTGTACACTTGCCTGACAGGGTTTGTCTTAGGGCCGTAGTGACTACGCGCGTATGGTGGTGTGGGTTCATCAACTTTCCAACCCCTTCTATAGTTTCCATGGGTCTCCTTTTATAGATTAAGGGGTTACCACAGTGGCAAAGTAGTCATTATGCACTGATAAGATAGTGAACAGTGCTATCATACCTAACTCTGTAGGCTGACAGGGCACATTAAATGCGTCGCTTAATGTCACATCATTAGCTGCACAACAAGCCTTGTCGGGCTATCCCGCCAGCTCCGCGTCTGCCTGCTTGACACGTCGTAGGACGGGTGTCATCTTCATGTTCTTCCTGTAGAGAAGGGCTGCCATGTGGTGAACAACTGCCACTTAATCACTTTTCGACTTGACACCGCATTGATTGACGACGTGGGTCGTGCTTGAGTGTTTGGTGGGGAAGTTTGGCCTACGCGAGCCCGCGGCAGAGTTTCTGCTATCTGCTTCGGGGGTGGCCTCGCCCCTTGCCAGGCTCACCTGCCCGACAAGGGAGGCCCTTCTCTTGGTGATGTCTTGCTTCTCTGGCTTGGCTTTGGTCCCTCTGTTCTGCATGCTGGCTCTTCTGGATCTCTTGATTTCTTGTATTCTGGCTCGGCCTTGGCTTGTCCATGCACGAGTCAGGGGAAAAATGTATACCCCTGTATATTTTCCTCAACAACCCCCTAGGTGCTTCTCCGGCCCACTGGATGCCTTCTGGTCCAAAAAATTCCTCAAAAAGTTTTGCTACATTTGGACTCCGTTTGGTATCTGTGAGGGAAATTACTGGTAGGTATAAACCGGCCAGGAGGGTCCGGATTACACTGACAAGGCTGTATCATTACAAGCCCAGTAGAATATGTAACAAAGTGGTCATAGCCCGTAGAGGCTTAGGGCCCATGTATAAGGCCCACGGTCTGTAAACCGTCGTGCCATGTATCTTGGGATGTAAGGAAGAAAGAGTAGAGACCGAGGCAGACACGTTTATGAGCCGGCCTCGGGACTCTGTAAACCGGACCGGGCGTCTCCTCCTATATAAAGGGACGACCCTAGGACGGTTCAGGGACAATAAACAAGAGCTCGAGACACAGGCACGCGGATTCGCTCCCTGGTCATCGACGCCCAAGCAATACCACACCAAACTAGACGTAGGCTTTTACCTTCATCGAAGGGGCCGAACTAGTATAAACTCCCTGTGTCCTTCGTCCGCTTTAACCCCTGCAAGCTAACCCGTACGATGGCCTCACACCTAAGTCCGCTAAACCGGACATCTGTCGTGCTAATTCCACGACAGTTGGCGCCCACCATGGGGCTATCGCACGATGGTTTCGAGTTCTTGAAGGGCAGCTTTGAAGGACTCAAGGGTTACGCGGTTGGCCGGATTACCAAGAGTCGTCGCGGCCGGATCTACATCGACAATGAAGGCTGGGGCCCCGAGGCCGATTCAATCGAATACGGGTACCAGGTCCCCTTCGGCGGCATCCACGTCTTCATCAGCAAGATCGGCGAACCGGGACTTGAGTCGGACATCTTCCCCAACATCGTTGAGCTGACTCAGTGTGCGAGATCGGCCCGGATTCAGCCCGTCGTGAAGCATGTTTTTGTTGGAGCCGTGCATGGAGTACAAGCCGAGGACGGATCGGATTCTGGTGGCGAGATAGTTGTCTATTCCGACGATGAATCTTCATCCGGAGAGATCGAATCTTTGTATCTGTTGTAGGACGGCCGGTCTGAGGGTGTGTCTGATGGCGATAGTATTCCAGACCCCTTTGATCCGCCAAACCGGGTGGTTGTTTTCATGGCCGGATCACAGTCTACGCAGCAGCCCTCGGTGACCGGGGCGTTCACCACAGAGGCAGCGGGAGCCGGGGCAGGCAACCAAACCCCGTCGCTCTCTGACGTCCTATCCACCTTGGTCGGCACTTTGACAGCGCTTGCAATAGCAGAAGTAGCCCCTGCCGACAAGGCGCAGCATGATGCGGAGATCGTTCAACGAAAGAGCCGGATTGAGCAAGCTAAATTGGATCTTGATGCGGAGAAAGCCAGGATGGCCACAAGATAGGCAGAGCTAGATTCCCAAGCCTTCCGGCTTAGGCTGGATTAGAACGCTCCCCAGGAGACAATGTACAGAAGGCAACAAACTCGTCTACCGCCGGTTTATGAGGCGAGGAATCTCTTTGGCACACCAGAAGCGGGAGCCTATAACCGCCCAGAGGTAAACCGGGGAGGAGCTTCGGGGACTGGCACGTCGGTTCAGCCACCAGCCATAGAGCGAAACCACCAAGTTGTGCCAACGCTGCACGTTCCCACCCCTCCCGGCCATTATTCTAACCCGTTGGACAATATTGTCGCCGCCGCTTCACGACTGGCCGCTTTGCCCATTGAGGGGACATCCCCCATAGCAATGGAGGCACGACGGGCTAAGGAGTTGCTGGACACGGCACTAACACAGCAGCAGGAATATTCTTAGAGCCGGGAGAGGATTC
>LR738713.1:575004424-575037173 GCA_902687465.1 Secale cereale | reverse complement strand
GCCCCTGATAGCTATAAGGAATCAGCCGTGTCTTTCTTACAAAGGAGTATCACATGGGAGTTTTGCCGAAAACTCACCATGGCCTCCTAAACCGGCACCCCTGATAGCTACAGGGAATCAACCGTGTTTTTCAAAGGAGTATCACATGGGAGTTTCGCCGAAAACTCACCATGGCCTCCTAAACCGGCGCCCCTGATAGCTACAGGGACTCAGCCATGTTTTTTTTTCAAAGGAGTATCACATGGGAGTTTCGCCGAAAGCTCACCATGGCCTCCTAAACTGGCGCCCTTGATGCATCAAGGAATCAGCCAGTGACAATCATCGAGTTGAACACCTAAAGACAAGATCCTTCAGAGGTTTTGAAACATTGGGTGGCGTGTCATCGATGAAATAACTTTGAATTTGGAGCCTGGCAGCTCACAAAAAGCCTCGAGTTTGGAGCCTGGCAGCTCGTAAAAAGCCTCGACTACATGGTCTTATTTGCCGAAAAACTTTATTTCTATTATTTCAAAAAAATTTGTTCGTCATGATCATTGGGTTTTTAACCAAGTCTATTGATGTGGGACTGGACAACTACAAGGTTGACCATATATCTACAAAGTTAAAAGTCTGGGTCATGAACAATAGTGTGAGTTAAACCGGCGTTTATTGTAACCCGGATCGGCCATTAGGTAAAGCCAAACAAGAGAGCCAAGAGCCTCATCAGCGCCTGCGCTTTCAATTATTCCTACCGGATTAAGGTCGACAAGCACACTTAATCAGAGGTATGGTGTATATTTGTGATTAACAGTTATTCCTGTGATTAACAGTTATTCCTTTGATATATATATATATATATATATATATATATATATATATATATATATATATATATATATATATATATATATATATATATATATATATATATATATATATATATATATATATTGGAGCAGTATAATCGGTCCGGTGGAAAACCGCCAGGACATCTTTTAGCCTCATTCATGCAGGCACAGATAATATAAACGGATCACACATTGAAAACAGAAGCTTAAATTGAGAGATGCCACTTTAAATAGTGCCATAGATATTTGGTAAAAAGCAGTATTTCAACTATCCTATTACAAGGCACTTGCAGGCCTGAATGGATCAAGAGTTTTTCTGGCAAAGTATTTCAACTATCCAGACGGTTTACGACTCCGCTTCACGCTGCGAAGGCTGAGGGTCAACTTGTTCCGGGTCTTCATCAACTTCAGCCAATGGCTGGAAACCAGGAGCGCACCAATCAATCTTGGAGAGTGCACGGAAATATACTTCTTCAGTGATGAGATCAGAAAGGTCAATATTTGGAGCGAAAGTGTGGTTACGAACTGGTGGGATCAGATTTTCGGTGTCGTAAACCGGCCGCTCCACCCGCGAATTTTCTAAGTCATAAGCCGGATGATACCTTGTCAAATCCGCCTCATCAGCAAGCTTACTGGCAAGCGGGCCCATGTCCTTAGTCAAAGCACGGAGATCTTCGGCAAAGAAGACTGACCCATCCTCTTTGTTGCTGGGATAGCCGTTCGTAGCTTCAGTCGAGTCAAAATCAAGGACCCATGCTTTGGCCCGGGTCAGCGCCATAAGAGAGCCAGCTCGGGCAGCAGATTTTTTACCTCAACTAGACGTACAGGTAGGACATATAGCTTCTCCAGGGTGGCTTGGATGGTGGTCGGCGCCGGTTTATTGTGTGACATGGCACTTATAGCCCTTTGAGCGCCGGAATAGAGCTGCTCCACCAGGGTATAAGCTGCCTTGAGCTTCTTCCGAACATCATCTCCAAGATGAGTTATGCGCCTCCCTATATACGTTTGCCGAGTTAAGCCGGAGCGGAAAAAAAGATTGCAAGGATGAAAAACATACAAAGATGGGTACTCACCGAAGATAGCAGAAGTCATGAGCTCTATTTGCTGTTTCAAACCGGATAACTCCTGCGTCACCGGATTAAGAGCAGCTTCGGCGTCCTTTGCTCTTTTTTCAAGAGCATTCCTCTGCACCTCCCATGTGGACCACTCCGCTTCAAAATCTTTTTTCAATTTCTCCATGGTGGTCAAAGTAAGCACAAGTTCTTCCTTGGCTTTGGTTGAAGCAGTTCCATGGAAAGCCATGCTATTCCGGAGCTCAGTTACCTCCGAAGCCCTCCGGGTCAAGTCAGCCTGCAAGGAAATCAAACGGATTAGAAAGATAGATCAATCAAGTCTCAAGCACATAACAAGTTATGCACTTGACACTTGGGGGCTAATGTGCAATTGAAGTACAGAAAGATTTTTTTTTCCAGACAAGTCCCAAGCACATAAACAAGTTTTGCCCTTGACACTTGGGGGCTAATGTAAGTTCATTCTCAGATATAATTGAAGTCCCGGTTCAACTAGAATGAAGCTAAACCGGCACTTGGGGGCTACTATGGCCTAAATATAGGATTGCAAAATTACAAAGCAGAGATAGAAGTGAAAGGAAAGAAAATCACCTCATACTTGTCCTTCGTCATATTCACTAAGCCGACTTCATAGTCGCGGCTAGTAAAGAGCCGGTTCAGATACCCGGAATGAAGCTCTTGGGCACTTGATACGTCCAAAACGTATCTATAATTTCTGCTTGCTCCATGCCCTTTTTGTGTGATATTGCTATGATATTTATGAACTTCCATACACTTTTTGATCATATTTGGACTAACCTACTAATGGTTGCAAAAGTGCACAATGTTCTTGTTTTACACTTTATTGTGTAGGAATTACTTGGAAATTGACAAAAACGCAAAAGGAGTCGTATTGGAGTAGGATTCTGACTTTCCTGAAATCTGTCTGAGAACGTTTTTTAAAGATGGTCACGTTACGGCCCGAAGACGACGTCAAACGGAAAAAAGTCTAGTTGCGAAAGTTGTGGGGAATTTCGAGGCGATGCTTCTGGATATAAAATTCGTCCAAATCGGAGTCTGGACGGCCGAGTAAAGCCCGTTTTACTGAGGCCCAAAATTTGATGATGGGAATCCGTGTCTATATAAAGAGAGGAAACCTAGGTCACCAAGGGCCACGAATTTTCCTCCTCCCGAGCCGCCGTCTTGGAGGGGAGGACCAGCACCATTGCAGCACCATCCACAAGGAAGAAGGGGGGCCAAGGAGCCGCTGCCCCCTAGGGCCGCCGCCGCCCCCTAGGGCCGCCGCAGCCGCCGCCGCCTCCGTGGCTGCCGCCGGCCGTCTCCTCCTCGCGGGGCTGCACCTCTCCATCAAGACCATCATCAACCTCCTCCTCACCATGTCCATGCGTGAGTAGTTTCCTCCGGGGCCGAGTGCTCGTACGTGTAGCTATGTGGTTATCTCTCTCTCCCATGATGTGATCTTCGTTGTGATCATAGGCTATGTTAATCTAGGGTGATCCCATGATGTTTCCCCTTCCTCTATGTATTGGATTGATGTACTCACTTGTCTTTATCTAGTATAATCCTCGACACCAAGGTGACAGCGGTCTATTGGACATGGGTTAGAAAAATATTTTCATGAGTGATTTCCTCTCTTGTGTGTTGATTGAAGATTGAGAGTCTCTTGGTGCTTGTCTTTGACTATCCTTTAGATATGTTGTGGTGATTGTGGGACTCTCTTTGGATGGCCGCGGTGACATTGGGAAATCCTTAGATTGAGAACTACGGACTTTGAGGTGTGCTTTTGTAGCCCTACATAATTCTCGTCCTCTCTTGACTACGAAGGAATGACCTCCGGGTGCGTCTCCATTGCATGTTTTATGGGAAATATCATGTGATTCGATTATGTTAATGTTGTTGGGAGTTGCCACTAGTGAAAGTATGATCCCTAGGCCTTGTTTCCACCATTGCAATACCATTTGTGCTCATGTTTACCACTTGTTTGCTTGCTGCACTTTTTATTACAGATTTATATTACTTTGCTTTGCCACTCCTATCATCCATATCACTTGCCATTTAACATCTCTTCGCCGCACTAGTGCACCTATACAACTCCTAGTTGTATTAGGTGTGTTGGGGACACAACAGACTTCTTGTATATTAGTTGCAGGGTTCTTGAGAGAGACCATCTTCAACCTCTACTTCCCTGAGTTCGATAAACCTTAGGTCATCCACTTGAGGGAAATTGCTGCTGTCCTACAATCCTCTGCGCTTGGAGGCCCAACATAGTCTACAAGAGTAGAAGCGTGTGTAGACATCAAGCTATTTCTGGCGCCGTTGCCGGGGAGGTGAGTGCTTGAAGGTATATCTTTAGATCTTGCAATTAAATCTTTTTGTTTCTTGTTTTTATTTTCACTAGTTTTGCTTAATGGAAAACAACAAAAATATGAGAGAGCTTTATAAGCTCTACCTTGAACTTGGACATGATGTGTTCGAAGAGAAAATTAAAAAACCTTTGGAACTTTATTATTTGCATAACAATCATGATGGTGGTGATGTTATTAGTATGTTTTTATTTAATATCAATATTGCTAATGACATGGAAAGCTCTAAGCTTGGGGATAACACGTTTGATGAACATGATATTTTTAGTCCCCCAACTTTTGAGGAGAAAATTTACTTTGATGATACTATGCCTCCTATATATGATGATTACAATGATGAATATGATATTTTCAGTCCACCTACTATTGAGGATAAAATTTATTATGATTATGATATGCCTCCTAAATACGATGATTACCATGATGGTTATGATAGTCTTACTCTCACTATTCCTAATAAGAAAGATTTTGCTTATATGAAGAGTAATGACACTTTTATGCTTTTGGATCATGGAAATAATGCCTTATGTGATAGTTATATTGTTGAGTTCATCGATGATGCCACTGAAATTTATAATGAGAGAGGGAGACATGGTTCTAAATATCTTAATAATAAGAAGTTTCCTCTTTTTATGGTGAATATTTTGAAGTTATGCTTGTTTTGCCTTCCTATGCTTATTGCTTTGTGCTTCAATGAATTATTCTATTGCAATATTCCTATGCATAGGAAGCATGTTAGGCTTAAATGTGTTTGGTATTTGCTTCTTGATGCTCTCTTTTGTTCTTCAACTCTTATTCCTACGAGAGCATCATTAAAGTCTTATGCCTAGCTTAAAGGCATAAAAGAAAGCACTTTTGGGAGGCAGCCCACAATGAATAAAATTTTATTTTTCTTTTGTTGTGTCTTGATGTTGTTACTACAGTAGCATCATCATTGTATCTTTACTTTTCAGCTTTGTGCCAAGTGTAGCCTCTGATTGCAAGAAAGTTCAAAAGTTGTGACGTGTTGTCCAGGAAACAGATTCCGTCCTTGGATAGAAAATTCGTATAAAATCACCAGATCATCTTTTTGGTCTGAAGTTATTCGACAGCGTGCTCTATACAATTGGCTTTCGGGCGTCTGTTTTGAGTTTTTTGATTAGAGTTGCAGAAGTGCCCCGAAAAAATCATTTACTACCTGCTGGTCTGTTTTTCACAGATTCTGTCCTGTTTTGCCTTTCATTCATTTTGCAAACCTTGAGCTTGCTTTTTCTTTGCAAAAACCTTTTGGCAATCTTGAGAAACAGTAGACCTTCAAGAATATACTTATTTCCAGCAAGGAACAATTATATTATTATGGGTACTAACCTCGCTAATCAGATTATGATGAGTTATGTATGAAGGGAGTTTTCAAGTGTGCGAGGGAAGATGATGAAAAGATTCAGGAGTGTCAAACACTCAAGCTTGGGGATGCCCCCGTGCACCCCCAAGACATATTCAAGAAGACTCAAGCGTCTAAGCTTGGGGATGCCCCCGTGCATCCCCTTCTCCATCAACATTATCAGTTCGTCTTTCGTTCCACTATATTTTTATCACTTCATGTGTTATGTGCTATGCTTGGAGCATCTTGCTCTTAGTTTCCTTTTTAGTTTTCTTTAGCTTTTCATAACGAGTCGGAACTCAGCTTTGTTTGTGTGGGAGAGAAACACACTCCACTTCAACCTAGAACATAACATAGAATTTTCATGTCTATCCTTGCTGTGTGTGTTCTTTGTCTTTCAATAGCTACTATCATGTTTAGCTTTTAGTTTCCATGCTTATCTTTTTAAAGAGCTTCTGTTTAGTTGGTCGTTGGGACTCTCTTTATTTATCATGCTTATCTTATTAAGAGAGTTGGCTTCTGTTGCATTGGTCGATATGTCTATGATAAAAATGCTACGTGCATAATGGTGCTTAGTAGTTCAGGTTTTCTTATGGTTAGTCTCAAATAGCTGGGGGGTTCCCAATGTGTTATTGGAGTACCAACATGATTTGTTTGCCTATGATGTGGTATGGTCTAGTGATATCTTCCTTCAAGAATTTATTTTGATTGACTTGGCGTATGCTCACACATATTTAAGACTGTAAAGAAAGTCTATCAAGCCTCGATGATCTTTAGTTTTTGAGTAGCGATATAACTTCCATGCCTGATTCAATGTTGCTTTGTCGCTCTGCATGATTATGACCGTCATTGCTCTTTTAGTTGGTCGCTCCCAGTCTTTTGCTAACCTCCACCTGTACTAAGCGGACTGACTGCTTGTGCATCCAAAATCCTTTAAACCAGTTATGCCATATGAGTCCACCATACCTTCCTATACATGGTATTTACATGCCATTCCTAACGAAGACTTTCATGTACCATCTCAAAATTATTCAAAAAAAAGCATTCCCATTTTGTGCCTCTGTTTTAGCTCATGAGGAAGTAGTAGTTAATTCATGATCTTTTTAAGTTGGACAAGCTTCACCCCGGGATTGCATGTCTAATGTGCAAACCCATAATACGAGAAGGAACTGGCATAGAGTGCGCCCGGCTCATTAAAAATAATACAACAGACAAACCCTCCTTCACGCTTTGTTCATGAGAAATCAGAAAACTTTGGCAGTGATAAACAAAGGAGATTAAGAGGATGTGATCGTCCTCATTCGGGAGCCGTTCCTTGAAACTTGTCCAGCTCAAGAAGTAATTGAGTTATCTGCTAGCATTCGTTGACGAAACATGCATATCTAAAAATAATAATTATTACCTCTGTTTTTAAAACCAAGAGCTCTGGTACATGTTTAGTTTTTGTTTCCGACCACGGGTTTTCAATCTTGCCAATAAAAGCCACGGTTCGAGAGTCTCCACCTTCTTTAAAGCACCAAATATTGAGAGCATGATTGTCATTCTGAGTGTAATGTGCATTGTCCCAAAGTACCATTGTCTTTTGCATGATTATGATATCGTTTATTCTGAAATCATTGTATCTAGTCGTCACTTAAACTTTGGAGGTGCCCCTGCATTTATGTTTTGCTTCACTAAAGGGGGCAAGCGAGATATCACTTTGTCATATTTGCACACCATGCTCACTACAAATCTATTGAGTGTTTCAGTATCATATTGTAAAACTTTCAGTTCTTTGTGATTTTCTCATGAGGCAACTTAATTACTACAAATTCATTGTCTCAGTAAGCACTTGTCATGTGACTGTGAAAAGTTCTTATATGGTTAATAGCATGTCACCACAGAAATTATGCTTGTTATCATTTACCTACTCGAGGACGAGCAGGAATTAAGCTTGGGGATGTTGATACGTCCAAAACGTATCTATAATTTCTGCTTGCTCCATGCCCTTTTTGTGTGATATTGCTATGATATTTATACACTTCCATACACTTTTTGATCATATTTGGACTAACCTACTAATGGTTGCAAAAGTGCACAATGTTCTTGTTTTACACTTTATTGTGTAGGAATTACTTGGAAATTGACAAAAACGCAAAAGGAGTCGTATTGGAGTAGGACTCTGACTTTCCTGAAATCTGTCTGAGAACGTTTTTTAAAGATGGTCACGTTCCGGCCCGAAGACGACGTCAAACGGAAAAAAGTCTGGTTGCGAAAGTTGTGGGGAATTTCGAGGCAATGCTTCTGGATATAAAATTCGTCCAAATCGGAGTCTGGACGGCCGAGTAAAGCCCGTTTTACTGAGGCCCAAAATCTGATGATGGGAATTCGTGTCTATATAAAGAGAGGAAACCTAGGTCACCAAGGGCCATGAATTTTCCTCCTCCCGAGCCGCCGTCTTGGAGGGGAGGACCAGCACCATTGCAGCACCATCCACAAGGAAGAAGGGGGGCCAAGGAGCCGCTGCCCCCTAGGGCCGCCGCAGCCGCCGCCGCCTCCGTGGCTGCCGCCGGCCGTCTCCTCCTCGCGGGGCTGCACCTCTCCATCAACACCATCATCAACCTCCTCCTCACCATGTCCATGCGTGAGTAGTTTCCTCCGGGGCCGATGGCTCGTACGTGTAGCTATGTGGTTATCTCTCTCTCCCATTATGTGATCTTCGTTGTGATCATAGGCTATGTTAATCTAGGGTGATCCCATGATGTTTCCCCTTCCTCTATGTATTGGATTGATGTACTCACTTGTCTTTATCTAGTATAATCCCCGAGACCAAGGTGACAGCGGTCTATTGGACATGGGTTAGAAAAATATTTTCATGAGTGATTTCCTCTCTTGTGTGTTGATTGAAGATTGAGAGTCTCTTGGTGCTTGTCTTTGACTATCCTTTAGATATGTTGTGGTGATTGTGGGACTCTCTTTGGATGGCTGCGGTGACATTGGGAAATCCTTAGATTGAGAACTACGAACTTTGAGGTGTGCTTTTGTAGCCCTACATAATTCTCGTCCTCTCTTGACCACGAAGGAATGACCTCCGGGTGCGTCTCCATTGCATGTTTTATGGGAAATATCATGTGATTCGATTATGTTAATGTTGTTGGGAGTTGCCACTAGTGAAAGTATGATCCCTAGGCCTTGTTTCCACCATTGCAATACCATTTGTGCTCACGTTTACCACTTGTTTGCTTGCTGCACTTTTTATTACAGATTTATATTACTTTGCTTTGCCACTCCTATCATCCATATCACTTGCCATTTAACATCTCTTCACCGAACTAGTGCACCTATACAACTCCTAGTTGTATTAGGTGTGTTGGGGGACACAAGAGACTTCTTGTATCTTAGTTGCAGGGTTGCTTGAGAGAGACCATCTTCAACCTCTACTTCCCTGAGTTCGATAAACCTTAGGTCATCCACTTGAGGGAAATTGCTGCTGTCCTACAAACCTCTGCGCTTGGAGGCCCAACATAGTCTACAAGAGTAGAAGCGTGTGTAGACATCAGCACTCAACTGAGCATAGCTGGATAAATCTGTGCTCCACTTGCCTTTGCCTTGTTGAAATTTCTCTTCCTTGGCAGTATGCCTAGCCAAGGTGACAGGCTCTATGGGAGCAGTGAAGCCTAGCCCGGTTATCTCAACATCTGTGGATGAGGTAGCAGTTAGCTGGAGGGGGACAGCAGTAGGCACCGGACTGACAGGAGCCGGGCTAGCCCGAGGAGGGCTAACCCAGACAGGGCTTGCCGGTTCAGCCGTGTTCTCCGTATTATCACCTCCCGGAGCAGCAACGTTGTCACGATCCATAGGAGTGGGATCATCAAGCTGAATGTCAAGGTTGTCCTTTGGAGGGATGGCCGTTTCAGGGTCCTTGGCCGGTTCAGCAGTAGTGGTTTCAGCAGCCGGCTTATTTGCTTTCGCCTTTTGCTAGGCTTTGGCATTCTGATAAGGAACAGTGAGAATCATAAAGATAAAAACATGAAGATAAACTGGATGTTTGAAAGAAGGACTTACCCAGGGACGGTCTTGAGCACTGGGACCCGCGTAGCAGTCGACTCACCGGAAGAGGACAAAGGAGCCTCCTGATAGTTGGGATCAGACTGTTTAAGCGGTTTACGTATGAGGCCTGCTTTTGGATGAAGGAGAGTTGGAGAAAGTAAAACCACTCACCGGAAGAGGACAAATGAGCCTCCTGATAGTTGGGATCAGACGGTTTAAGCGGTTTACGTATGAGGCCTGCTTTTGGATGAAGGAGAGTTGGAGAAAGTAAAACCTCGGAGCGGCGTCTGCGAGACGGCGTAAGGGGTATTCCGGACGATTCGACCACATGGCCGCTATGGCGCGTGGTCCGGCGAGCTTCATGCTGCTGTTTCTTCAAAAGAAAGTTGGGATCCAATTGAGCATAAGGGTGAGAAAATGGATATTTCCGGGACACCCGGCGGATTTTAGGTGGCAACGGTTATGAATCAAAAGAGAGAGAGAGAAATTACCTCAACTCCTTCCGCTTTACTTCCCTCCGCTAGGTCCTGTGGAAAGGCATTATTAACATAAATTTATACAAGGATAGATCAAAAGACATAAGGGTTAATTGGCACCTCAGAGTCCGGATATCCTCCTCAGGGTGTGAACCGGAAGCGGCAACAGCCTTTTTCTTCTTAACAGCGTAAGTTTTCTTGCGTGATTGCTTGGCCGGTTTATCTTGAGATTTCCTCTTCCAGAAAGGATTGTTGGCCTGTGCGAAGGGATAGTAACGAGTTGAAGACAACTGATATGAGCGGATTAAGACGATCAGAAAAGGGTCGGAAGAGATTTACCGCTGGCAGTTCATTCGTTGCGCAGAACGGAGCTAAACCGGTCCGGCTGCACTCCTCCAGAGGGATGTTCAGCATTTTCTTAGCGGATTCAGTTACTTCATTGTCAGAAAGCACTATTTTGGTGTGGCGTTGAGGGTCTTCTGGCTTGCCGGTATATTCGCACATCAGGCTTGAGCGCCGGCTTAGTGGAAGAATGCTCCAAGAGAGCCAGCAGCGGACGAAGTCAACGCCGGTTAAGCCATTTGCCACAAAGGCCCTGAGCTTGGAAAGTTGAGGGCAAATCAGGCCCGGTCTTGGGCGCTGAGACGTTGTCGCAAAGGACGGGTTGTTGCCACGCGATAGGCGCGGTAACCCGGCAGCGGATTCTCTCCTTCAGGCGAAGTGTCCCTACAATAGAAACACGTCTGGTTCCAGTCTTTGGGGTGCCTGTGAAGAGCGGCGTGGGGAAAACTCACATCTTTTCTTTTCTGGATGCTGACACCACCCAGCTCCTGATGCGGCCCATCAGTAAACTCTGTCCGTTGGTTCAGATGAAAGAAATCCCGGAACAGATCCACTGATGGTTCTTCTTGAAGATATGCTTCTGAGAAAACTTGGAAATTACAGATGTTCGACATAGAATTCGGGCCAACATCTTGAGGGTGGAGTTGGAAAGCAGCTAACACATCTCGGAAGAATTTTGAACCGGGAGGACTGAAACCCCGAGCCAGATGATTGTAAAAAACTATAACTTCTCCCTCCTTAGGTTCAGGAGGGCATTCCTTTTCAGGGGCCCGCCAGTGCAGAACTTCCTTAGGGCCCAGAACGCCAATTGAGGCCGCTTCAACCAAATCATTTTCCGTGATCCGGGAAGGAACCCAATTGCAAGCGACAAATTGCTTGGCCATCGTTTTTGATGAGGAAGTGCTGAAAAATACAGTGCAAAGATCCGATTTACCAACTGCTAAGTACAAGCCGGTGCATTCTATGAAGTTATGGGCCTAATTGTCGGTTTAAACAAGGGACTAATGGTATTATTAATCCGGAAGCAGATATGAGTGAGACAGCTACCGGTTCACGATGATAGAAAAAAAAGAAGCTAAACCATCAATTATGGGATACAGGCTTACATCTAAACCATCAAGGAAAGCATATGAAGTGCAAGTTATGGCTAAACCGGTGAGATAAGCTGCAGATCTAAAGTGAGAAAAACAGTTTTCACATAGGGCTGAGGTAAATATGGATCTGAGGCGCAAGAAAAATACGGAATAATGCAAGTTATATTCAATGAGGGCCGCGGAGGTTCTCTACAGATTCGATTTAAACTAATAAAGCTAGAGGAACTAAGGATATAATGACGGAGCAGAAGCGCATGGATGAAGTTCGAGCCTAAACAAGTTTAAATCTATAGCCAAGACTGACCTACGGGGATGAACTACAAGGCCTCGAGGGTTCATGGCGAGCTACAGAATAAACCCTAGAATAAGATCTATGGGGAAGAAGAGGGAGTACCTGAGGAAACAGAAGACGGCGGCGAAGTTCTCTGGAAACGTCCAGGTCGATGCAGCGGCCGGGCTCGAGGACAACGGCAAGCTTGAAGAACGGCGGCGGAGCTTCGAGCGTTGAAGACAGAGGAAGAAGAAGGCAGAAGGGAAAAAGAGATGAGCCTCAGCGGTATTTATAGGCCGAAGAGGTAAAAACGGTAAGCGCGGGAATCGAGGAGGCCAGAGATCGGATAAAGATTGAGCTGTCGCCTCGATCTTCGGTGCGGCATTAAGGAAAGGTATCAGACAGATACGAGCATTAAATGCGGAGATGATGTCACGACGGATTAACGCGATTCCAGGAGATGACATTATGGCCGGTTTATGAAGCAAATAAGTTGCAGAAAGGAAATTCGCACAAAACTTCGAAGACTGACATGAACAAGTTCAAATCAATCTAGGGCCTAATGTCAGGGATATTACTGGTAGGTATAAACCGGCCAGGAGGGTCCGGATTACACTGACAAGGCTGTATCATTACAAGCCCAGTAGAATATGTAACAAAGAGGTCATATCCCGTAGAGGCTTAGGGCCCATGTATAAGGCCCACGGTCTGTAAACCGTCGTGCCATGTATCTTGGGATGTAAGGAAGAAAGAGTAGAGACCGAGGCAGACACGTTTATGAGCCGGCCTCGGGACTCTGTAAACCAGACCGGGCGTCGCCTCCTATATAAAGGGACGACCCGGCGACTGTTCAGGGACAAGAAACAAGAGCTCGAGACACAGGCACGCGGATTCGCTCCCTGGTCATCGATGCCCAAGCAATACCACCCCAAACTAGACGTAGGCTTTTACCTTCATCGAAGGGGCCGAACTAGTATAAACTCCCTGTGTCCTTCGCCCGCTTTAACCCCTGCAAGCTAACCCGTACGATGGCCTCACACCTAAGTCCGCTAAACCGGACATCTGCCGTGCTAATTCCACGACAGTATCGATTTCCTGCGATGTAAAAAACATGGAAAAGATAGCAACTGGCACTTGGCACTATGTCAATAGGTTAGTACCAAAAATGATATAAGATGACTAAACATCCAAGGATGATAATATAACAGCAAGGAACAATAAAAAAATTATAGATACATCGGAGATGTATCAGCATCCCCAAGCTTAATTCATGCTCGTCCTCGAGTAGGTAAATGATGAAAACATAATTTTGATATGGAATGCTGCCTAACATGTCATATCATATTCTTTTCTTTATAGCATGGATATTTGGAATTTTATATGGTTCAAAGCAATAGTCTAGTTTTGACATGAGATTTAAATACTCAAGCATATCAACAAGCAATCATGTCTTTCAGAATATCAATGCTAAAATAAGTTATCCCTAGCCCATCATGCTCAACCATTGATCCATTCATGAAACACACTCGCATATTAGCTACACCCAATGCTCAAGTACGATCATTGTGCCTCCTAGTTAGTGATTTATAAGAGAAGATGGAGACTCAAATTCAAAATAAGAATTGCATAAAGTAAAAAAGAAAGGCCCGAAGTAGGGATTTGTAGAGGTGCCAGAGCTCAAAGCTTAAATTGAGAGATAAAATTATTTTGGGTGGCATACTTTTCCCACCAACGAGAACGACTTAGAGTTCCCAACACTTTCCATGCTAGCTATATCATAGGCGGTTCCCAAACAACAAATAAAGTTTATTCCTTTTTCCACCAAACTTTCACAAGCCATGGCTAGCCGAATCCACGGTTGCCTTCCATACCAACACTTTCCAAGGAATTTATTATTTGACAACATAAAGTAAATTCATTTTTCATTCCAGGACTAGGCATCCCTAATACCTTTGCCTTACTCTCGTGCAATGACAAATGAATAAACACTCATTGTGAGAATAACACATCTAGCATGGATAATATTAGCCACCCCTCACCGCCTCGCGAGCGGTATGAGCACACAAAAGGAAAATTGATTTTGAAAATTAGAGATGGCACATACAAATTTGTTTATAACGGAAATGGAATACCGCATATAGGTAGGTATGGTGGACACACGTGGCAAAACTGGGTTAAAGGATTTTGGATGTACAAGTAGTCACTACAAAAAATACACTTCCGTGATGATACGTGTTTGTCACAGTAGGTCACGTTTTCTGTCATGCGTGTACATCCATGACAAATTTATGACAGAATCAAGATAGTCATACCTGTGCTGTCGTAGAAGTGTTCCATGACATT
The DNA here is from genome assembly GCA_902687465.1 of Secale cereale. NCBI lineage: Eukaryota > Viridiplantae > Streptophyta > Magnoliopsida > Poales > Poaceae > Secale > Secale cereale. Next base: position 575,022,998 of record LR738713.1, on the reverse strand, counting down.
ACCAAAATTATCATCACGGAAGTGTCCACTTCCATGACGATAAATCGCGCGTCACAGAAGTGCTTTGGTCAAGGGTGACCGACACGTGGCATCCACCGTAACGGAACACCGTTAAGCTATCGGGTCTGGTTTTGGATCCATAACCCGTTAACATCCCCAACCAATGGGAATTTTCCACGTGTAAAATCATTATTGGCCGGAGGAAACACGTGTTGCCTCACCATTGGGACAGATGTCATCCACTCATTGGACCGGAGGCGCCTATGATAGGTCGACACATGGCACGTCCCAACAGTGGCCCATTCCGGTGAAAAAGGCTGGCCCAGTAAAAAATAGCAGTTCGGCCCATATAAGGCCTACTTGTGTCACATCCATTTAAGCCCACGGCCCATACGAGATGTGCCAATTTGGTCCGTCAATGGCCCATTAAAGATTTGACACCATTGCATCCCATCGTCAGTTCGAGCCCGTTAACAGCCCGCTATATATTTGGGCTCAATATCGGCCCGATGAGATTTCGGCCTGTTAACGGCCCATTCAGTGGATGGGCCAATTTTCACGATGTTCATCTTTCGGCCTTTTAGCGACCCATTTAAATATTGGGCTAATTTCCGGCCCAGTGTCTCTTTCAGCCTGTTGACGGCCCATAAATCAGTTGGGCCATTTGTAGTCGGACTTGAGTTTCGGCCTTTAAGCGACCCATTCAAGTGTTGGGCCAATTTCCGGTCCGGTGTGTCTTTCAGCCTGGTGACGGCCCATATATTTGTTGGGCCATTTGTAGTCGGACCTGAGTTTTGGCCTTGTAGCGACCCATTTAAGTGTTCGGCCAATTCCCGGCCTTGTGTGCCTTTCAGCCTATTAACGGACCATAAATGAGTTGATCCATTTGTAGTCGGACCTGAGTTTTGGCCTTTTAACGGCCCATGCCTTCATGGTCCAATACCAGCCCGGTTTCTCTTTCGGCCTGCTAAAGGCCACAACATAGTTGGGCCATTTACAATACGACCTGACTTTCGGCCTCTTAGCGGCCCATGCTCTTCATGGTCCAGTACAAGCCCGCTGTCTCTTTCGGCCTGCTAAAGGCCCACAGTATAGTTGGGCCATATGTAGCCCGAACTTAGTAATGGCCTATTAACGGCCCACAGTATAGTTGGGCCATATGTAGCCCGAACTTAGTAATGGCATGTTGCCCGATTCGATGTCAGCCTGTTAACAACCCGGGAGTTAAGACTGCCGACCATTAACTTTTTGCCTGGTAACGGTCCATTAACTTAATGGGTCCGCTAAAGTTCGTGCATGTCTTTAGGCCAAATTAGATAATTTGAGCCCATTACGACGAGCAATTATGCATAGGACCAAAACCGATCAAGCAAAGGTATGGCATACAGGGAAAAATGTTGCACATCCAGCATATATTACATGAAATTACATCCACTAGGCAATCAAAGATTGATGCCCGTGCAAATAAATGAACAGAACCTAATGATCTACAACGCCACAATCTGCAACCTCAGCACGGATGACGCCCATAAGCATGTGGGCAAGTTCTTGCTGCTTTGCTACACTGTCTCTGAAAACATTGATTAGTTGTTGTGTCGCACGACTCTGCACCTCTGATTCCTCCACCATTTCCATCATTCCTTCAGCCATTAATTGGTTCACAAACATACATTTTTTCCTTTGCATTTGAGATAGAGGATACTAAACAGATTCAGATGGCGATTTTGGCAGGCTTGTATTATTGATAGTGGAGAGTGTCTCGACCACTGCATCATAACATAAATTAGGAGGGGAACCAAACAGATTAATCATGAGTTATTGGCATATTACCTGGCCTAGATTTATTGGAAAGAAACAATGGGGTTGCCTTGTTGTTTTCAGAGTTTGTCTTCTTATCTTCAGCAGCCTACACCAAATTAAGACACTAGCATTGCTATCACTGGCCAAGTCAGATAATAGGAAAGCAACATTGGCACAACAAACATTTGGGCAACTAGCCAACAACAAATTAACACAACTAGTCGTCAACCCGTGCATTCGCACGGGCTGATGATCTAAAATTTCCTATAAATCTGTGTTGCCAAAATATGGTTTTTTATATGAACCAAAATATGGCTTTTCCTATAAATCTGTACTTGATATATATTTTAAGAATTTTCCTTTTTTCACAATGATTTTCAAAAGAATGCATACATATATAATTTAAATGATGAAATCATCATGTAATGTCACCAAACTAAAATGGTTTCCGAGCTCATAGAATCAGGCTATATTGCTCAAAGTTTAATAATATGAGGATAAAATCACCTCGGAACAATTAGACTAATCATATGTTTTTGGTCTCATTTGGGAAGGATCTACACACGCCAAACATCTTGCTTATTTTTATTATGCATAGTGTATGGCATTTATACTTGTAACTATTCAAAAAAAATATGTGAACAATTAAGTATTTCTCATGCAACCTAATATATCGTGAATGATATTGTATGGAAATTTAAATACTCAAAGTAAATAACAATAGATTTTTTATATGACATCCAATATTAAATGGATGATACGCATAAAACATGTAGGTAAATTTCACTACCAATATGTATATAAGTCTTGAAAAAGGTCGAATTACAATATGTAGTGACATAAAATTTTCATGAAATCTGTTTCATAATCGTAATTATAAGTATTTATTATTGTGCCAATGTAAATCATAATTGTCCAAAAATATTTTACTTGAAACTATGATATTTTTCGTCCTGTTGTTATTAGTTAGCATTCATCCAACTCCTACTAAGAATATATAGAGTTCATAACTTTACCTATGCTTATATTCCCTTGAGAAAATATTTAATATTCCTAGTTTAAAAAAAGGAATAGTCAGTTTCAGAAATCCATATTGACTAACGACCATGGAATTCGGCCATTAAATTGTATACAAAAGAGCAAAATATACGGGTAGTGATAAAAATGTAGTGTTTCGAAAACTTGATAAAAACACAAAATGTTGGCCTTTGGAAACATAAAATAAATAACACTAATTGGAGTCTATGGTAGGCGAAAAACTATTTACTTGATAGATGAACTCTACACTTTATAAACCGGTGGATTTTCTACTGAAGGATAATAAATCATTAGAGGATGGAAGTGAAATAATATTGTGGATTTTCTTCGAGCGGAATCGATCCAGCAGCTTGGTAGCATCTTTACGTTCACGATTCTGCCATATATTTTCCTCAGCTCTCGACACCGATCAGCTAAGAAATAGTTGAGCATGCTAACATACCTGATACTGCAAGTGTCCTGCCAATCGTTACTATTGTGTCATGTATTTCATTGCAATAGTACGACTATATCCTATTAAGCCATCTCTAATGCAAATTGTTTATATAGTGCTTAATTGTCAGGATTAAAAAAACAGGTACGTACACTACCTCCAATTCTCCAACGCGGACAGCTATTCAATAGGAGCTTATATAACCGGAAAAAAATGAAGAGACCACCTAAGAGTTTGTGTGTTCTTGTTCCGACAGAAGAAAAAAAATGTCCGTCTGCTTCTCCTCTGACACACACAGAAATGTCTGCATGTGTTTAGTTGGAGAAAACATTATCTCTCAGATGTAATTTAAATAGTATTGACCATCTTCTAGTCTCAGTATCTTGCCGCATGAGCTAATTGATTGAAGTAGCTGATTTGTTATATACAAAAAGCTATTAATTCTAACAGACCTAGTGACAGCACGCATGACCAAAATTCCCCTCCTAGCGAGGTTAACCAGCGCATCAATTCTTCTATACAGAGGAAATCACGTCAACTAATTTGCACGAAACAGAGGACTCTTATCCAGGGCATGATTGTAGTTGTACCTCTTGGCCGACGTGACCAAATCAGAAGGCGTGGGAAGAGGATTCCAGGGCCGAGGTAGTGGCAGAGAAGTAAGATGATCCCTAGGTGATGTTCGTCGCTGTTGTCCGTCGTTGGTCAGGGCTTCGGAAACATATTAGTTACCTTCCACCGGCACCTTGCAAATATGGATCCGATGGAGACTATGAGTTGCAAATTTTTTGTTTCAGGTAAAGAGGGAGAACATAGAGAGGTTTCTCATGTTAGTAAGATCATAATCAGAGAGAAAGGCGACTCCATGGGGCTGCCGCAGAATTGGAAACCCTAAAGGCCGAGCAGCTTTTTTTAGTTGAAAGGCCGAGCAGCTTTTTTTCTAGTTGATGAAAGACAGAGCAGAGAGAAGTCTATTTATCTTTCAGATCACGTACGGCTGTTGCGTGACTTTTCAGCATGTACGTATACATGTAGGACTTTTCTAGCACAACAAAGTTCGACTCCTATTCTGTCATGTGATTTTAGCCATATGTATAGAAGTTGGACTCCTATTTTATCATGTGATTTTAGCCATGCGTATAGTAGTAGGACTCCTTTTTATTGAGACCAATATAATTATTTGTACGTGTGTACTCACAAAAGTAGTAGGAGAAGGATTTATAAGGAATCTTTTTTAAACATTGTTTGGTTAATTCTAGATTAAATCTGGTCGTTATAATTTGGTCCCACCAGATTAACAGCTCCTATTTTCTAATTAATGTGGTAATTTCTTGGGAGTCTCTAATTAGTATAGGTATAGATATGTCACAGCTATCATCAGCCAGGTAAGGTAATACGAAAGCAACATTGACACAATGAATGAATGGGCAACCAGAGGAGCACTACAATTCAGTAATGTGCATGATATGAGATAGTACACTCATGCAACTCAGTATGAAAAACTACCAGGCAGTTTTCTTTACAAAAATCAACATTGGCGCCTTTAACATTTTGCTACAAGTAATTTTAAATCAGACAAAGGTTGGATTCACGCCGATTAACAAAATACATGTTGATGTAAAAATATAGTGATATACAACAGGTACTTACATTAGCATTGGAGCACAGAGAATTCCCGCAAGATATTTTCCTCGAATACAATGCCAATGAAGGAAACCTTCTATCATTTAAGCTTATTTTTTAAAAGAGAGATGGGTAAGAAACATGTAGAAAATGTGATCGGAATGCTATAAAATTTCATGATGCGAGGATACGCACACGCTTCTTAGAATGGAGTTGACATTCTTTTGCTGGACTGGAGTGGACCAGTTCTTTGGCCACTGGAATCTGCTTATTATCAGTGGGAGTTGGATTTCTCTGTGCTGGAGCAGTATCTATGAAAAATGGAGTTGGTTTATTATCTACTGGCGTTTGGATCTTTTGCAAAGACCTCGTTTGTAACCCGTCAGATTCTAACATAGCTGTCCTCACCTTGCATGCCTTATATATAAGAATGGTGCTTCAATTATAAAACATGCTACAGTAGACATGGAATAGGTACTGAAGAATAGAAAGGCATGACATATTGACATGTATTCCCACCATCTGGAAATAAATGGATGGGTCTAGGCATATTTCAGTTCTAGATACATCCAGTTTTATCCATTTCTGCGACATGTAATCCGGACGGAGGGAGTATGATGTAAGAGCTAGGGATATGACAGGATAACACAGTAAAAAAACACTGAAAACCCACTACAGGACCAAAGTAATCAAACTCACTGATATGAGATAGTACACTCATGCAGCTCAGGATGCAAAACTACCAGACAGTTTTCCTTATAAAAATCAACATTGTGGCCTTTAATCATACATTTTGCTACAACTAAATTTAGATCCACGCCGATTAACAAAATACATGCTGATGTAAAAATATAGTGACATACAACAGGTACTTACATCTAAATTGGAGTACAGAGAATTCCTGCAATAATCTTTCCTCACAAACGATACCAGTACATAAATTCTTCTATCTGTTAAGCTTATTTTCTAAAAGAGAGATGGGTAAGAAACATGTAGAAAATATGATCAGCATGCTATAAAATTTCATGATGCGAGGATACGCACACGCTTCTTAGAATGGAATTGACATATTTTTGCTGGACTGGAGCGGACTAGTTCTTTGGCCACTGGAATCTGCTTATTATCAGTAGGAGTTGTTTTCTCTATGTTGGAGTAGTATCTATAAAAACTGGAGTTGGTTTATTATCTCCTGGCGTTTGGATCTTTTGCAAAGACCTGGTTTGTAACCCTTCAGATTCTAACATAGTCGTCTTCCCCTTGCATGTCTTGTATAGAAGAATGGCGCTTCAATTATAAAACATGCTACAGCAGAGATATGGAATAGGTACTGAAGAATAGAAAGGCATGACATATTGACATGTATTCCCTCCATCCGGAAAAAAATGGATGGGTCTAGGCGTGTTTCAGTTCTAGATACATCCTTTTTATCCATTTCGGCAACATGTAATACGAACGAAGGGAGTATGGTGTAAGAGCTAGGGATACGACAGGACAACACAGTAAAAACACTAGTTGAATGTAAAACTATATGCTAGCGGAATACGTACAGAAAAAACTAAGGCAACATACACGTGTATGATTGGGAAACTAAGATGGCATTGCAACAGAGCACTAGAACATCACTTCAATGTAAAAAAACATGGTATGGTAGACAGATGAAGTACATACTGATGAATAACGATGCATAAGATATTCAGAAGCATGATGTCCAAATTAAGCAGATGGCATTGCGATAGAGTAGAATGACAGTACTTGAATTCGAAAACATGTTATCATGAATGGAATAGGTACTGAAAAACAGGAAGGCATGCCATATTTACATGTATGATCAGCATGCTAAGCACATGGCATTGCAACAGAGTAGATACACTCCAGGACATTATATGCATGTTGTACCCATATCACGGCCAAGTTAGAGCAAGGACCTTGTGGGATGAAGAGGATTCAACATCTTTCTACAAGTCTTCTGAAGAACTGCGTTTACATGTTCCATCATATTGGGTATCATTGACATCAAGTTTATTGGCATTTACATTGCTCCATGAGGTTCTTGTGGATATATTAGTGTGTGCAATTATATCTGACATGCATGGAAGAGAGCTAGTAGTTAGATTTATGTAATGAGTGCCTGTAGGAGACGGCATAAATAGTAGGATTGGGGTTAACTAGCAGCAACATATCTCAAAAACTAAAGGGAGAACACAGATGAAAGCTACAGAATATGTATCGTTTGTATTCGAGATTAACTAGATGGCACACAAAAGTATTAAAGAACAACATAGGTAATACTAGAAGTGGTATAATACTATAATCACCAGCCTGTGGGATAGCATTGTGTGACGCCCCCGATTTGACCGTACACTAATCATGCACGCAAATGTGTACGACCAAGATCAAGGACTCACTGGAAGATATCACAACACAACTCTAGACACAAATTAAAATAATACAAGCTTTATATTACAAGCCAGGGGCCTCGAGGGCTCGAATACAAAAGCTCGAAAACATAAGAGTCAGCGGAAGCAAAAATATCTGAGTACAGACATAAGTTAAACAAGTTTGCCTTAAGAAGGCTAGCACAGAAGTAGCAATGATCGAAAAGGCAAGGCCTCCTGCCTGGGACCTCCTAACTACTCCTCGAAGCCGAACTCCATGTAGAAACATCATCGGGATCCTCTGGCTCCTGGACTCCACCATCTGGTTGCATCATCCGACAAGAAAGGAAGAAGGGGGGGGGGAAAAGGAGGAGCAAAGCAACCGTGAGTACTCATCCAAAGTACTCGCAAGCAAGGATCTACACTACATATGCAATGATATCTGTGCAAAGGGGTAATATATGTGGACTGAACTGCAGAAAGCAGAATAAGAGGGGGATAGCTAATCCAATCGAAGACTACGCTTCTCGTAACCTCCATCTTGCAGCAGTAGAAGAGAATATATGGAAGTAACAAGTATCCTCGCGTCTCGCAGCCTCCGTCTTGAAGCAGCAGAAGGGAAATAGATGGTAAGTTCACCAAGTAACAACGTATAGCATAATCCTACTCGGCGATCCTCCCGCACATCACCCGGTGAGAGAGCAACCACCGAGTTATCTCTGGCACTTGTAAGGGTGTGTTTTATTAAGTATCCGGTTCTAGTTGTCATGAGGTCGGAATACAACTCCGGGTCGTCCTTTTACCGAGGGACACGGCTATTCGAATAGATTAACTTCCCTGCAGGGGTGCACCACATAACCCAGCACGCTCGATCCCATTTGGCCGGACACACTTTCCAGGGTCATGCCCGGCCTCGGAAGATCAACACGTCGCAGCCCTACCTAAGCACAGCAGAGAGGTCAGCACGTCGGTCTAAGTCCTAAGCACACAGGGGTCTGGGCCCATCGCCCAATGCACACCTGCACGTTGCGAGGGCGGCCGGTAAGCAGACCTAGCCTCTCCTAATACCAGAGTAGGCTTCCAGTCCAATCCGGCGCGCGCCGCTAAACCGCTGACGTCAAGAAGGCTTCGGCTGATACCACGACGTCGAGTACCCATAACTATTCCCACGTAGCTGGTTAGTGCGTATAGACCAAATGGCCAGACTCAGATCAAATATCCAAACTCGTTAAGCGGGTTATTATGAAATATCCGCGGACAACGACCAGGGCCAGGCCACCTGTCTCCTAGGTGTCTCAACCTGCCCTGTCGCTCCGCCACAAAGATCCACACAGAGGGCCGTCGGGAAAGTATGTCCTTTCAGCCCCCAATCCGTGAATCAACCGCGGGTACTCAACGAGCCGACCCGACTTTAGTCACATCAAGTATCATGTATATGTGTATGTAATATATACCCGTGATCACCCCCAAGTGATCATGGCCCGATAGAATAGCGGGGCAGACGGACAAGGGTGAAGGGCCACTAATGGAATACTAGCATCCTATTCTAAGCATTTAGGACGGCAGGTAAAGTATCAACAGTGGTAGCAACAATGACAGGCTATGCAGCAGAATAGGATTATCGAAAGCAGTAACATGCTACACTACTCTAATGCAAGCAGTAGAGAGAAGAGTAGGCGATATCTGGTGATCAAAGGGGGGGGGACTTGCCTGGAAGCTCGGCAGCCAAGGTGAGGTCGTCAACACCGTAGTCGATCGGGGCAGCAGCAGCGTCGGTCTCGTAGTCTACCGGAGAGAAGAGGGGGAAGAAACAGTGAATACAATGCAAACAGATGCATGACGATGCATGACATGACAGGTAACGGTGCTAAGCGTGCCCTAACGCAGTATCGGGTGATACTGACGAAGGGGGGTAACATCCGGGAAAGTATTCCCGGTGTTTCGCGTTTTCGGGCGGATGAAACGGAGGGGGAAAGTTGCGGGTTCGGTATGCTAGGGATGTGTGGTGGACAAACGGTCTGCGTATTCGGATGTGTCTCGAAATTCTGAGCAACTTTCATATATAAATTATTTTCATCCGAGTTACGGTTTAAAAGATATGATTTTCTAAAGGTTTTATTAATTTCTGGAATTTAATATTAATTAACTTAAATCGAAAAATGATTTATGACATCAGCATGACATCATGCTGACGTCATCATGGTTGACTGGTCAAACTGACCAGTGGGGCCCGTGTGTCATAGGCAGTAAACTAACTAATAGTTTAGTTAGTTTAATTAGGTTTTAGTTAATTACAGATTAGGTTAATTAAAGATTAGATTAATCTAAAGGTGATTAATTAACTTAATTAATTTGTTAATTAATTAATTAATTAATATATTTATTTATTTTTATTATTATTATTTATATATATATATATATTTTTAAACCTTTTTTTTTCTAAACGTTTCTGGGGGCGGGCCCCGTTTGTCATAGGCCCATGGCCTAACGGGGCGGGCGCTAACGGGCGCTGGGGCAGGGCGCACCCAGGCCCCATCGCGCGTGCGTGGAGGGGAAGGGGAGGCGAGGCCAGCCAACCGGGGCCTTGCCCGGCGGCGGCGAGGCCACGGCGGGGCGCCAGACTGGGGCGCCGGACGGCGAGGTAAGGGGGAGGGCCAGCGAGCGACGGGGCCGGGCCGGCCACGCGATAGGGGAGGGGCGAGCGGGCGCGGCTAGCGCGTCCACGCGCCGGCGACAGCGACCGAGGCCGCACGGCGCGCAACGATGGTGGTCACCGTGGCCGGAGACAGGTGCGGTGGCGACGACCGGCGAGCGGCAGCGGTGTGCGAGGAAGATGGAGGTCGAGGCGGGGCGAGTGCGGCCCGGAGCACGAGCTCCGGCACGCGGCCGTGCTTGGTGGTGAGTGAGCAGAGGGGAGGGGGGAGGCTGCAGCAGCTCACAGGGGGCCAGTCGAGGAGGCAGTGGGCTTGGGGTGGTCGGTGTGGCGTGTTGGGGACGCCGGAGGGGCGCGCCGGCCACGGGCGGCGGGGGTGCCGGCGACGTCGAGCAGCGGGGCGGTCCATGAGGTGCTGCGATGGGCGACGGGAGCATTGGCGAGCCGGGGGGCTCCGGGGAGGAGGCGAGGCGCCGGCAGCGGGGCGGCGCTGTCGCCATTGTCGGGGGCGGGAGCAGGCGGCGGCGGGGTCGATCCCGATCCGAACGGGAGGGGAGAGGAGCGGGGCGTGGGGGAATGAGTGGGGGGTAGCGGTTAGGGTTCGGTCGCCCCAGGGGGGCTGTAGGCGCCGGCTGGGCCGGCCTAGTTGGCCTAGAGGTCAGCTGGGCCGTGGCCCAGTGTGTGTGTGGTGGGGGGGTGGTTCTCCTTTTAAAGTTTCTGTTCTTTTTATTTATTCTTCTGTTTTCTTTTTAGTTACCTTTTTATTTTAGCTTAAAATAAAATTCATACTAGTTCCTAAATTAGTCTCAATAAATATACTACTGCCACATAACTTTGGGCAACTAAATAAAATAGTTTAATATTTTATAAAATACCAAAGGCATTTACTTCATTGTTTTGTCTGTTGTTTCAACCAGTTTGGTGCATTTAAATATTTTATTAAAAATAAGGATTCTCCTCCATAATTCCTTGCGATTTATTTGCTACATCCCGAACATTTTAGATTTAATGTTTGAAAACTTTTGTGTTTTCTTTTAATTCAAATTTTAATTTGGATCGTTTTCGAACTAACACGAGATTATCAACAGTAAGTGTGGTGACGTGTCGTCATTAGTAAAGGGTTACTGTAGCTTAACTATCCGGGTGTCACAATTCTCCTCCACTACAAGAAATCTCGTCCCGAGATTTAAGCGGTGGAGTAAGGGGGAAAAGTGTTGGTAGCGAAAACCTAACGAGTCTTCTCGGTCTTGGCTGCCCTTCCGAAGAGGTTGATCTCTTACGTAGATGTCTTCATTTCTCTTCTTTCGGTCATCATGATCAAGTCGTTATCCTTTCTTCGGTATCTTCAACGTCCTACGATTGCGACCAGGGGGGAAAACCTTGGAGGAACGTTTCTCCATGAAGTCTGTGCATACGACGGCGAATTCAGAAAGTGACACACGAAGTACCCTAAGAGTAGTATTTCGACGAATTCATTGAGTGCACTAAACGATGGTACCAAAGCTTCAAATGGGTAGGCAATCATTCGATGCCTAGATAGAAGCTGGAATGGGGCTTGAACAACGTGAATAATATGGTGTTTGATATCAGGATGAAACATGGTAGAATTTAGCTCGTGAATTACACACGAAGCACATGTGCAAAGAATACATTAGAATCCGGGTTGTAAAGATGAGTCAGGTTTCGATCCCGTGGACCTGTGGGTTATGGGCCCACATTGTGGGTTGAAAGTAGGAAGGGTGGTGACATCTTGCACAGCCTCGACAGGGAGGCATGTCAGTGGATAGTTTGTCAGCTATGTCGACAACAATGTCGGAACCAAGGACGGGGATCGAAGAGAGCCATTTTCCCGCACGTTGAAACGAGGCGAACCAATAGGCAAAGTTCTCGTCCAGCGGCAGTACTGGGATGTTATCAACAATAGAATCAAGGTCTTACTAATAGAGTTGTACACCAAGGTGTTTACATAAGCAGAAAATTATTACTGCTTAGATTATATGTAGATCAAAGGAAGGTTAAACAAACAAATGGAAAGGAAAATTGTGATTAGACACAATTATTAGGAGTATATCCTTCCCATGGACAAGCAGAACATGACGTACAGGGTAGGAGAGCAAGTACCAAACCATTTAGATAAAGAGGCAAGGATTAATCAAGATGTTACCCATACAACGGTGTTTGGATAACTGACCAAGAAATATTTAGCATCACACCCCCAATGTTCTTGTTGATGAGCGGGTTATCATAGTCATGCTTCGAGGTAGCAATGATATGGTGTTTCAATCAATGGCTAGACTTTGGATACACAAATGATCCATCATGAGCAAGTTATAAAATAAGTCTTACAATTTCCTCCTGGAAGAATAGTTATCCTTGCAGAAGAAAATATAATGATGGGTCCTCCAGCCAGTGGTGCTGGGCATGACATCATATTACCGGGTCATCAAAGGACCAACATTATAACTCCTGGAAAGTGGCCCCAACCATCATATCTGACCGAGATTCAGATCCGATTGGTGTCATGATACCCCAGACTCAGGATGTTCAAAACGAAAAGGTGCCACGCAAATCGGCAAAATGACATTGCAAGATTCTCAGGAAATGAACTATGGGAGCGGGTTCCCGAAACAATAGTTCATCATTAAACCAAGGAGAGAATGAGGAGGTGGCTGATGGGCTCAGCGACAATTCATCGAAAATTCCAAACGGATGGATTTCCACAATAACGTGAACAATAGGATGACACTTATCAATTGAAATGATATAATGGTGTATGCTCGAGGAAAAACATACACCATTAATCATTAGTTGAAAGGTGTGCCCGAATATGACCTTAGGCAGAAAGATCAATGTCAGAGTGACGATTCAATAAACAACATTCTAAGAACGAACTGTCGACCGTTAACTTCAGAGCAATAGGGTTGCGAGAAGTACATAACTCAAGTAGCATATTTAGCATATTGGTATCCCGGTTGAAAACAACATGGGGACCAAGGGAGAATGGTGATGGGGAGTAGTATCACTATACCAAGAATTCTGATGAGGTGGAGCAGTCTCGCAACATTCTGGACATAAAAGATGGTAATACTTCAAGATAGAACATATTACAAGTTGGAGAGTAAGTTAATCAAATCGTGGACAAGATCGCGATGAAAGGAAGTCAAGGGTGTTGTCGATGATAATAAAAATCATCGAGGCAAGGAGGGTATTTCTCATCATGAACACAGTTGATATCTCGGAAGAAGTCCAAGTGTTGAAGGTGATCCGACACATTTGTCGGGAGGTTTCAATAGGATGTAATCAAACAACAATGGCAACAAGTAAGGGAATGACGAAGTGGCAAGTTATAGGATCAATATATAAGATGAAAGCTCGGAACTAAAGTTGCCTTTCAAGACAAGCAACATGGTGTTGAAAGCTCGACGTAAGTCGTGCTCACACACTGAAGAATTTGTGCACCAGAGAAGGACAAGGTAGCACAGTCAAAGATAGCAAGACCAGGATGCAGCCGATAGTCTAGGAATGACCAGATTGAGTTCAGAATTCCCGAGTAAAATACTAGGGATATTTGATTTGTAGTGCGGAATAATTTCACTAGTCGGTGTCCTCGGTTGACAACAACCCAGAACCCGTAGAGTGATTACGACAAGCAAAGGTATTACTTCATCAAAAGTTCAAAAGGTGTAGTGCAAAGGCATGATATCCTCGAGATATGAGAGGGTAAAACTCGAAGGTAAAACACAATAGAAGTTGAACTAGGTCATTGACCTATGACAGTAGATACTGTATCCTTGTCAAAAATTGACGAGGCACTGGAATGAATTCCCAACAGATATATTAGATTAGGACAGCATGGTCGGTACCATAACTGGAAGGAATCAATTCAAGAATAACGAAAGAATCATACAGCTGAATAATCATTTTGCAAGGAGCTTTCGAGACGCTCTACATCATTTTCATGGGCATGAACACAAGTTCAAGGTCGACTCCCACTTCTTTAATGCATATCATTTCATTCACCTCTCGCTTTGATAAAACGGTAGTGTTGGGATTTTATCTGGTAGAACACCGGAAGAGTATGACTTGTGAAAACTTCCAGGTTCTCACGGATTAGGGGAAGGCATAGGTTCAACCCATCGGGCATCTTAGTAACATTTATACCACAAGTTTCAAAGTAAAAGCACAAGCTCGAAAGCAGAGCATGGTTGGCCAAGCAAAGGATACAATTTATCAAAGGCATTATGTATCAGGGGAAGAACTCACAAGGTGATTGAATATGAAGGACACTGTCGGATAACAATCCAACAACGGATCAAGCGATCCACAACGGAGCTGATGTGGGTATCGGTACTCACTCAGAGGAAGAAAGAATGCAAAGGCATCAGATTCAAGAATCACTTGATTTTTTTGATGCTTAATTAGAAAGAAATTATGGTTTTCAATACGAAGGATCAGAAGCAAACGCTCTGATCAAGGATGTTTAAGTTGAAAACACTAAGTCAGACAATCAATAAAGGATTGAATTGCCGAGAACCAACTCATGTCTGGAATGACGTCTGAGTCGGAAAGATAATTCTATAAAGGATAACCCGATGATTGCGTACTTACGCACACATTGAATCAATAGGCTCAAAATGGCTAAGACAAGGGGTGTTAACAAAGACTACTAGCCATATGGAATTAACCATAATGCAAGCATGCAAGAATTTCAAGAGTAACATGCTGCAGAGGATTTTCAAAAGATCGAAAAGTATTTCGGAGAATATTGTGAGACACGCAAACAATTGAGAAGAACGGATCCTCGAGAAATGTGAGGAAATAACCGTAAGGGTTTTCATGCGAAATAAAACTGCAAGATAGTAAACTCAAAGGATTCTCGGGACAACGGAGAATATTTCGAGGCATCTTGTAATAACAAGAGCAACGAGGAATGATCATGAGAATGGCAAGTGCATGCAGGTATCCATAGGGATATATCGGTGGTAGTGAATTGCAAAGGTGATGAGCACAAGTTCTCGGGTTAACAACGGGGAGTATCTTCAGGGTCTTCTGGTGCAGCAGACGATCATCGATCATAAGGCACTCTCCGGGTGAAAGTGATAACGAGATCCTAATGTTAGATTTAGCAAAATTCATTTATCCCGAATAGAAGAGAGATAAGAGTCCCAGAGTATAGACGAGGAGTAAAAGATCCGAATACCACCCAATGGTGTTGTGGGCCCGTAAGCCACACAACGAGTTAGTAAATTTGTTTTTCAAAGACTAGACTCAACTTCGGCCAAGGAGTTGGAAAGGGGGATTCCTACAGGCAGTCGGCTCTGATACCAACTTGTGACGCCCCCGATTTGACCGTACACTAATCATGCACGCAAATGTGTACGACCAAGATCAAGGACTCACTGGAAGATATCACAACACAACTCTAGACACAAATTAAAATAATACAAGCTTTATATTACAAGCCAGGGGCCTCGAGGGCTCGAATACAAAAGCTCGAAAACATAAGAGTCAGCGGAAGCAAAAATATCTGAGTACAGACATAAGTTAAACAAGTTTGCCTTAAGAAGGCTAGCACAGAAGTAGCAATGATCGAAAAGGCAAGGCCTCCTGCCTGGGACCTCCTAACTACTCCTCGAAGCCGAACTCCATGTAGAAACATCATCGGGATCCTCTGGCTCCTGGACTCCACCATCTGGTTGCATCATCCGACAAGAAAGGAAGAAGGGGGGAAAAGGAGGAGCAAAGCAACCGTGAGTACTCATCCAAAGTACTCGCAAGCAAGGATCTACACTACATATGCAATGATATCTGTGCAAAGGGGTAATATATGTGGACTGAACTGCAGAAAGCAGAATAAGAGGGGGATAGCTAATCCAATCGAAGACTACGCTTCTCGTAACCTCCATCTTGCAGCAGTAGAAGAGAATATATGGAAGTAACAAGTATCCTCGCGTCTCGCAGCCTCCGTCTTGAAGCAGTAGAAGGGAAATAGATGGTAAGTTCACCAAGTAACAACGTATAGCATAATCCTACTCGACGATCCTCCCGCACATCACCCGGTGAGAGAGCAACCACCGAGTTATCTCTGGCACTTGTAAGGGTGTGTTTTATTAAGTATCCGGTTCTAGTTGTCATGAGGTCGGAATACAACTCCGGGTCGTCCTTTTACCGAGGGACACGGCTATTCGAATAGATTAACTTCCCTGCAGGGGTGCACCACATAACCCAGCACGCTCGATCCCATTTGGCCGGACACACTTTCCAGGGTCATACCCGGCCTCGGAAGATCAACACGTCGCAGCCCTACCTAAGCACAGCAGAGAGGTCAGCACGTCGGTCTAAGTCCTAAGCACACAGGGGTCTGGGCCCATCGCCCAATGCACACCTGCACGTTGCGAGGGCGGCCGGTAAGCAGACCTAGCCTCTCCTAATACCAGAGTAGGCTTCCAGTCCAATCCGGCGCGCGCCGCTAAACCGCTGACGTCAAGAAGGCTTCGGCTGATACCACGACGTCGAGTACCCATAACTATTCCCACGTAGCTGGTTAGTGCGTATAGACCAAATGGCCAGACTCAGATCAAATATCCAAACTCGTTAAGCGGGTTATTATGAAATATCCGCGGACAACGACCAGGGCCAGGCCACCTGTCTCCTAGGTGTCTCAACCTGCCCTGTCGCTCCGCCACAAAGATCCACACAGAGGGCCGTCGGGAAACTATGTCCTTTCAGCCCCCAATCCGTGAATCAACCGCGGGTACTCAACGAGCCGACCCGACTTTAGTCACATCAAGTATCATGTATATGTGTATGTAATATATACCCGTGATCACCCCCAAGTGATCACGGCCCGATAGAATAGCAGGGCAGACGGACAAGGGTGAAGGGCCACTAATGGAATACTAGCATCCTATTCTAAGCATTTAGGACGGCAGGTAAAGTATCAACAGTGGTAGCAACAATGACAGGCTATGCAGCAGAATAGGATTATCGAAAGCAGTAACATGCTACACTACTCTAATGCAAGCAGTAGAGAGAAGAGTAGGCGATATCTGGTGATCAAAGGGGGGGGGGCTTGCCTGGAAGCTCGGCAGCCAAGGTGAGGTCGTCAACACCGTAGTCGATCGGGGCAGCAACAGCGTCGGTCTTGTAGTCTACCGGAGAGAAGAGGGGGAAGAAACAGTGAATACAATGCAAACAGATGCATGACGATGCATGACATGACAGGTAACGGTGCTAAGCGTGCCCTAACGCAGTATCGGGTGATACTGACGAAGGGGGGAAACATCCGGGAAAGTATTCCCGGTGTTTCGCGTTTTCGGGCGGATGAAACGGAGGGGGAAAGTTGCGGGTTCGGTATGCTAGGGATGTGTGGTGGACAAACGGTCTGCGTATTCGGATGCGTCTCGAAATTCTGAGCAACTTTCATATATAAATTATTTTCATCCGAGTTACGGTTTAAAAGATATGATTTTCTAAAGGTTTTATTAATTTCTGGAATTTAATATTAATTAACTTAAATCGAAAAATGATTTATGACATCAGCATGACATCATGCTGACGTCATCATGGTTGACTGGTCAAACTGACCAGTGGGGCCCGTGTATCATAGGCAGTAAACTAACTAACAGTTTAGTTAGTTTAATTAGGTTTTAGTTAATTACATATTAGGTTAATTAAAGATTAGATTAATCTAAAGGTGATTAATTAACTTAATTAATTTGTTAATTAATTAATCAATTAATATATTTATTTATTTTTATTTTTATTATTTTTTTATATATATATATTTTTAAACCTTTTTTTCTAAACGTTTCTGGGGGCGGGCCCCGTTTGTCATAGGCCCATGGCCTAACGGGGCGGGCGCTAACGGGCGCTGGGGCAGGGCGCACCCAGGCCCCATCGCGCGTGCGTGGAGGGGAAGGGGAGGCGAGGCCAGCCAACCGGGGCCTTGCCCGGCGGCGGCGAGGCCACGGCGGGGCGCCAGACTGGGGCGCCGGACGGCGAGGTAAGGGGGAGGGCCGGCGAGCGACGGGGCCGGGCCGGCCACGCGATAGGGGAGGGGCGAGCGGGCGTGGCTAGCGCGTCCACGCGCCGGCGACAGCGACCGAGGCCGCACGGCGCGCAACGATGGTGGTCACCGGGGCCGGAGACAGGTGCGGTGGCGATGACCGGCGAGCGGCAGCGGTGTGCGAGGAAGATGGAGGTCGAGGCGGGGCGAGTGCGGCCCGGAGCACGAGCTCCGGCACGCGGCCGTGCTTGGTGGTGAGTGAGCAGAGGGGAGGGGGGAGGCTGCAGCAGCTCACAGGGGGCCAGTCGAGGAGGCAGTGGGCTTGGGGTGGTCGGTGTGGCGTGTTGGGGACGCCGGAGGGGCGCGCCGGCCACGGGCGGCGGGGGTGCCGGCGACGTCGAGCAGCGGGGCGGTCCGTGAGGTGCTGCGATGGGCGACGGGAGCGTTGGCGAGCCGGGGGGCTCCGGGGAGGAGGCGAGGCGCCGGCAGCGGGGCGGCGCAGTCGCCGTTGTCGGGGGCGGGAGCAGGCGGCGGCGGGGTCGATCCCGATCCGAACGGGAGGGGAGAGGAGCGAGGCGTGGGGGAATGAGTGGGGGGGGTAGCGGTTAGGGTTTCATGGGTTGGGTCGGGGGGGTATAGGGGTT
>LR738713.1:574901428-575004414 GCA_902687465.1 Secale cereale | reverse complement strand
GGGTGCCGGCGACGTCGAGCAGCGGGGCGGTCCGTGAGGTGCTGCGATGGGCGACGGGAGCGTTGGCGAGCCGGGGGGCTCCGGGGAGGAGGCGAGGCGCCGACAGCGGGGCGGCGCAGTCGCCGTTGTCGGGGGCGGGAGCAGGCGGCGGCGGGGTCGATCCCGATCCGAACGGGAGGGGAGAGGAACGGGGCGTGGGGGAATGAGTGGGGGGTAGCGGTTAGGGTTCGGTCGCCCCAGGGGGGCTGTAGGCGCCGGCTGGGCCGGCCTAGTTGGCCTAGAGGTCAGCTGGGCCGTGGCCCAGTGTGTGTGTGGTGGGGGGGTGGTTCTCCTTTTAAAGTTTCTGTTCTTTTTATTTATTCTTCTGTTTTCTTTTTAGTTACCTTTTTATTTTAGCTTAAAATAAAATTCATACTAGTTCCTAAATTAGTCTCAATAAATATACTACTGCCACATAACTTTGGGCAACTAAATAAAATAGTTTAATATTTTATAAAATACCAAAGGCATTTACTTCATTGTTTTGTCTGTTGTTTCAACCAGTTTGGTGCATTTAAATATTTTATTAAAAATAAGGATTCTCCTCCATAATTCCTTGCGATTTATTTGCTACATCCCGAACATTTTAGATTTAATGTTTGAAAACTTTTGTGTTTTCTTTTAATTCAAATTTTAATTTGGATCGTTTTCGAACTAACACGAGATTATCAACAGTAAGTGTGGTGACGTGTCGTCATTAGTAAAGGGTTACTGTAGCTTAACTATCCGGGTGTCACACATTGGCTGATGGATGATAACTATGGAACAACGTTAGCTAAAGAACAAGTATCTTAGCTGAACTATGGAACAACGTTAACTCCTGAACAAGACCCGTAAGAGATCAGCATGAATCTAAAGTGAAATGTGATAATCTATTTTCCATGCTTAGATGAATAACAAAGCCATAAATGTTGCACACAAGTAAGATGAGGGTACAACCTATCTGGCCGCCATCCATAGGAGTGAGCATCATGTGCTGACTTGTCGATGGCCCTGCAGTTGTTGTGGCTGTCCATGTCGGGCACGCGCATTCGATGCAGGGAACTGTTGAGTGGGGACTATAGCTCCCTTCTGGTGTATGCTTCCCTTGTTGGAGCAGCTACGGTGAGTCGGAAGACGGTGTGGCTGAAGATGCAGATAACGCATAATGTTAAGAATGACACATCTCTTTGATCTGAAGAAATACACTAAGAGATCAACAGCAAGGTACGAGAGTGGTCACACGTCTGTTGACTGAGACTAAATTGGGGTCACATGATTTTATTTTATTTTGGTACTGTTCAATCTACGCCGGATGGCTTGATGGCCGTCTTGTGCCTCCCGGCTGACACTGTTAGGAATCTTCCCCGAAGAGCCAGCGACCAACGGCAGAGCAGCTTGCCTTCGCCGTCCATGGCCCCGGCCAAAACCCCGCTCCCCGCCCCACCGCACTACCGTGGTTGCGCCACCCCCGGGCCAATCCACAAAGACTCCCCGTCATCCAGATCCGGCGGTGGCAGTACCTTGAACCCACACAACTCTAAGATAGCCATCTAAGCGCTGCTTCCGCGGTGAACTTGCGGCCCCGCACCCTTATGTTATACACCAGCCAACCGGCAGCCTAGGAGCTCCGCCGCCTCGAGGGGTGCCGCTTCCCATTGGGAATCGATTGGCCTAGAAAAAAATTCAGACAACCGACGCCTAAATAAACTGATTTGAGATGAGGTGCGACCTATCTGGCGGCATGGTGAAGTAGGCAGGTCCAGCTACCGAGTCGGTGAGGCCAGCGCAGTTGCGGTGGCCACCGGCGGCAGAGAAACAACGATGTCGCGACGGTCGATGGCTACGGGGAAGCAGCGACGGGACTCTGGATGGATCCGAAGTTGGAGCCGCTCCGGCGCCATGACCAATGGGGTGAATCGGCTCCGATATGGTTCACGCGGCCGTCATCGAGGCAGCTACAACAGCACGGAGTAAGAGGCACACGACCCAGTGCACGACGGCAAATGGACAGCGTCTCCGATATTAGGGAGGAGGGCGGCTGTGAAATTCGTGCGGTGGGGGCGCCATGGAGGAGGGGCTGAGGTTTCGCGGCTCGGGAGAAGAGAGCTTCCGCGGAGAAGGTGATTTGGCACCCACGAGGTATGAATGGGGGGGAATTGGGAGGGGAGTGGAACCATGTTTTACGGACGCATTTGTCTGAAATGTGAGGGGGAGTTACAGTTCTACCCCTGCCTTTAGGCTTCTCGGCTTGGGTCTATGTACTGAGGGTCGGGGATAGTAGAGTAACTTTGCTTCTCCACAAATAGTGGGCGGGAGCGATTTCGGGCGAGGAGGGCCTGTTTTGAAATATAGTGGGCGCGAGCGATTTTGGGCGAGGAGAGTGTGTTTTGAAATAGTGGGCGTGAGCTATTTCGGGTGAGGAGAGCGTGTTTTGCTGACCATGATTTATGAATTATTCGGCACATGTCATTTTGGCCGAGGAGAAGGCGCGCTTGGATGAAGTTACAAACCTACCCTCGATGCACAATGGGCCAATTAATGCGTCTCCCACATAGGACGGTAATTTTGCGTCTTCCATTTATTTGCTCGGGCGAATTCCACCGAGCAGAGGATGTTTAACGGTTCGTTCAAAATTTGGGAGAACGAGCATCCACGTCTACCTTACTAAGTCGATTGGAATCAAATTTAGAAATATTAGCTTGCCACTTCTTTTTTAGATGGAGATATGATGCTCGGGAGTAATGTGTTTTTACATGCTCGTTGCTAGCGATTTACTATATGACAAATAGTTGACCCACTAAAAAACGGGAATCAAACCCAAAATGAAATATCTCGATTCAATGAAATAGCTCGTTCACCAGGTCAAAATAGTGAACTAAATCCAAAATTGAACACCTCAATCGAATAGCATGTTGTACAGTATTATAGTACTCCATGAACATGTAGAAAGTCAAACTAATGAACTTGTTTGATATACGCATATATCCGTTCATGTGTGGATTGCAGACAACATGTTCTCCAATTTAAATATTTGAATGTAAGTTTATATCGAAGCATGGTTTATATTATTCTTTGATGCATAAAACGCGACCTCCCCCTCTCCTGGACTCATGCTCTCTCTCTCTCTCTCTCTCTCTCTCTCTCTCTCTCGCCGACAATCTTCAATTCTGTCGCACGCATCCAACACACAAACCTTGTTGGTCCTCTCTCTTTCTCCCCATCTCTCTCTTTGTGTGTGTGCGTGGGGGGGGGTCTTTCTAGTTCGCATGCATATATACTCCATCTATAGGTCTCTCTCGCACACTATGTATGATTCTCTAGTCCAAGCTAGATATCTTGGGTGCACTCATCGTACGCACACAAATTCCTTGGCTCGTTTCCCATAACTCTCTCACGCACCACTCTGTCGTCTCGGAGCTCTTCCCCCTCTCTCTCAAACTCTCCATCTACCTGGGTCACACATACACATGCATATCTCACTCGCACTCGATAGGCCCATCTAAAACTCTATCTTTCTCCCTCGTTCTCTCTCCATCTCACACGCACACACACACAATCTCATGCCTAGCTAGCCAAGTATGATGGTCTCTCACTCAATTGTAAGCACACACAGTCCCCCTATATGTATATGACTAGCTAATCTTAGTCTCCACCACAAACATGTGCATGGTCTATCTCGATTTCTCTCGGGGCATCTTTCTATCGCGCACGCACCTCCCTCGATCTCCCACCCATATAGTCCCCTCACGATCTCGAGGAGGTCTCTCTATCACAAACACACCCTCTCGCCCTCCCCATGCGTCCATGTTCTCCATGTGTCCCTCTCGACCTTTGTTCCTTGTTGGCCAGACCTCTATTGGACATGTGCTGTAGGGGTGTCTCTCTCCGTTGCAAACAATCACACACTAGCTAGCTTTGTGTATCTCCTCGCCTCACTTTTATATCTCGGAGATGCATGCATGATATGTTCACCTAAGAAACAAAAAACACACTCTCTCTCTAATTTATCATTTGTTGTCACTTTATATTTCACACACATACTCTTTTTGCACACTTACTCATTCTCCTTCACACGCACTTGATCCCCCTCGACTTAGGCACTCTCCTCGGTCCATAGCATATTGATTTATTGAAAAGTCAAACATCACAAAGTTTGACCATGTACGTGGAGAAAAACAATTACATCTGGAACGGCAAACATATACCATTAGATTCACCATGAGATGTAGTTTCGTATGATGTATCTTTGGTATTGGAGATATAAATAACATTTGTGTAAACCTGATCAAAGTTTCCAAAGTTTGACTTCTAAAAAAATTACATGCACTGCATTATCGAGCAGATGGAATATCTCTTTCCCCCTCTCAGCTATCTGACGCACCACTCAGGCTTATCGGGGCTCCTCAATCTCTCTCAAACTTTATATATCCCTGGTTCACACATACACACATGTCTCGCTCGCGCTATACATATAGACCCATCCAACACTCTCCGCCCTTGTTCTCTCTCTATGTGACACGCACCCCCCTAATAAGTACCATAATCCCTCACTCCATCGTAGGTGCAAGCACCCCCCTAAGTATGATTATCTCTCACTAGCCATCAGGAATACACGTATTGTCTCCTTCCATCCATACGTCTATCTCGATATCTCTCGGTGTATCTTCTTTCGTGCACACACCTTGTCACTCGATCTCCCACCCATGTAGTCCCATCATGATCTCCAGGGGATCTCTCTATGACAAACATACACTCTCTCCTCCCCATGTCTGCATTTTCTCTGTATGTCTCCTCTCGACCTCTCTCCCTTGTTTGTCAGACACCTCTTGGCCACGTGCTAGGGGTCTTGCTCTCTTGGTTGCAAACAACCACACACTATCTCCTCACCTTGCTTCCGTTGTCGAAAATGCATGTGTGATATGTTTGCATAAGACACACACGTTTTTTCTTGACTTTTATCGAGTGTTGTCCATGTCTCTTTCACACACGCACACACACTTTTTTCACTCACTCTTTCTATTTCACACTCTCTCTCTCTCTCTCTAGTTAGGGACTCTCTCACATCCATAAGCATATGGATGTTTTGAAAAGTCAAACCTCAGAAAAGTTTGACCAGGTATATGTGGAGAAAAACATTTACATCTGGAAAGATCATTAGATTCATCACAAAATGTACTTACTTCATACTATCATTTATCTTTGGTATTGTAGATATAAGTAATTTCTTTATAAACTTGGTCAAAGTTTCAAAAGTTTGACTTTAAAAAAATGTTGGAACTACATTATCAAACGGAGGGAGTAGTTCTTTCTCTCTCTCTCTGCTATCTCTCACGGGCCTCCCCTCTCACACGAACACTCTATACCGATGGATTATACGCTCCCTGTGTCAGCGTATAGCTCCGTATATTGTTTAGTTGACCGGTCAACGAGTCCACATGCTGCCTTATCAACTCGTGTTTTGTATCTTCGTGTGCTGGCCCATGTGGCAGTGGGTGAAAATAAGTAAACTAGAGGCCCATCTGACACGCGGTGAAGTAAGCAAAGTTGAAACCACTCGGGGTAGCACCCCGCACGCTAGTAAATTGAGGGCGCATTGAGGACACACTTCTTCCGCGTGGAGGACGCACTCGCGCACAATTCACCACTGCGCGGCAGCATGCACAGAAGGACGCACTCGCGCACACCCACCACACAACACACACCAGCACACGTGTACACCGGCGTCGCTGCCGGTTGAGATGGACGGCGAGGCAGCCAACAAGCGGAGGCTTCTCGAGCCAAAACTGCATCCCGCGAGCCTGGACTTCATTAGCAGCCTCCCCGACTTCATGCTGCTCGTCATCATCGACCTCCTCCCCACCAAATCTGCCATGCGGACCGCCCTGCTCTCCCGGTGGTGGCGCCCCCTTTGGTGCCGCGTCCCCCTCAACCTCACCGTCGACAGCTGCCTCTGCGACGAGGATTGCAAACGCATGGCCGCAGTCTCCAAGATCCTTTCATCGCACCCGGGGCCAGCCAGACACCTTGACATCTGCATGTTCAGTACCAACTGCAAGGTCCAACCCAAGTTCGACGAGTAGTTCTTATCCCCCGCCCTAGATCAGCTCGAGGAGCTCAGCTTTGAAGCTGGACGATGTCGCTCTCTGCCGCCGTCCGCGCTCCGCCTCGCGCCAACGCTGCGCCGCGCCAGCTTCAGCTCCTGCTAGCTTCCCCAGATTAATGCCGCGCCCGCCCTTCTTCTCCCTCAACTCAAGCAGCTCGACCACTTCGACGTTGTCATCTTGAAGAAGGCTATAAGGCACCTGCTCCGCAGCTGTACTGCGCTCGAGTACCTTCGTCTCGAGCAGATCCACGGGTTCATTAGCCTCCACATCGCCTCGACGAATCTCCGATGGATTTATGTGTCTTGCTGGCCTGCAACAAGACATCAATTGGGAAGAGATCATTCCAGCTATTCCACGTTATGGTCATTGAGAATGCGCCTTTCCTTGAGAGATTGCTTGTATCGGATCTAGAAGGTCCAACAAAAATCAGGGTCATTGACGCGCCGAAATTGACTACATTGGTGCACTCGTCTACCAAATTCTCCAAACTCTTTATTGGATCCGTAATCGTTCAGGTACAACACTCATCTTCTTCTCCGTCTTCTTGAAATTTACATTTTTAAATTTCTTCTTGATGTATTTATGACCATCTTCCAGAAAATGATTCCCACAAGCTTGACCTAGTCTATGTACACAGTGAAGATCTTGGCAATAAAATCTATCGGCCCCAATCTGGATCAAGTTGTTGGATTCCTTACATGCTTTCTATGCACGGAGAAGCTACTGATCGAGGTGAAACTTCTTTCCTATTAGGAAACGGTAATCACAACGTAGCTCAAATTTTTCGTAATTTTCCCAAATTACAATGATAAGGGTAGTGTTCAAAACTGCATCTATGCACTTCACCGAAAGAAATGTTTTTAGTATTTTTTTTCTCATGTGATCACCTGTAGCGTTTTGTTGTTGTACTACTATAGTAGCCTAGGCTAGTCATAGTGGAAAGTACCTTTGATTACTCCACTAACTCTATGGTTACCCTAAGAGCAAGTACTACCTCCGTCCTGGTTTACTCTTCCTATTTTGTCGTATCAAAATTTTACCATAGATTTAACTGACAAAATGTTAATGCATGTCACTAAGAACTATATCGTTGGATTTGTATTTGAACATAATTTCAAATGGTGTAATTTTTAGTGACATGCATTGGAATGTTCTTACATAAATATATGGTCAAAATTTTATACTAAATAAGAGGTAGTACAAAAGTGGGCTATAACAGCCCTCCACTATGTAGGCCAAAACATGTGCCAAATTCACTTGTGATGCATTTGGCATCAATGCCCCTCCATTGCTCACCTGGTGCCCCAATCTAGATCACCTACTTTGATCCGGTGCCAAATTAACTCACGCAATGAAAAAACACTTGCGTGGGAGAGAGAGAGAGAGAGGATTGAGGCAATAAAAAAAAATACTTGTTTGGAGAGTGAGAGGCTGGTGTAGTTGGTTTGATTGATTTGTGTATACATGTGGGTCTGTGTGCACAGCGGTGCCAACTCTCTCACATCGCGAGAGCGGTGCCAAAATCTTTTGATTTGACATCGATGTGTATTATGTGGCATACTTTTGCGAAATATGCCATCGGCCACATAGTGGAAGGCAACAAATGCCCAAGCTCTTCACGTACTCCTAGGTAAATAAGAGGAAAGAGAAAGAGAGAGAGTGTGTGTGTGAAAAAATATCACTAGCCAGCCAACCCTATCGTATGAGCGAATGATATTGGTACCTCTTGATGACACGACAATCTTATACATCCAGCTGCTCTAATATGTTCTCTTCTTTTGCAGATAAAAAAAGATCTGAAAGTGAAAAAATGTGTTGCACTATAACAATCTCATCGAATGCCTTGATCTCCATCTTACAGAAATTGATTTGATCAACTATCGAGGCAACACATCTGAGATTAAATTGGCCAGGTTCTTTGTTCTGAGGCAAGTGTGCTCAAGGTAATGAAGTTTGGCGTTCTTTGGCGCAACAATGCATGGCGTGCTGATCACCGCAAGCGTCTAAGCCTAAATGACAAAGTCTCTGCAGAAGCTGAATTTGTTTTTGAAACATCAAGTGGCCAGAGACTCGAAAACTTATTTTCCCATTAGTGACTTGTCAGGGCGGTTGATTTTAGTTTGTACGATAATTCTGCATCCACCTAAAGTAACGAAAGTTCTTACGTAAACTTCCTAGTAATCCCCTCTCCGTAGGTGCAGCATTACTCCTAACATTTGTAATATCAGTTTGAAACTTGTAATATTGTCGTGTCCTCATAATCCTGCAAATCAAACATGTCCTAAGTTGGTGATGATGTTGTGCCTGCCATCTTTCACCAATAGCCGTCAGATCTAGATCTGACGCATACAAACCAAACTTCTCTAGTTTTGCAAAAAGATGCCCGCACTTGTTCCCTAATTACAAACAACTCCTTGCCTCTCACAATCAGCCTTATCTCCTCCCCACCACATCTAGAAGGCCATGGAAAAATCTGGCGCGATGGCTGCTGCCGGCGCCGTCCACCCCCCAATCTTGGTGTTCCGTGTAATGCACGGGCATCTACGCATGGGAAATTATGTCGAACACGGCTAGCTGTAAGCAGGCTAGGTCTACAGCCATGATGATAGTGACTGCAGACGGTGAGGCTGACTATGGTATGCCGAACACGGCGCCTATACTCAGGTGTCATCTCCGGCGTAGGGTCTTTGTCACTTCACTGTGAGGAGCAACACATAATAATTTGACCAACGGGTAGTACAGTGCTACTACATTGGTAGTACTACTGCTACTACTACTACTACTACTACTAGCACCACCGTCTGGATTTAGTAGTACTACCACGTCCATCTGGATTTAGTATTTGACTAGAAATATCTAGTAATGCATGTCATAAAAAATGTACTAATCTCTCTGTAAATAAATACATGGTGTATT
The DNA here is from genome assembly GCA_902687465.1 of Secale cereale. Classification (NCBI taxonomy): domain Eukaryota; kingdom Viridiplantae; phylum Streptophyta; class Magnoliopsida; order Poales; family Poaceae; genus Secale; species Secale cereale. The sequence continues at coordinate 574,995,373 of LR738713.1, read as the reverse complement.
GTTTTATTCCTATCGGCGATATAACTTAATGTCTCTTTGCTACTTAATAGGATTACATGCAATTAACTAACCACTTCATGTGATGTTTGGTAGTCTCAAGTCATTGAAAGCATGCACGTCACGGAGGGGGACACAGCTTCATTGACTTACTGCACCTGCCTTTGGGTGTATGACACGTGGGCCCAACGGGTGGCTGGCCAACCTGTCATACAGCCAAAGGCAGGTGCAGTAGAGGGGCGAGGAGTAGATGGACAACACGCACGTGAATGCAACGTAGTCTGCACTTCTCATATAAAGGCTCCTGCCAGTCCAATCTACAAAATCCTACGCACCTACGCACCCAAGGGCAAGAGTGATCACTCCAATTGCAAAATCAGTTGACTAGAAGCTAGACCCATGGAGGCGATGAGCGCGAGCATCAGCCGGCTGTGCCAGATGGTCCACGACACCGGCCTGCGGCCCGGCACCAAGGAACATCTCCAGGTAGTGCTTGAGGCCGCCAGGGCGAGGGGCCGCTTGGACGACAGCTCCGTCTCCTTGTTCGACGAGGTCCTCGTCGGCTTCCTCGACAAGTTCACCGTCGTCAAGAAGCTCGCGGACGACCTTGACGTACGCCTCCAGCCCACGCGCCTAGGCTCTGCGATGCCTGCCACCCTCAACGGCCTCTATGGTGACAACCTCTTCGACGCACTGGTGGCCCTGCGACTGCCCTCCGTCGTGCCAGAGAATGTCCACCTCGAGGTCGCGCTCGCCACGCAGCGCCTGGCGTAGCAAGACACGATCGACATAGTCACCCACGTCTAGGCGCAAATTGTCCATAAGGACTACTACATGCAAGAGGAGGACGATAGGACGCTGGCCTTCTTGGACTGCAGGGCAACCTTGGACGGCATTGTTCAGAAGCACGTTGAGCTTGCCGCCAACGCCACTGCTCCTCACACGTCGGTTGGTGACCCGGTGCACTAGGGCATGAGGATGTCGTTGATGGATCCGTAGTAGCATATGGTACTACTAGTAATTATCTTACCTTTCGCATCAACTTCATAATTTTCCTACGTACTCCATGCATGAACCGCGCCAGAACCAAACTTCTCATTACTCTAGGGAAAATCGTTATTTCTATCTATAGGTCGCGCCATGGAGCAGAACCAAATTTTACAAGTTACAAGTTCAAAAGGAAATTCCTGCCGTGTTCGCGTCGCACCCCCACACGGTTGGTCCAGCACGCTGCTCAAGGGGGAATGTGTGTTGTGTTGCATTTCCACTTACAAGTGGGACCGCAGTTGAGAAAACCGACTATCGGCAAACCCCCACCCCGCCCACCGCGCGATGGCTGAGAAAACAGGAGGGAAAAGAGATGGCTGTAGCACGGACTCCAAGAAAATTGGTGTCGGATGGGACTCGTGTGGGTGGCGTGTGCCGTACTACTATACATGAATGCTAGTTATGGCCCATGCCACCCCACTATATCGAGGTGCTGGTTACATAGAACAAATTTCCTGGAGTCCGTGCTCAGCCCTCCTCTATCTCTCTTCCCAGCCAGCCAGCAGACGCGCGGAGCCCATCGTCTGTTTGCTCATATGCGTTCCCACATGTCAGTGAAAACGCAAGAGGACCCATTGAACCTGCACATCTTTCACCTCGACGTGATGGTAATGAAAAACAAATCCAATAAAGATCTTCGGTGGCCGCTTTTGGAGTTACTCAAGAGTAGTAAGATTCTATTTATAGTTTAACCCAAGATGCACATCACGTGGCTTCAACTAGCACTCTATTTTCTTGCATGACACAACCTAGATGATGGATGTCCCACGTGTCGGCAAAAGGAGGAAGAACTCGACCAAATCTTCGGTTGTGCTCTCGGATTAGACTAGTTCTGCTAACTTAAAATTTTATTGTGTAGAATGGATGCAAGTTTTGGTATTGGGAAGAAGAGTACAACGATATATTGATAAAGCGCAATTTAGTAGATGTTCTAGCACTTTTAGCTAGCATAGAGGCTAGAGAAGAGACTAGTACACTTGTTGATAGAATAAAGGCTAGACACATCTACTTCTTTATACTCGAAGAAGAAAGAAGCACCCAGGATCGAGCCTCCGCAGATCAAATATGAATGTATCGAGAAGGCACTAATCTAACTTACAGGAGCTGTTATGGAAGTTGGATATCTTCTAAAAAGTATTCTTGTGGTTCTTGTTTTTCTAGTCAAAATTTTGGTGATGTATTTCCATGTACCGAAAAATCAATGATGAAAAAAAGATATGTGTTTGCAAAGAAAAATGTATGCGGCCGGGATGCGTCCGCGCGTTCGGCGTACGACCACCGCATCCGAGAAATGGCCTGGACACGACCCCATTGCCCTACCCAAATGGACAGAATCCGGGCAAAACGGAGGTCCGTTTGGGGTCGTGCGTTGGAGTTGGCCTTACAAGTGGGACCGCAGTTGAGGAAACCGACTATCGGCAAACCCCCACCCCGCCCGCCGCGCGATGGCTGAGTTAGAGAAACGACGAGGTTGAAGTGATTGCTATAGCACGGACTCCAACAAATATGGTGTCAGATGGAAGTCGTGCTGGTGGCTTGTGCCGTACTCCTGGACGTGAATGCTTGGTCTGACCCATGCCACCCTACTACTCCTACTACTTATAGTAGTAGTATCGGGGATTCGAGGTGTTGGTTACGTACAGCGAACACATTAACATATGGCCCACCTCACACTATGGCCAAATTTCCTGGAATCTGTGCTAGGTTAAAAAGTGTTCTTTGTGAGGATGGGTGGCTGGTCTCAAGTTTAAAACTTGTTGTATTACGTACGTAGACGTAGATATAGTGCAGCATGTGAAGCTAGTACAAATAGTGTACTATTGTTGATTGGCCTCATTCGATAACCTGTTGCAATGCACGTACAATTATGTATTTGGAAAATATATTTTTCCTCGTCGCAGCACCCACTCAGAGAAGCAACTCGAAAGCCATTCATAAATTTAGTAAGTTTACCACATGCATATCATTTTATTACCTACAACAGGTCATCAACCCACAACGACAACAAGGATACATTATAAATACTAAAGTTTTCATCACACAACAAATAACAAGCAATGAAATGAACTTCAACTCAACCAATCCTCGGCATTGGAAACGCTTGCTTTGAACCACAAGTGATTCTCTGGGAAGGGCTAGCTAGTCTCAATCTCGAGACCAACGCATGACTGATCATCCGGGCTGAAGCGGCCTACTATATCACGACCAGGGTAGGGAGCCACCGCAATGTCCGACGTATAGATACAGTTGCTTCTCATAAATGGTAGTAACATTGTGTCAACAGCAGTTGGATCGCCTTTCACCATCATTGGATAGTTTTGTCCAAGGAAGAGCGAGTTTGCTCCAAGACTATCAATATTGTACCAGGGAGAAGGTGTTGGAGCTAGCACACTAGTATACATCCCGAATACCATGCAACGGGTGTTGGATAGGTCTGGAGAGTGCGACCATGGGAGACAACACCTACTCCCTCAGTAGTAACATCAGCAGTGGGATGTATACAGACAAGAAGTGGTGATCCATTGGAATTAGTTGCCAGCCGCCAGTGAGCATATGGGCCCTGCTCGTCCTCATGCTCGTGATCATCACCATCGTCATCTCCCCCTTGGTTATAATTTTTTTCAAGTATAGGTGGTGGAATGTTCATAGGACCTTGGAAACACAAGAAGAAGGTTAATTAGTAGAGAAGGGAAACTTGCTAACTCGCATGCATGTGGATGAAACAATTATAATTACGATGGAAGACAAACGTACCGAAACTACAAGGATCCCGTGCAAAAACAGTGCCACGAGTGGTGGCAGCAAACACAAGACCCTCGTATTCAATTGCATCACAGTACACATCCGTGTATAGAAACTGATTTTTGAGCAATATCCATCCAGTCGAACAAGGAAGGATGGCAACAAACTTGTTGAAGATAGCAACAACTTGATAGTTCTTGTAATTCCAAGAGCGGTTGGGAACTCGAGAAATTGCTATCTTCCGTAGACGACAGTCACCATGATCATATTTGAACGTACGTAGATCATCTGTGTGGTCAACCTTAGGGCACTCGCAGATTTTTGGAAGTGGAATCCTCTGACAAGTGTACAGATTCACAAGTTCCCACTTGCAATTGTACTCAATATAAACAACCCAATCTCCATTTGCGCCTGCCCAATCCTTGCCCTCAAGCGATGGCATCTTAACATCATACGTATCATTATCAAGCGGCATCAACTTGCACAAGGCGAGGCTTCCCTCGTCCCCACGCCAGTCAGCAAGGTCATGGCGAAGAAGATAGGGGAGATCAAACCACTCCTGGACCCTTGGGTTCCTTGTAATGATGTTATAGTTGAGTCGAGAATGTTCTTGAACGAACCTGCCATGCTAGCTGAGGTGATGACGTCGCACCGATCAATGAGTTCCCCCACCACGTCATCTTTTAGATCGGGGCAAGAATAACAGGATCATTTCCGGTTTGTTCCCTCCATGGAGAAGACGGTCGAACAATGGCAGAAGGAAGGGTGAAGGAAAATGGAGGAGGGATGAAGAGCCTGCGACAGGAGTTCCAAATCGAGAGGGAAAGTCGGAGAGTCGGTGGACGATTGCGAGTTTGCCATGGTACAGGAAGAGGCGCCCCGTCCTACACGTCCTTTTGGAAATTGTACAAAAGGACTCGTCGTCATCTCACTCACATGTTGGAACGGGACCACATGTCAACGAAACATGGTGTGTAATTTCTCGTGCAAAATGTGAACTGGTCGCGTTGGCCTGAGGTGCCGCATTAGTTATCGACCTTTATTTTTTAACATACAATCTGAGTGGATAGCTCCTGTGGTCATCACACATGAGCGGATATATAGGTGGGCTAGGTGGGCAGGCGACAACAATCTAAGTGATAAAAGAGTTGATCTCGAAAAAAGAGTTGATCCAATGCTTGGTTTTGTTTGGCTTTTCCAACTATGACCATTGGATAGAGTGAATCAATGGATTACATTCAAAGTTATTCTCATACTATAGAATGGTATAGGAACATATAGAGATTTGGTTGATTTTATATCGCTGAATAATATAAAATATTATGAGTACAGACGCTCCACCCTAAGGTTTGTAGCTCCTTCTCGGACGTCGGGAATCTATGTTCTTCCACTCTTTCGTTTAATACACGAGCTTTGTTCATCCTGTTGCCGGCACGCGGGACATCTATATGCCTCCATTTTACAAAATCATACTATATTCCTCCATGACACATGGGACATCTAGCATCAAGGTGGCGTGTCATGCAAGAAAATGGAGATATGCAGTGCGTAAGTGAGTCGTGCACTTCGATGGCACCTAGTACTACGCAATATTTTTTCTCCTCGATGGCACATGAATAGTGCACGTACTCAATGACAGAGAACGGGATGGTAGCCATGGACATGGTCGGCCCTTTTTGAAGAGAGTACTAATAACGTAACTTTGATGTGTCCCGTCAACTCGCAGAACGACGAGAAGCTTGCTTACTATGCCTTCTCCCTCTCCAACGCCTGCGCGGTGGCTCGCAGCACGAGGAGAAACTTTTCCTTACAAGTGGTGGACGTGCAACAGTTCATTTGGTTTCGGATTGCCAGAAGTAGTACCATCATTATTGTTAAACTACCGGAAGAGGAGAAGAGCCAAGCGCAAGGTCACCTACTAACCTACAGTACTACTATAGCCAAAGTTGGTCCACCTTTTTAGAGCATGGTTAATTAATACAGGCAGCTCTTGCAGCGGCACATCATTTAGAGCAAGTACTCTCTTCGTAGGATCAAAGGAAGTGAAACAAAAGTTGGAGTGGATGCTAGATTGCCAATTAAAACATGATTACATAGGAAAAAAATCCTATAGCATTCTATCATATGAATCAAACGACCAATGTAGGAAAATTATGAGGGGGGTCTCTCCAACAGTGTTCCTCGGCTCGCACCTAGCATCACGGTGGTCGAACATGGAGTCATTCATCTCGTACATGGGACCACATGTCGACGAAACATGGTGTGTAATTTCTAGTGCAAAATGCGATCTGGCCGCATTGGCTCGAGGTGCCGCATTATATATCGACCTTTATTTTTTTAATGGTGTGTCGTTCAGTTTTGAAGCACGACTAACTGGTACTGTTTGCAGAGAAAATATAAACTACTCTACCACTACTCCACCTCTAGTACTAGTAGTACAAAAAAGATATATATGCTGGAGCTTCAGAGCTTTCTTGCTAAGGGCTGCCCACTTGCTTCTCACACTAGCACCCTCTCTCCAGATCTAAAAAAAGACGGCCTCTCTCTCCCTCCTCACCGGTGGTCACAGATCCGCCGGGGAAGAAAACGGCGTGCAGCATTGACGCACTCGTCGTCGGCGAGCGAGGTCACGCACTGACGACAAGGCTGTCCTCTCAGACCTAACGCCCGTGTGGGATGGCCTCCGTCCCCAAGCTCGCTGCCGTAGTGCATGCGGAGGACGATGACCACGAGCGAAGCCACTTCCCGCCGACCCTCGGGTATGCTACCTCTTTTTGAACCATACCCTTGTTCTATTGCATCATCTGCCACGTCGCTGCATGTGGATCTTTTTCCACTCCACCATCTTCCCAATTTGCTATCCTCCGCTCTGCTGGTCACGCAGACAAAAACCTTAATTTGCACTATTAAAGGAAACCCTACTTCATGCAGACTAATCCATGTTTGGGTTGAATAAGGAAAGGAAGGGAGACTATACTGTCCAAGAGAGTAGGCATCGAACCCGCATCTAGGTTGAAAAGGGAAAAAAATCAGTAGCTAAGGAACGAGTCTCGTGTCTCTTGGTTGAAGAAGGGTAGAAAGGCATGACAACGCAATAGAGAATGACCAGGTCGATCGGTTTGTTATCCTCACATAGGAAAAAGGTGGCTAAACATAACAAAAATGGGACGTAATCCACATATCCTGCTTGGATATTTGTTGCTCTAGGCAACCATACCCCCCTCACCACTCTATGCATCCGTGGAGGTACATCGTACTGGTGCGCCCACTGTCCGAATGGGTCTCCCATGCTCTTATTGCCACTTTTTTGCTGTTAGTATAACTGCAGCGGTAAAGTCAACCAATGCTACTACTAAAGTTATGCCGCATTTAACTAATGCTGCACTCAGTCTAATGCCACTGATAAATTTAAGCAATGCCATTTAATGTCTCTGGATTATTTCAGGGTTAGCTATTGATTGTGGATGTATTAAAGATTTTTCAGCTAAGGCATTCTAGTGTTGTTGCACAACCAGTATAACAACGATGAAACTTGTTACTACCTTCAGATTTTTGCACTGTTAATGCTTATAGATTACATACCTCACTTTCATGGGATAAGTCAATTTTTTTGTACAGTGTCACCAAAATGTCAAGGCGCTGATGTCATTTTATTTTGGTTAAACTGCACAAAAAATTATGAAGACAAGAGGAAAGGTCAAGAGTGGGCACCTCCTCCTTTGGCTATTATATTGATTCGTTCAATCAAGTTTTTATGTTTGATCGATTATCAAGATTGGGATAGCAATTTTCAGGTCCTCTCAAGTTCGAAATGATATATAACTTCAAGGTACATGGTTTGCAAAAAAATTATACTATCATTAGTTCATAATGCTAGTTACCTTCAGACTTTTGTATTTGGTTTAATGTTGTTGTCAGCTAGTATACCAATGCTGAAACTTATTACCTTTACATTTTGTATTGTTAATTCTTATAGAAATCTTCCAGTGCTAGAGCTTATGGAAATCTGTTCAGTAAAACCATTGTACTGTACCCTGTAATAAAATAACTACTCTACTGTTGCACTAACTAGTAGATTAGTGTATATTTGTAGTATTCAAAATTTCGAATGGTGTTGCATTAGTGTATGGACATAAAAAAGTGTGACAAGCTTTCCCAGATATGTGCTCAAGAAAATTACTACCTGTTTTTCTAAATACTAGGCGTTTGGGTACTTTAAACTGAACCACGAAAATGTCTTATATTAAGGAACAGAGGGTGTAGAGTTCACTCAAATTATCCCGGTAAATCTAGTCACACCTTTGTTAAAATTAATGTTCATTATGTTATCGGAGGAGGTCTGTAAGTTTGTCTCTAATGCCTGTCGACTACATACCTGACATCATGATGTAATGTTAAGTCATTTCCTTTTGTACAGTCTCACTGAATTGTCAAGGCGGTGATGGCATTTTATTTTAGTTGAACTGCACAAAATATGCTTAAAAGAAGAGGAAAGGTCAGGAATCGATCATTCTTTCAGAAAGAACTATATATGCATTTCTGACATAATCCGCTGTTACCTTATTCATTCCTTCAAACAGGTGGTTAGAAACAGTCTTGCTACCTTTTCCCATTAAGAATTTGGAATGCTTATATTTGTGAGTCTATGCTTCAACTGGTGCCACTTTTATAGTAATCACACTTTCAATATCTATGCAAACAGGGATGCTCGATTTTAGTGGAACTGCACAAAAAGTCCAACTGGTTCAACATTAGGAGCATGTTTTCTTCCAAACCTTTATATCCAATTGGTGGCACTATGAGCTGTTCATTAAGAAGGTACATGGTTTGCTACTATCTTGCTACATTGGAGGTGCGGGACATGATTCAATGATTGGATGCTCAATTTTGGTTGTATTGATTTCACCTCTTCCATCACTTCGAACATGGATATCCTTGGTCTGATGAAGAATAGGCGCTATATTTCTGCTCTGAACAAGCAAATCAATTTAGTATGAAATGGTCCAGGGCAAACATGACTGTATCAAATTGTCCAGTGCAAAAAATGACAGATGCTAAGCGGAAGAGACATGTTTAAACCGAAAATACAAGGTGGGGGTATATGTTTACTAGCTGCTTGATATTTGTGCAGACAGAGATGTCTGCCCGTTGCTATATGGCAAACTGAAAGCACATTTGCTCCCTGGGTGGTTTTGGTAATTAATGACAACACACTTTGTGGTTGGACTAATGCTTTTATCAAGTATGTTTCAGGAAATTCAATCACATTGGTATGGCAAGATGATTGAAGAAGTGGACCCCTCAAATGCTAAGGCAAGCATTGGCAAAAGCTCAAGACTCCATTTTTGGTTTAGTGATCAAAGATCACATTGAGTCCATAGGAAAAGCCAATACTATTAAAAGGGGATGAGGTTGTGTTGATGATCTGGTTGCTCAAGTGCTTAGTGATATATCTCCTTCAACTATCAGCAACTTTCACTACTATACACACTCATAAGTAATCTCGGACAAACCGATTCTTCCAACTCAGTCCCACCGAGATGAACCACTTCAGCCATATTCCAAACCCTAGAAAAATCGGTCATTCCGAGTTTGAGATCGGTCTCACCGAAACTGGACTGCCAACCTTCTGTAACCGTTTGACATCTTTTCGGAATATCCGAGATTGCATTTTCGGTCTCACCGAAATTGGCCAGCTCCTGTCTTGGCTCAAATCGGTCTCACCGAGATTGCATTTTCGGTCTCACCGATTCTGGCATGTTCCTGTCTTTTCTCAAATCGGTCTAACCGAGTTTTCTTTCTCGGTCCCACCGAAAACTCCAACGTTCATATCTTTTACACTTTCGGTCTCACCGAGATGGTATTTTCGGTCCCACCGAAAACCCCAACGTTCACTATATTTGAACTTTCGGTCTGACCGAGTTTTCACTTCGGTCTCACCGAGATTGCTCAATTATGTGTGTAACGGTTGGATTTTGTGTGGAGGCTATATATACCCCTCCACCCCCTCTTCATTCGTGGAGAGAGCCATCAGAAAGAACTACCACTCCTACCTTACACTTTCTGAGAAGAGAACTACCTACCCTTGTGTTGAGATCAAGTCATTCCATTCCTACCATATGAAACTTGATTTCTAACCTTCCCAAGTTGCTTTCCACTCAATCCTTTCTTCCACCACAGCCATATCAGTGAGGAGAGTTGAGTGTTGGGGAGATTATCATTTGAAGCACAAGAGCAAGGAGTTCATCATCATCTACAACATCTATTACCTTTTGGAGGGTGGTGCCTCCTAGATTGGTTAGGTGTCGCTTGGAAGCCTCCGTCATCGAGATGTGGAGTTGAACCAAGAAGTTTGTAAGGGCAAGGAGATCGCCTACTTCGTGAAGATCTACCCCGAGTAAGGCTAGCCCTCCGTGGGCGTAGGCCATGATGGAATAGACAAGGTTGCTTCTTCGTGGACCCTTCGTGGGTGGAGCCCTCCGTGGACTCGCGCAGCCGTTACCCTCCGTGGGTTGAAGTCTCCATCAACGTGGATGTACGATAGCACCACCTATCGGAACCACGGGAAAAATCATTGCGTCTCCAAATTGCGTTTGATCTTCTCCACTTCTTTTTACTACTTGTGCAATTTACTTTCCGCTGCCCATACTCTAGAATTGCATGTGTAGTGTGCTACTTGACTTGTGTGTTATGCAAAATCTGCCAAAATCTGTCCTTGATAAAAGACAGAAATTTTATCTTGTCGAGTAGTCTAATCACCCCCCCTCTAGACACTCTCACCTTCTTCGATCCCTCAATTGGTATCAGAGCTTTGGTCTCCATTGCTTTGGTTTACACACCATTGGAGGAAGATGGACGTGTCTACGTTTGGGAGTGTTAGCCATAGAGTGCCTATTCTTAATGGAGAGTCATATAACTCATGGAGGTCTGAAATGCTTAGTATCTTTAAGATGTACAATTTGTGCAAATATGTTGAGACCCCCTATGTGCCTCCTTTTGATCCCTTGCACCCTACCATGGATGAAGAGCTTGATTTGCTTCGTAACCTTAGGACTGTAAATCTTATCATTAGAGGGTTACCCGATGACTTGCTTAAGCTTGTTACAAACTTTGAGTGCGCCTATGCTATGTGGAAGTTCTTGGAAGAACTTTATCCGGACTACTCTTTGAGAAGTCTTGATGAAATTCTACACAAGACTATTGAATTTGATAAGATGCGCCCCAATGATCCCAACTTTGATAAATGCTTCTTTGAGCTTCGTGATCTTATGAAAAAGAAGGGTGATCCCGGTCTTATCAATGTTTTAATTAGAAATGCTCTTGCATTACATTCCCAAGATTATTGTCACATTGACAAAACTAATGCAAGTGGTTATCAAATTGACCTAGGTGTTGATGATGAACAATCTATGGGTCAATATGATGATAAGCATGAGCATGATGATGATTACTCCGACTCGGACACCGAGCTAGACAAGATCATGAAGAGTCTCAATCTTATGGCAAATCTGAGAGACTACATGTCCGGCGGAAAAGAGTGGATTCTTGATAGTGGATGCACCGACCACATGACCGGAGACAAAGACATGTTTGGAGAGCTTGCAAAGAACGATGGTCCACGCAAGTATGTGACTTTTGGAGACAACTCCAAGGGTAAGGTACTTGGCCTTGGTAAGGTGGCCATATCTCATGATAGCTCTATTCAAAATGTCATGCTTGTAGAATCTCTTGGATACAATTTACTTTCCGTGTCTAGATTAGCTGACTTTGGATTCAATGTGTTGTTCACCAAAGTAGATTGCCAAGTCTTTCGTCGTGACAATCAAAACATGGCATTTATCGGTATCCGTAGAGGTGATCTATATATTGTTGATTTCACTAAGAAAGCCCAACCTAGAGCTTGTTTCATTGCTAAATCCTCTAAAGGTTGGTTATGGCATAGAAGGCTTGGACATGTTGGTATGCGTAATCTAGACAAGTTGATCAAAGGTGATCATATTCTTGGCGTTAAAGATGTTTTCTTTGACAAAGATAGACTTTGTAGTGCTTGTCAAGCAGGAAAACAAGTAGGTGGAAGTCATCCCGTGAAAAACATCATGACCACAAGGAGACCGCTTGAGCTTCTTCATATGGACCTCTTCGGTCCCAATGCTTACAAAAGCCTTGGTGGTAACTCCTTTGGTCTAGTTATAGTTGATGATTATTCCAGATTTACGTGGGTATTTTTCCTTGATGACAAATCGCAGGTTCAGAGAATCTTCAAAACCTTTGCCAAAAAGGCCCAAAATCAATTTGAAGTGAAGATCAAGAAAGTTCGGAGTGACAATGGAACGGAGTTCAAGAATGCCAATGTAGACTCTTTTCTCGATGAGGAAGGGATTCTACATGAGTTCTCGGCTACATACTGAAAGTGCAACTAATCCCCTGGTGGTTTTGGTAATTAATAACAACATATATATCATTGAACTAATATTTACTTGAGAATCATTTCAGAGAAGTTCGATGATATGGGTATGGAAATGTCTGAAGAAGTGGACCCCTCAAAATGCTAAGACAAGCATTGGCAAAAGCTCAAGACTCTATTTTTGGTTTAGTGATCAAAGATCACATTGAGTCCATAGGAAAAGCCAATACTATTAAAAGGGGATGAGGTTGTGTTAATGATCTGGTTGCTCAAGTGCTTAGTGATCTAGCTCCCTCAACTATCAGCACTCTTCACTACTTAACACACTCATAAGTAATCTCGGACAAACCGATTCTGCAAACTCAGTCCCACCGAGATGAACCACCTCAGTTATTCTTCCAAACCCTAATTTCTCGGTCCATCCGATTTTGAGTTTCGGTCTCACCGAAACTGGACTGCCAACCTTCTGTAACCAATTGACATCACTTCGAAATATCCGAGTTGTCAATTTCGGTCCCACCGAGAATGGCAAGCTCCTACCTTTGACTCACTTCGGACACACCGAGATGGTATTTTCGGTCCCACCGAAAATCCCAACGTTCACTATATTTGAACTTTCGGTCTGACCGAGTTTTCACTTCGGTCTCACCGAGATGGCTCAAATATGTGTGTAACGGTTGGATTTTGTGTGGAGGCTATATATACCCCTCCACCCCCTCTTCATTCGTGGAGAGAGCCATCAGAAAGTCTACCACTCCTACCATACACTTTCTGAGAAGAGAACCACCTACCCTTGTGTTGAGATCAAGTCATTCCATTCCTACCATATGAAACTTGATTTCTAGCCTTCCCAAGTTGCTTTCCACTCAATCCTTTCTTCCACCATAGCCATATCAGTGAGGAGAGTTGAGTGTTGGGGAGATTATCATTTGAAGCACAAGAGCAAGGAGTTCATCATCATCAACAACATCTATTACCTTTTGGAGGGTGGTGCCTCCTAGATTGGTTAGGTGTCGCTTGGGAGCCTCCGTCTTCGAGATGTGGAGTTGAACCAAGAAGTTTGTAAGGGCAAGGAGATCGCCTACTTCGTGAAGATCTACCCCGAGTAAGGCTAGCCCTCCGTGGGCGTAGGCCATGATGGAATAGACAAGGTTGCTTCTTCGTGGACCCTTCGTGGGTGGAGCCCTCCGTGGACTCGCGCAGCCGTTACCCTCTGTGGGTTGAAGTCTCCATCAACGTGGATGTACGATAGCACTACCTATCGGAACCACGGGAAAAATCATTGCGTCTCCAAATTGCGTTTGATCTTCTCCACTTCTCTTTACTACTTGTGCAATTTACTTTCCGTTGCCCATACTCTAGAATTGCATGTGTAGTGTGCTAATTGACTTGTGTGCTATGCAAAAACTGTCAAAATCTGTCCTTGATAAAAGACAGAATTTCTATCTTGTCGAGTAGTCTAATCACCCCCCCTCTAGACACTCTCACCTTCTTCGATCCTACACAAACACACAAAGTGACCGTAATTTTGGTTGAACTGCACAAGAGAATAGTATAGTCACTGCATGCAGTGCCATTTGAAAATAGACACAGAAAGATTGGATAGTCACTTCATGGACTGCAAAAAAGTAGTACTGTACTATTTATTGGCCAACACTAGGTGCTTCATTGCTTTGGTCTGATTATACGATGGGCATCATTTTGCCTAAGTTAAAGTTTGTATTCCGAAAATAGTGTCGCCATGTGATCGAGAGAAGACCAAATCATATTGCAGTGGATGTTCCTCCATCATGTGTGGTTAATGCTCATGGTTCCAGCTGTTGGTGAAACCACTTACGTTTGCAAGAGGAATTGTAGACTTCACAAACAAATTTGTCTTTCAGTCTGTACTGAATGTTGGCCAAGAGAAGCATCCATGTTAGTTGGAAGAACATATGTTTTTTCTAGATCTTTGCTTTTGGAGCTACATATTTGTATATGATCTGTGAATCATTGAGATGCATTAACATGTTGATCTTATGTATGGGAATCGTACTAGTTGGTTTTAGTTGTGGCTGATCTTTGCCTTTGGAGCTACATATTTGTATATGATCTGTGAATCATTGAGATGCATTAATAGTTCCTTATATTTGTTCGCTCAGTGTTTACAAGTTACTAATCGATCACTAGCTAGCCTACTAATGCGCTCCTGGCAGTTTTAGTTGCGACGCAAGATCCGAAGTGATAGTTTTTTGAATAAAAATGCCTACCTCTGAAGAAACTGACAAGCTGCTCTGAAGAAAATGCCATGCGAATCTGAAGAAACTGCCAGCAAAAATGTTCGCAAATGCCTTATCTTACAGTGAATGTTCATCAGTTAATGCGATCGTACACGTACACCATCCGACCTACTCGATCCTACACGTACACTATCCGACCTACTTGATCCTACCTCCTTTCCGGTTTGCAGATCTTAATTCAAAAATCTCACCAACCAAGGTAGATGATGAGTGGTGGAATGATTTTTGACAAGTAGGGAGTACCTCATCTGGATGATTCGAGTTTGCAAATGCCTTATCTCCCAGCTAAATGCCTTATCTCCCAACTGAAGTTCATCAACTAATGCCCTCGGCTGCGACTCGTTGCATGCTGCTCCGCGTACTGGCTGCGAGCGATTTTGAGTGCCTGCATGCAGTCGGCCGTAATTAAGGCAGCTAACTGATGCGAAAAGATGCTCTTTAATTGTTGTGGGCCTTTTAAATCCGTGGAATCATTATTGACAAGGAGGGAGATGATTCGAGTGCACTCGTTTGACCGTCATGCCGGTGTGCGACCCAGCACGGACGAGATGGGATGACACAGTCAGAATTTTAGTTTCTCTAGTTTTCCACGGCAAGCTGGCGCACTAAGCCATGCCTGCTTAATTATGCATTGAATTCTGATGACCGTTGCGCTACCTTCCCCATATAAGTATTGTTTCCTGGCCTTCTATGGTGGCACCGTGAGCCAACTCGCCCTACCCTCATAAGCCCCCACCGGCCCGATGTCGCTCACCACTTATCCTCGCTCTCGCCACGTCCGCCATGCCCCCACCCATCAGCGATAGGTGAGGCCGGAGGCGGTCACCACCGGAACTAGTGTTCGGTTTTTCACCGGAAGGCAAACGGAGGGAGGAGGCATTCTATCGGTCTTTAGATGGCAATGCGGTGATCGAGGACTTGTTGGAGCGTGACCGCCTGGCGGAGGAGCAGGAGTGGTTGGAGCATGACCACTTGGCGGAGGAGCAGTGTATCGCCGATTTGCGCCGCCAGCGGGACATGGAGCAGCAGCGCACCGACGCTCTGAGTCGCAAGCAGAGCGCCCTCAACTGGGCCGACTACGTGGAGGCCTGCGCCCGGGAAATAGCCCTGGAGCCTGTTGAGCACGCATGCGTTCACGACGCTGATTTTTACTACCAGCTCGTCAAGTGGGTTTCCCGCTTAGAAGCCGAAGCTTCGGTGGACCACGCCGGCATGGAAAGGGCCAACGCGCGCGAGCAACGCGCCCTATCGCACCTCTGGCAAGTCCGAGGTGAGGCGAAGGACGCCGGTGCCGTCGTTTAGCGTGTACCGCAAATGGCGGCCGGCATCGTCTAGTTAGCTAAGAGTAAGTTAGTACTTGTACGCTACTAGAGTATTAGTGGGAGTAGATAGTTAACTTGGCTATGATGGTTGTTGATACGTCTCCAACGTATCTATAATTTTTTATTGTTCCATGCTATTATTTATGAAGTCTTGGATGTTTAATGGCCTTTATCATTCACTTTTATATCATTTTTGGGACTAACCTACTAACCCAAAGGCCCGGTCCAGATTGTTGTTTTTTGCCTGTTTCAGGGTTTTGCAGAAAAGAATATCAAACGGAGTCCAAACGGAATGAAACCTTCGCGAGAGATATTTTTGTAGAAAATCACACGCGCGGAGCTTGAGAACCACGTCGGGGGATCAATAGGTGGTCCACGAGGGTGGAGGGCGCGCCCCCTGCCTCGTGGCCCCCTCGAGTGTCCCCGGGTGCCCTCCTGCTTCCTATATAAGTCTACGTACCCCAGAACCTCTGTGAATAGAGAGAAAACCCTAATTCCAGCGCCGTACCTTCTGTTCCCGTGAAGATCCCATCTTGGAGCCTGTTCCGGAGCTCCACCGTAGGGGTAAGGATGGCAATTTTATCCATGGACATGGATATCCATGGATATCCGACCCGAATGGATAGGGTTTGGACATGCTTTTGTGTCCATGGGCAGCGCCCAAACCCGACCCGGTTACTCGTGGGTAGGGCATGGATACAATCTTGTACCCGTGGGTATATCCAAACCCGACCCGATAGTATGACTTAATGGGAAAAAATCTGCTATCCCTACCCCGCAGTCACATGTCCCACTGCAATTTTATACTTTGTTATCCAAAACATGCAAAATAAATTACACAATCCTCGTCATAACTTTTATTAGTTCACATTCAATCCCATATGTAACATACCCCAATGCCCTTCCCTTATTTTATCTCCTTGTTAAATGACTCGTCATTCTCATCTGTTAGAAAAATACTAAATGATCTTATGTTGTTAGTGGACGTTGATTTACCATAAGTGAAGCCTAGCCTGCCACGAAGTGAAGAATGGAAGAGCTTATGTTAACATTGTGTTATGTCTTATTTATATGTCTAGAGAGGACCCAATGGATATCAAGTGGGTATGGTATCCATCGGATTTGGACATGGACACAATTTTTCATCCATGGAATTTTTCATGGGCGGGCAAAGACTTTCTTCATGGATATGGATATGGATTTGATATTGTTCAACCCGATCCAAACCCGACCCATTGCCATCCTTACGTAGGGGATCCATCACGGAGTTCTTCATCATCATCATCATCGCCCTCACCATGAGTTGTGAGTAGTTTACCACAGACCTTCAGGTCCATAGCTAGTATCTAGATGGCTTCTTCTCACTCCCTGGATCTCAATACAAACTTCTCCTCGGTCTTCGAGGAGATCTATTCGATGTAATCTCTTTTTGCGGTGTGTTTGTCGAGATCCAATGAATTGTGAGTTTATGATCAAGGTTATCTATGAAAGATATTTGGTTCTTCTCTGAAATTTTTATGTGTGCTCATAATATCCTTGCAAGTCTCTTCGAATTATTGGTTTGGTTTGGCCTACTAGATCTATAGTTCTTGCAATGGGAGAAGTGCTTGGCTTTGGGTTCAATCTTGCAGTGTCCTTTCCCAGTGACAGTAGGGGCAGCAAGGCACGTATTGTATTGTTGCCATAGAGGATAAAAGGATGGGGTTTATATCATATTGCTTGATTTTATCCCTCTACATCATGTCATCTTGCTTAAGGCGTTACTCTGTTCTTATGAACTCAATACACTAGATGCATGCTGGATAGTGGTCGATGTGTGGAGTAATAGTAGTAGATGCAGGCAGGAGTCGGTCTACTTGTCTCGGACGTGATGCCTATATACAATGATCATGCCTAGATAGTCTCATAATTATTCGCTTTTCTACCAATTGCTTGACAGTAATTTGTTTACCCGCCGTAGAATATCGCTATCATGAGAGAAGCCACTAGAGAACACTATGCCCCCCCGGGTCTATTCTCAACATATCAATCTACATCTACTTTATTTCTATCGCTTTTATTTGCTGTTCTTATAAACCAAGAATACCAAAAATATAAACTATCATCTCTATCAGATCTCACTTTCATAAGTGACCGTAAAGGGATTGACAACCCCTTATCACGTTGGCTGCGAAGTTCTTATTTGTTTGTGCAGGTGCGAGGGACTCGCACGTGGTCTCCTACTGGATTGATACCTTGGTTCTCAAAAACTGAGGGAAATACTTACGCTACTGTGTTGCATCTCCCTTTCCTCTTCGAGGGAATACAACGCAAGCTCGAGAAGTAGCAAGAAGAATTTCTGGCGCCATTGTCGGGGAGGCTTACGCAAAAGTCATATACCAAGTACCTATCACAAACCCTTATCCTTTGCATTACATTTATTTGCCTATCGTTTTCCTCTCCCCCACTTCACCCTTGCCGTTTTATTTGCCCATCTTCCGCCGTGTGTTTATCGTTCGCTTGCTTCTTGTTTGCTCGTGTGTTGCTTGCTTGCTTGTCATTATGGCTAGTCCCTTATCCGCTCCTTTGTCTCCCGAGTTTGAAGTGCTTCACTTCAAGCGAAAGCAAGGAGAAAATTTAAAAGATGCTTGGTTTAGGATGATGGAATCTTATCGTAAGTGCACCTTAGACGTGAATTTTAGAATCTTTCTTCGCAATTTTTATGTTGGGTTGAATATGTCTCACAGACAACTCTTGGATTGCATTGCCAAAGGGAATTTTATCGAAGTTGATCCTCGTATCGCGCATGAAATTATAGAGGGAATAGTGGGAACACTACCTCCCCAAAAAGGGTCAAATTCAACCCTGGAAGGGACGCAAGTTTTTGAGAAAATTTGCGAAGTAACAAAAAATATTACAAAAGTCTCTTGAACCTCTTAAAAGTGTTAGTGGGAATCTCCACCGCATGAATATGTTAATTACTCTTTGTAATAAGTGGTTGGATGCTTTAGATCTAAAGATATCCGAATATGAAGGGAAACGTAAAGAACCTCCTGGATTCGAGCTTGACACCATTAAAAGGGTGAAGATCAAAGATGGCAATACCTAGATCTATCTTGTATCGTGCCTAGCTAGGGGCGTAAAACGATAGCGCTTGTTGGGAGGCAGCCCAATTTTATATTTTTTGTTTTTGTTGCTGTTATGGAATAAATATTACATCTAGCCTCTGATTAGATGTGGTTTCATGTTTTGTTTAGTGTTTGTGCCAAGTAGAACCTTTGGGAAGACTTGTGTGAAGTTTATGTGATCTTGCTGTGAAAAACAGAATCATTAGCGCTAGCTAAAGTGGTCTTCAGATTTTACTTGAGCGTGATTTTTAGTTGATTCTTTTTGAAGATGATTGGTAGACAAATTTCGCAAATTTACCAATTTAGTTTGAATTTTTTGGACTCCCAAAAGTAGGCGAAACCTACAGATTACTACAAACTATTCTGTTTTTGACAGATTCTGTTTTTCGTGTGTTGTTCGCTTATTTCAATGCATCTATGAGTAGTATTAGAGGATATGAACCATATAGAAATTGGAATACAGTAGGTTTAACACGAATATAAACAAAGAATGAATTCATTGCTGCACCTTTGAGTAGTGGTTTGCTTTCTTATACTAACGGAGCTCACGAGAATTTTTTTCTAAGTTTTCTGTTGTGAAGTTTTAAAGTTTTGAGTATTGCTTTGATGGACTATGGAACAAAGAGTAGCAAAAGCATAAGCTTGGAGATGCCCATGGCACCCCAATTAAATTCAAGATAATCAAAAGCCTAATCTTGGGGGTGCCCCGGGAAGGCATCCCCTTTTTCGTCTTCATCCATCGGTAACTATACTTGGAGCTATATTTTTATTTGCAACATGATATGTGTTTTGCTTGGAGCGTCTTGTATAATTTGAGTCTTGGCTTGTTAGTTTGTCACAATAATCCTTGCTGGACACACCTATTTGAGAGAGTTAAATATGGCCTAGAAATTATTAGGACACTCTATGTGCTTCACTTATATCTTTTGAGTTGAATAGTTTTTGCTCTAGTGCTTCACTTATATCTTTTAGAGCACGGTGGTGGCAATATTTTGTAGAAATTGTTGAACTCTCATGCTTCACTTATATCCTTTTGAGAGTCTATTAAAACAGCATGGTAATATGTTTAGGCTAAATAAACTAGTCTTCACATGATAGACATCCAATGTCAATGTAGTAAAAAAATCACACCAAGTGCATTGAATAGAATGAGATATTGGATGCTTGATAATTGTTTTGAGATATGAGGATAGTGATATTAGAGTCATGCTAGTGGAGTTATTATGAAATTGAGAAATACATGTCTAAAGGTTAGTGATTCCCGTAGCATGCACGTATGGTGAACCGCTTTGTGACGGAGTTAGAGCATGAGGTATTTGTAGAGTGCCAACCTTTGTGTGGAGGTCGGGGGCGCGCGATGGTTAACTCCTACCAACCTTCCCCCTAGGAGCATGCGTTGATTGCTTTGTTTTGATGACTCGTATATTTTGCAATAAGTATATGAGTTCTTATGACTAATGTTGAGTCCATGGATTATACGCACTCTCACCCTTCCACCATTGCTAGCCTCTCTTGTACCGCGCAACTTTCGCCGGTACCGTAAACCCACTATATATTATTCCTCAAAACAGCCACCATACCTACCTATCATGGCATTTCCATAGCCATTCCGAGATATATTGCCATGCAACTTTCCATCGTTCCGTTCATATGACACACATCATATTGTCATATTGCCATTGCATGATCATGTAGTTGACATCGTATTTGTGGCAAGGCCACCATGCATAATTTTTTATACATGTCACTCTTGTTTCATTGCACATACCGGGACACCGCCGGAGGCATTCATATAGAGTCATACTTTGTTGTTGTAGCATCGAGTTGTAATATCGAGTTGTAATGAAAGTGTGATGATCATCATTATTAGAGCATTGTTCCATGGGAGGAAAGGCTAAATCTATAAAGCCCCTCCGCAAAAAAAGGCCAAAAAAGGCCCAAAAAAGGGAAAAGAAAAGAAAAAAAGGGACAATTGCTACTATCTTTTTCCACACTTGTGCTTTGAAGTAGCACCATGTTCTTCATTGTAGAGAGTCTCATGTTTAGTCACTTTCATATACTAGTGGGAATTTTCATTATAGAACTTGGCTTGTATACTCCAACGATGGGCTTCCTCAAATGCCCTAGGTCTTCATGAGCAAGCAAATTGTATGCACCCCCACTAGTTTCTTTTGTTGAGCTTTCATTCATATTTAGCTCTAGTGCATCCGTTGCATGGCAATCCCTACTCACTCACATTGATATCTATTGATGGGCATCTCCATAGCCCGTTGATACGCCTAGTCGATGTGAGACTATCTCCCTCCTTTTTGTCTTCTCCACAACCACCTCTATTCCACCCATAGTGCTATATCCATGGCTCACGCTCATGTATTGCGTGAAAGTTGAAAGGTTTGAAAAGATAGAGTATGAAAACAAGTGCTTGGCTGAAATCGGGGTTGTGCATGATATGAATATTTAGTGTGATAACAAGGGAGCATAGCCAACACTATATGATTTAGAAGGGATAACTTTCTTTAGACATAGTATTTTGAGAAGACATGATTGCTTTGTTAGTATGCTTGAAGTATTGTTATTTCTTATGTCAATATAGACTTTTATCTTGAATCTTTCAGATCTGAACATTCATGCCACAATTAAGAGAATTACATTGAAAAACTATATTGGCTAGCATTCCACATCAAAAATTCTTTCTTTATCATTTACCTACTCGAGGACGAGCATGAATTAAGCTTGGGGATGCTTGATACGTCTCCAACGTATCTATAATTTTTTATTGTTCCATGCTATTATTTATGAAGTCTTGGATGTTTAATGGGCTCTATCATACACTTTTATATCATTTTTGGGACTAACCTACTAACCCAAAGGCCCAGTCTAGATTGTTGTTTTTGCCTATTTCAGGGTTTTGCAGAAAAAGAATATCAAACGGAGTCCAAACGGAATGAAACCTTCGCGAGAGATATTTTTGGAGAAAATCACGCACGCGGAGCATGAGAACCACGTCAGGGGATCAAGAGGTGGCCCACGAGGGTGGGGGCGCGCCCCCTGCCTCGTGGCCCCCTCGAGCGTCCCCCGGTGCCCTCCTTCTTCCTATATAAGTCTACGTACCCCAGAACCTCTGTGAACAGAGAGAAAACCCTAATTCCACCGCCGTACCTTCTGTTCCCGTGAAGATCCCATCTTGGAGCCTGTTCCGGAGCTCCACCATAGGGGGATCCATCACAGAGTTCTTCATCATCATCATCATCGCCCTCACCATGAGTTGTGAGTAGTTTACCACAGACCTTCGGGTCCATAGCTAGTATCTAGATGGCTTCTTCTCTCTCCCTGGATCTCAATACAAACTTCTCCTCGGTCTTCGAGGAGATCTATTCGATGTAATCTATTTTTGCGGTGTGTTTGTCAAGATCCGATTAATTGTGAGTTTATGATCAAGGTTATCTATGAAAGATATTTGGTTCTTCTCTGAAATTTTTATGTGTGCTCATAATATCCTTGCAAGTCTCTTCGAATTATTGGTTTGGTTTGGCCTACTAGATCTATAGTTCTTGCAATGGGAGAAGTGCTTGGTTTTGGGTTCAATCATGCGGTGTCCTTTCCCAATAACAGTAGGGGCAGCAAGGCACGTATTGTATTGTTGCCATCGAGGACAAAAATATGGGGTTTATATCATATTGCTTGAGTTTATCCCTCTACATCATGTCATCTTTCTTAAGGCGTTACTCTGTTCTTATGAACTCAATACACTAGATGCATGCTGGATAGCGGTCGATGTGTTGAGTAATAGTAGTAGATGCAGGCAGCAGTCGGTCTACTTGTCTCGGACGTGATGCCTATATACAATGATCATGCCTAGATAGTCTCATAATTATTCGCTTTTCTATCAATTGCTTGACAGTAATTTGTTTACCCGCCATAGAATATCGCTATCATGAGAGAAGCCACTAGAGAACACTATGGTCCCCGGGTCTATTCTCAACATATCAATCTACATCTACTTTACTTTTATCACTTTTATTTGTTGATCTTATAAACCAAAAATACCAAAAATATAAACTATCATCTCTATCAGATCTCACTTTCGTAAGTGACCGTAAAGGGATTGACAACCCCTTATCGTGTTGGCTGCGAAGTTCTTATTTGTTTGTGCAGGTGCGAGGGACTCGTGCGTGGTCTCCTACTGGATTGATACCTTGGTTCTCAAAAACTGAGGGAAATACTTACGCTATTGTGCTGCATCTCCCTTTCCTCTTCAAGGGAATACAATGCAAGCTCGAGAAGTAGCAGTTGTCAACGTGGAAGTTCAGTACTCTATATGTGGATCAGACCTGTTACTTTGCTCTAAATGTTGAACTTTCCGTTTGAACGTATGGAATGGGCTGTATTTTTTTAATGGTTTGTGTTTGTCCTCCACGGGTTTAGAGGCTGACTTATGGGCCTACCAAGTTGATGTGAACACAATCAGGAGATGATTGTACGTGGAAAGGATGACAGCAGGGACCCGCCAAGGTCATGGCAGTACGCAAGCAAGTGCCTCCTTATTTCAAGCCAATAAAAAAATGGCTCCTCCTAATGGATTTCTGACATCTGGGTCCCATGCCATTGCCAACATAGTCAATAAACGAGAGAATTGCACAACGAGCGGCTCACACCAGGGACCCATCAGCTCGCCCAGTTATTTTTTGTTTTGGGTTAATTTGATAAATGCCACTCCAAATCTGGTGTTTCTGAGAAATGCCACTGCAATTTCCAAACTTTGAAAAATGCCATTTCATGCCATTTCCAGTGGCATTTTTCGAAGTCTGGAGTGGCGTTTTTCAAAGTTTGCAAATTGTAGTGGCGTTTTCCAAAGTTCGCAAAAATTGCAGTGGCATTTTTCAAAGTTTGGAAATTGCAATGGCATTTTTATGAATCGTCATAATTGGAGTGGCATTTATCTAATTTGTTCTTGAGACGGAAGCAGGGTGTCAACTGGGCTGTGCGGGGTACTCTGGCATGTCTAGACAGCCTTCTCTTTTATGTTTACCACAGACCAACCTAGTAGTTTTTTTTCTTCCTGAAAATGGCTAGCCCAATTTTTTGTGATTTGCCAAGTAGTCTCTTTGTCAGGCCTGTTGGGCTACAAATCTTTCAAGACGAGGAGAGCTTCACTCGGCTGGACGAGAAAATGGCCTATCAGTAATGAGAAATGGGCTAAACATTTTTAAAACACATCAAACCGGCAATTAGTTTCAAATTTCTTTTTTTTTCGTTTCGAGATTTTCAATTGCATTAATTTTTATGCGTGGACAATTTGTTGGATTTTATATTGATATACATTTATTTTTAAAAACAGTTTAAATGTGACTCGAAATTTCGGGTTCAAAAACAGTTCGGACCGCACCAAAATATGCAAAATTTCGTATAATTTTTTAACCGTGGCCACCATATGGGCTGTAATGCTAACAAAAGGAATATGGGCTCCAAAAAAACCTTAAGAATTAGCAAATGGGCTGTAAATTATTAGAAATAATGGCAGATGGGTTGTATGCTATTTTCCATAGATTTGAGGCTTTCCTAAAAAAAAGGTTGACGCACAAGCAGTGACTGTTGGATGTCCATCCAACGGTCGTCGTGCTTCTTCAATCTCTACTCTTCCTGCTCCAGCCGCTCAAACAAGCGCCGGCAGGACTGCTGATACGTCTCCAACGTATCTATAATTTTTTATTGTTCCATGCTATTATTTATGATGTTTTGGATGTTTAATGGGCTTATATATTATTTTTGGGACTAACCTATTAACCCAAAGGCCCAGTCCAGATTGTTGTTTTTTGCCTATTTCAGGGTTTTGCAGAAAAGGAATATCAAACGGAGTCCAAAAAGAATGAAACCTTCGGGAGAGATATTTTTGGAGCGCTATCTTCACGGGAGACTTGAGAACCACATAATAGGGCACACGTGGCGTCCACGGGGGTGGGGGCGTGCCCCCTTACAGGGCACGCCCCCTGCCTCGTGGGCCCCATGTTGGTCCCCCGATGCCCTCCTTCCTCCTATATATACCCATGTACCCCGAAAACATCAGAAGAGGAGAGAAAACCCTAATTCCACCACCGCAACCTTCTGTTCCCGTGAGATCCCATCTTGGGGCCTGTTCCGGAGCTCCGCCGGAGGGGGGATCTACCATGGAGTGCTTCTACATCAACACCATCGCCTCACCATGAGTTGTGAGTAGTTTACCACAGACCTTCGGGTCCATAGTTAGTACCTAGATGGCTTCTTCTCTCTCTTTGGATCTCAATACCAAGTTCTCCTCGGTCTTCGAGGAGATCTATTCGATGTAATCTCTTTTTGCGGTGTGTTTGTCAAGATCCGATGAATTGTAGGTTTATGATCAAGATTATCTACGAGAAACATTTGGTTCTTTTCTGAATTCTTTTATGTATGATTATAATACCCTTGCAAGTCTCTTTGAATTATTGGTTTGGTTTGGCCTACTAGATCTATAGTTCTTGCAATGGGAGAAGTGCTTGGCTTTGGGTTCAATCTTGCGGTGTCCTTTCCAAGTGACAGTAGGGGCAGTAAGGCACGTATTGTATTGTTGCCATCGAGGATAAAAAGATGGGGTTTATATCATATTGCTTGAGTTTATCCCTCTACATCATGTCATCTTGCTTAAGGCATTACTCTGTTCTTATGAACTTAATACTCTAGATGCATGCTGGATAGCGGTCGATGTGTGGAGTAATAGTAGTAGATGCAGAATCGTTTCGGTCTACTTGTCACGGACGTGATGCCTATATATAATGATCATGCCTAGATATCCTCATAATTATTCGCTTTTCTATCAATTCCTCGATAGTAATTTGTTCACCCACCATAGAATTCTGCTATCATGAGAGAAGCCACTAGTGAAACCTATGGACCCCGGGTCTATTCTCAACATATCAATCTACAATCTACTTTACTTTATCATTTTTACTTTATGTTCTTATATCCAAAAATACCAAAAATATCAAACTATCCTATCTATCAGATCTCACTTTCGTAAGTGACCGTAAAGGGATTGACAACCCCTTATCGCGTTGGCTGCGAAGTTCTTATTTGTTTGTGCAGGTGCGAGGGACTCGTGCGTGGTCTCCTACTGCATTGATACCTTTGTTCTCAAAAACTGAGGGAAATACTTACGCTACTGTGCTGCATCACCCTATCCTCTTCGAGGGAATACAACGCAAGCTCGAGAAGTAGCAACTGCCTGCTCCCTCCTCCCCGCGGTCGTCTGTGCTGCCGCGCAGGCCTCACCACCCCCACTGTACTCCCATCGCGGGTCTAGCCATTCCTCTACTCACCCACACCTGCTGTTATTCTCTGGCGACGGTAGATGAACCAGTAAACCCTCGTACAGTCGTACTCCCCTCCGCGTGGGAA
The DNA here is from genome assembly GCA_902687465.1 of Secale cereale. NCBI lineage: Eukaryota > Viridiplantae > Streptophyta > Magnoliopsida > Poales > Poaceae > Secale > Secale cereale. The sequence goes on along the minus strand of LR738713.1, from coordinate 574,969,068 downwards.
ACAACTTCCGAGTCTTCCCTGCCTCCGTATCATTCCCTTCCTAGGCCTCGCCGTCGTCCACCACCCTGGTGCTCTCGGCGCGGCCTGGTCAACATGGTCAACGACCGACATGCATCTGAAGTGGACTGTACGTGGAGAGGCTGATAGCTGGGTCCACGGCCACACGCAAGCAAATGCCTCCTTATTACGCACAAAATAATGATTCATCCACCTGACATCTGGGACCCACTAAAAGGGCCTCTGTATTTTGCAAAAAAAACGTTACCGCCGCTGACAGCTCGGACCCACCAGCTATATCTTCGCACGCAAGGAAGTGCGTCCTTATTACGCATAAAAAATGAATACCCCCCCTGCTAGCTGGGACCTAGTATAGTGGCAGGCTGACTTGTGGGCCTACTAAGTTGACGGGGACGGAGGGCTTTGTCAACTTAGTCAATATGCACGATTCTAGCTCCAGTGACCGTACGATGTCCATCCAACGGCCGTACGTAGTGCTTCTTCAACCTCTGGTCTTCTTGCTCCAACCGCCCAAACCAGCGCCGGTTGTGCCTCGTGCTCCGGCCTCCCGTGGCCGGCTGCGATGCGGCGGAGGCCTCACCGCCCCCACTACTCCCATTGCTGGCCAGGCCATCCTTCTACTCACCCACACCCCCTGTTATTCTGCGGTGACGGCAGCCTCACACGACGGCGAACCAATGAACCCTCATACTCCTCTACGTGTGGGCATCCACTGTCGCGTCTTCCCCGGCTCCGCGTCGTCCCCTTCCTAGGCCTCGCCACCATCCACCGCCCTGGTGCTCTCGGCGCGGCGTGGTCAACGTGGTCAAGGGACGACTTCCATCGGAAGAGTACTGTACGTGGAGAGGCGACAGCTGGGTCCACGGCAGCCGCATGGAAGTGCCTCCTTATTTCCCGGAAAATAATTATTCCTCCACCTGACAGTAGGGACCCACCGGACGGGCCACCGTATTTAGCGAAAAAACGTTTCCCCCCTGATTGCTGGGACCCACCGGACGGGCCACCGTATTTCGTGAAAAAACGTTCCACCCGCTGTCAGCTCGGACCCACCGGAAGTGCCGCCTTATTACGAACAAAAAAATGAATACTCCCCCTGCTAGTTGGGACCCACCTTGGTGGGTGGCTGACTTGTGGGCCTACTAGGTTGACGGGGACAGAGTGCTTTGTCAACTTAGTCAATATGAACGATTCTAGCTCCTGTGACCGTACGATGTCCATCCAACGGCAGTAGTGCTTCTTCAACCACTAGTCTTCTTGCTCCAGCCGCCCAAAGCAGCGCCGGTCGTGCCGCATGCTCCTGCCTCCCGTGGCCGACTGTGCTGCCGCGGAGGCCTCACCGCCCCTACTATTCCTACCACTGGCCAGGCCCTGCGGTGACGGCAGCCTCACACCGCAGCCGAACCACTGAACCCTCTTACTCCTCTCCGCGCGGACTTCCACTGCCGCGTCTTCCCCGACTCCGCTTCGTCCCCCTTCCTAGGCCTCGCCGTCGTCCACCGCCCTGGTGCTCTCGGCGCGACGTGGTCAACGTGGTCAAGGAACGACTTCCATCGAAAGATTACTGTACGTGGAGAGGCTGACAGCTGGGTCCACGGCCGCAGCAAGGAAGTGCCTCCTTATTACGCGCAAAATAATTATTCCTCCACCTGACAGCGGGGACCCACCGGATGGGCCATCGTATTTCGCAAAAAAAACCATTTCCCCCTGACTACTGGGACCCACCAGCTACATCTTCGCACGCAAGGAAGTGCGTCTGGGCAAAAAAAATGATTCGCCCCCTGACTGCTGGGACCCACCAGCTACATCTTCGCACGCAAGGAAGTGCCTAATAGTCGAGACCCACCTGGTCGAAGCGTATGTAGCGTTGTCATTCTGGTCGCGAACATGTATGTACATACTGGTCGATGTAGAGGCGTGCACGTGTTGTAGTAGAGGCGCGCACGTAGCATGTACACGTACGTACAACGGCCAGGGTGCAAGAAAGTAAATACGGCCACATACGTACATATGGGTGGGGTCTCAAACGCCTACTCGTGCATACGTACGGCCAGGGCTCGTGTACATGGCTGGGTCGGAATGGAGAAACAACGTCGCCGTTGTGTTCATGGGGAGCCAACCGGCTGGGCCGGAACGAAATGCGTCGTCGTGTTCATCGGGAGGGCTTGGACGGAACAGCTGATGGAAACGAGGCCTGGCGTACCGCAGAATGGAGGAAACGACCTTGTGTTCGACTGGCCACGTTTGAAATGGGATCTTGTTCATCGGGAGGGGTCTGGCGTATCGCAAAACAGAGGAAACGGGCCTCCTACGGTCGAAACGGGGGTCCTATTGATCGAGAGGGGTCTGGCATACCGCAAAACGGAGGAAACGGACTTGTGTTGGAGCGCTACGGTCAAAACGGGGGTCCTATTCATCGGGAGGGGTGTGGCGTACCGCAAAAAGGGACTCCACGGGATATTGTTCATCTCCATCGTCGACCCCCTGCAGCTTCCACGGGCTACTGTTCATCCACCGTCGACCTCCTCCAGCCTCCACCTGCGACTGTTCATCCACGGGCTCCTGTTCATCCAGCCTCCACCGCACGCTACTCCACCGGCTACTGTTCAACCAGCCCTCTCCATGGGCTCCTGTTCAACCACCCTCCATGGGCTATTGTTCATCCAGCCCTCCACCGTCTACTGTTCATCCAGCCCTCGACAGGGTGGTCCTGTTCATCCTGCCCTCCACGGGGTCCTGTTCATCCAGCCCCAACCGGCTCAATCGATCGGGGTCCTATTCATCCAGAGGCAACACCACAGGAACTGTTCATCCAACCCCCCCCCCCAGCAACGCTCACTCTTCATCCAGAGGCAGCATCGATTGGCTTCAGTTAGCAGCAGTAGCGAAGGAATCGCTCGACTGGGTTCAGTTAACAGCCATCGATCGATCGCTCGGGTTCAGTAACACGTAGCCTGCAGTGCAATCGCTTGGGTTCAGTTAGAGCCCAACGCCTCGCTCGGGTTCAGTTAGAGCCCAACGCCTCGCACCCACGCGCGTGCGTGTACGAGAGAAACGCGCATCGCTCGGCCCCGACCACCCACCGTAACCGAGAACACCCCAATATTTTCCTCACCCTCGCTTCTACCAAGGTTTTTTCCGTCATGGACGGCCGAAATAATGTCATGCAGCTGCGTCTCCGGCCCGCCCAAGACGAAAAGCCCATTTTCTGTCATGATTTTTTTTCATAGAAGTAGGACCCCCACCACATCTATGATGATACCGTGTTTTGTCACAATTATTGTCATAGAAGTGTCATAAGTATGACAGAAAAAAATTTGTTCGGCCCAAAATGTCACGGATGTGTCTTTTTTTGTAGTGAGTGATCATACTTAGTGCAAAATGAAGGCTAGCAAAAGATTGGGAAGCGACCAACCAAGAACGAATAATCTCATAAGCGAGCATTCAGCATAATTAACATCGAATAATGCACCACAAGTAGGATGTAATTTTGTTGCATGATTATTGACTTTCGTGCTTGCATATGGAATCACAAACCTTAACACCAATATTCTTACTAAAGCATAATTACTCATCAACATGACTCACATATCACATCATCATGTCTCAAGACTATTACAAACAATCAAGTTTATTTTGTCAAATGATCTTCATGAAAGTTTTTATTATATCCTTCTTGGATATCTATCACTTTGGGACTAATTTTCATATGTTGCTTTTGATAAGCTCAAACAAATATAAGTGAAGATCATGAGCATAATTTTTTCTTTCTCTCAAAATAATTTAAGTGAAGCAATAGAGAATTTCTTGAATGTTTTACTAACTCTCAAATAAATCTAAGTGAAGCAAGAGAGCATTTCTTCAATAATATTAAAGCACACCGTGCTCAAAAAGATATAAGTGAAGCACTAGAGCAAATCCATAGCTCATAAAAAATTAAGTGAAGCAAAGGGAGCTATTCTAACAAGTCATGGCATAATTTTGGCTCTCTCAAATAGGTTGATACGTCTCCAACGTATCTACTTTTCCTAACGCTTTTCCTCTTGTTTTGGACTCTAATTTGCATGATTTGAATGAAACTAACCCCGGACTGACGCTGTTTTCAACAGAACTACCATGGTGTGGTTTTTGTGTAGAAATAAAAGTTCTCGGAATGGAAGGAAACTTTGCAAGGATTTCTTATATAATAAAAGAAAAATACTGGAGCCAAGAACCACCAGAGGGGGGCACCTGGGTGGGCACAACCCACAAGGGCGCGCCCCCTCCTGGCGCGCCCAGGTGGGTTGTCCCCACCTGGTGGCCCCGCAGACGCCAACCCTGATACTATAAATTCATATTGACCGAGAAAAAAAAATCAGGGAGAAAGAATTATCATGATCCACGAGATGGAGCAGCCGTCACCTCCTGTTCTTCCTCAGGAGGCCATATCTGGAGTTCGTTTGGGGCTCCAGAGCGGGGGTCTTCGTCCTTCATCATCACCAATCCTTCTCCATCGCCAATTCCATGATGCTCCCCACCGGGAGTGAGTAATTCCTTTGTAGGCTCACTGGTCGGTGAGGAGTTGGATGAGATTCATCATGTAATCTAGTTAGTTTTGTTAGGGCCGATCCCTAGTATCCATTATGTTCTGAGATTGATGTCGTTATGACTTTGCTATGCTTAATGCTTGTCACTTTGGGCCCGGGTGCCATGATTTCAGATCTGAACCGTTTATGATATTATCATTATATTCATGTTTTAGATCTGATCTTGCAAGTTATAGTCACCTACTACGTGTTATGACCCAGCAATCCCGGAGTGACAATAACCGGAACCACTCCCGGTGATGACCGCAGTTTGAGCAGTTCATGTATTCACCGTGTGTTAATGCTTTGTTCCGGTTCTCTGTTAAAAGGAGGCCTTAATATCCCTTAGTTTCCAATATGGACCCTGCTGCCACGGGAGGGTAGGACAAAAGATGTCATGCAAGTTCATTACATAATCACGTATGAGTATTTACGGAATACATGCCTACATTATATTTATGAACTGGACCTAGTGTCGTATCGCCCTAGGTTATGACTGTCACATGATGAATATCATCCAACAAATTGTCGATCCAATGCCTACGAATTTATCCTATATTGTTCTTGCTAAGTTACTACTGCTATCATTATTGCTACACTTGCTACAAAACTACTGCTACCACTGTTACCGTTACTATTGGTACTGCTACTACTATCGAAACTATCATATTATTGTGCTACTGTCACTTTGCTGCAGATAATTAATCTCCAGGTGTAGTTGAATTGACAACTCAGCTGCTAATACTTGCAAATATTCTTTGGCTCCCCTTGTGTTGAATCTATAAATTTGGGTTGAATACTCTACACTCGAAAACTGTTGCAATCCCCTATACTTGTGGGTTAACATAGGTGTGTACAACAAGGATTCAAGACTTAAAAAGCAAAACAACACAAAAAAAGACTCATATCATACAAGACGCTCCAAGCAAAACACATAATATGTGACGAATAAAAATATAGCTTCGAGTAAAATACCGATGGTCGTTAGAAGAAAGAGGGGATGCCACTCGGGGGCATCCCCAAGCTTAGTTGCTTGCTTCTCTTTGGATAATAGCTTGGGATGCCATGGGAATCCCCAAGCTTAGGCTCTTCTTACTCCTTATTCGTTCATCCATCGTAAGATAACCCAAGACTTGAAAACTTCAATCACACAAAACCCAACAAAACTTTTGTGAGATCCGTTAGTATAAGAAAACAAATCACTACTATTAGTATTGTAGCAAACCAATTCATATTTTATTCTTGCATTATATCTACTGTATTCTAACTTTTCTATGGCAAAAACTCAGTAAATAAAACCATAGAATCATCAAAACAAGCACACAACGCAAAGAAAACAGAATATGTCAAAAACAGAACAGTCTGTAGCAATCTGGAAATTTCGAATACTTCTGTAACTCTAATTTTTTTGGAAAACTAGGACCACGTGCATGATTTGTATATTAATCTTTTGCAAAAAGAATCAACTCAAGAACACTCTTCTGTTAAAAATGAGAAATTTTCTCGTGAGCGCAAACGTTTCTGTTTTTCAATAAGATCAAATCTACTAACACCCAACATGATCCTAAAGGTTTTGCTTGGCACAGACATTTATTCAAACCACAAAAACACATCTAAACAAAGGTATTAAAGGGCATTTTATTGAAAACAACAAGGAAATAAAAAATCAAAAAGATACAAGTTGGGCTTCCTCCCAACGAGCGCTATCGTTTTACGCCCTTAGCTAGGCATGATACCAAGATTTCAAGTGTTGTCATCCTTGTTGGATGTTCCATAAGTTGCCCTCATTATAAATTGATAAGGAAATTGGATCTTGGTTCTAGGGAAGTGTCAAATGCCCTTTCTCAAGGGAAATTGGAATTTAATATTCCCTTCTTTCATATCAATCACCGCGCCAATAGTGCGCAAAAACGGTCTACCAAGTATAATAGCACAAAACAGATTGCAATCGATGTCAAGAACAATAAAGTATATGGGTACATAGTTCCTATTTGCAAGAATATAAACATCATTGATCATTCCCAAGGGATTTTTAATAGTAGAATCTGCCAAATGAAAATTAACAGAGCAATCTTCAATATTGGTAAGACCAAGAACATCACAAAGAGATTTCAGAATCGTGGAAACACTAGCACCCAAATCACACAAAGCAAAGCACTCATAATTTTTTATTTTGATTTTGATATTATTTTCCCATTCATCATGCAACTTCCTAGGAATTGATACTTATAATTCCAACTTATCATCTAAAGCTTTCATCATAGCATCAACAATATGTTTAGTAAAAGCTTTATTTTGTTCATAGGCATGGGGTGAATTAATCATGGATTGCAACAAAGAAATACAATCAATCAAAGAGAAACTATCATAATTAAAGTCTTTGTAATCCAAAAGAGTGGGCACATCACTAGTTAAAGTCTTGATCTCTCCAAACCCACTTTTATCGAATTTCTCAACAAGATTTTCACCCTCCGAACTATCGGGACATCTTCTAACTAAAGTTGACTCTTCTCCAGTCCCTTTTTCATCAAGTTGAACTTTACTAAACTAGGAATCAATAGAAGAAACACCAATCATTTTACGATCTTGATCATTTTTATGAAAGAAATCATTAGAAAAGGCTTTTTCCAAAATTTCTCTTTTAGCTCTACGCATAGCGGTTCTTTTCTTACTTTCATCCATAGAAAAATAAAGAGATTTGATCGATTCCTCAACTTTAGGCACAAATATTTTCAACTTCAGAGTTTCCACATCATGAGAAATTGTATCAGTACTCCTAGACATATCATCAATCTTATTCAATTTTTCTTCTATGGAAGCATTGAAAACCTTTTGAGTATTGATAAATTCTTTAATATTCATCTCTAGATCAGAGGTATTCCTATTATTATTGTAACAAGAATTACCATAGGAATTACCATAACTATTATAGGAATTTCCTAGGAAAGGCCTAGGATTAAAATTACCTCTATAAGCATTGTTATTGAAATTATTTCTAGAGATAAAATTCACATCTATGGCATCGCTATTTTGCTCAATCAAGGTAGATAAAGGCATATCATTGAAATCAATAAGAGCACTTTTACTAGCAACCATTTTCCTAAGAGCATCAACTTTTTCACTCTAAGAATCGATCTTGACCGAATTAACTTTTTTACTAGTAGGCGCCCTTTCGGTATGCCATTTTGAATAATTCATCATAATATTATCAAGCAATTTGGTGGCTTCACCCAAAGTAATTTCCATAAAAGTACCACCAGCGGCAGAGTCTAAAAGATTACGAGAAACAAAGCTCAATCCCACATAAAAAAAATGTATGATCATCCAAAGATTTAACACATGAGTTGGGCAATTCCTTAGCATCATTTTCATCCTTTCCCAAGATTGTGCAACATGCTTATGTTCAAGTTGCTTGAAATTCATGATCTGGGTTCTAAGGGAAATAATTTTTGCGGGCAGAAAATACTTAGTAATGAAATCATCTTTGCATTTATTCCAAGAATCGATACTATTGCAAGGCAAAGAAGAAAACCAAATTTTTGCAGCATCACGCAAAAAAACGGAAATAATTTCATCTTCACAATGTCATTGTCCACATCTTTTTTCTTTAGCACATCACATAATTCCACGAAGGTATTAAGATGGGACGCGGCATCCTCATTAGGAGTACCGAAAAATTGATCTTTCATGACAAGATTCAACAAATCAATATTAATATCACAAGACTCCACACTAGTGGCGGGAGGAGCAATCGAAGTGCCAATAAAATCCTTATTGTTGGTACTAGAAAAATCATACAACTTAGTGTTCTCTTGCATCATCTTTGAGCAATTGTAAACAAGAACACAAGTAGGCAATAGATCTAACCGGAACGGCGAATGAAAAAGAGGGCGGATAAAAACGACAAATTTTGTGAAGTGGGGGAGATGAAAATGAGAGGCAAATGGCAAATAAGGTAAATTGCAAGGAGATGAGATTTTTGATTGGGAACCTCGTATATGTTCAAGATCCTCCTCGGCAACAGCGCCAGAAATTCCTTTTGATGTCTTGCTAGAACTACGTTGGTATTTCCCCAAAGAGGAAGGGATGATGTAGTATAGCAGCGGTAGGTATTTCCCTCGGTGATGAAACCAAGGTTATCGAACCAATAGCAGAACCAAGCAACACAACGTAAACAACACGTGCACACAAATAACAAATACTTGCAACCCGACGTGTAAAAGGGGTTGTCAATCCCTTTCGGGTAACGGACGTGAGAGCATTGTAAATATTGATAGATCGAACGCCAAATAAGATAAATTGCAGCAAGGTATTTTTGGGTTTTGGGTTTAATAGATCTTAAAATAAAAGGCAAAGGAAAATAGATCGCAAAGGCAAATAATATGAGAAAGAGACCCGGGGGTCGTAGATTTCACTAGTGGCTTCTCTCGAGAAAAATAGCAAATAGTGGGTGAACAAATTATAGTTGGGAAATTGATAGAACTTCAAATAATCATGATGATATCCATGTAATGATCATTATATAGGCATCACGTCCAAGATTAGTAGACCAACTCCTGCCTGCATCTACTACTATTACTCCACACATCGACCGCTATCCAACATGCAACTAGTGTATTAAGTTCATGGAAAAACGGGGTAATGCAATAAGAACGATGACATGATGTAGACAAGATCTATTTATGTAGAAATAGACCCCCATCGTTTTATCCTTAGTAGCAACGATACATACGTGTCGGTTCCCCTTCTGTCACTGGGATCAAGCATCGTAAGATTTAACCCACTATAAAGCACCTCTTCCCATTGCAAGATAAATAGATCAAGTTGGCCAAACAAAACCCAATATCAGAAAAGAAATACGAGGCTATAAGCAATCATGCATATAAGAGATCAAGAAGACTCAAATAACTTTCATGGATATAAAAAGATAGATTTGATCGTAAACTCAAAGTTCATCGGATCCCAACAAACACACCGAAAAAAGAGTTATATCATATGGATCTCCAAGAGACCATTGTATTGATAATCAAAAGACAAAGAGTAAGCCATCTAGATACTTACTACGGACCCGTAGGTCTACAAGGAACTACTCACACATCATCGGAGAGGCACCAATGGAAGTGGTGAACCCGTCTGTGATGTTGTCTAGATTGGATCTGGTGGTTCCGGACTCTGCGGCGGCTGGAATTGATTTTCGTCGACTCCCCTAGGGTTTCTGGAATATTGGGGTATTTATAGAGTAAAGAGGCGGTCCGGGGGCACCCGAGGTGGGCACAACCCACCAGGGCACGCCTGGGCCTCCTGGCGTGCCCTGGTGGGTTGTGCTCCCCTCGGAGCACCCCCCCCCCCCAGGTGCTTCTCCGGACCACTAGATGTCTTCTGGTCCAAAAAATCCACAAAAAGTTTCGTTGTGTTTGGACTCCGTTTGGTATTGATTTCCTGCGATGTAAAAAACATGCAGAAAACAGCAACTGTCACTTCGTACTATGTCAATAGGTTAGTACCAAAAAATGATATAAAATGACTATAAAAATATTGTAAAACATCCAAGAATGATAATATAACAACATGGAACAATCAAAAATTGTAGATATGTTGGAGACGTATCACCCAGTCCCGAAATGAAAAATGAATTTACTTTATGTTGTCAAATAATAAATTCCTTGGAAAGTGTTTGTATGGAAGGCAACCATGGATTCGGCTAGCCATGGAAAGTGAAAGTTTGGTGGAAAAAGGAATATAGTTTAATTTATGTTTGGGAGCCGCCTATGATATATCTTGCATGGAAAGTGTTGGGAACTCTAAGTCATTTTTGTTGGTGGGAAAAGTATGCCACCCGAAATAATTTTATCTCTCAATTTAAGCTTTGAGCTCTGGCACCTCTACAAATCCTTACTTCCCTCTACGAAGGGCCTATCTTTTACTTTATGCAATTTTTATTTTGAATTTGAGTCTCCATCTTCTCTAATGAAGCACCAACTAGGAAGCACTATGATCGTAATTGAGCATTGGGTGTAGTTAATATGCGAGTGTGTTTCATGAATGGATCATCAATGGTTAAGCATGATGGGCTAGGGATAACTTATTTTAGCAATTGTATTTTGAAAAGACATGATTGCTTATTGATATGCTTGAGTATTTAAATGTCATGTCAAAACTAGACTATTGCTTTGAACCATATAAAAGTCCAAATGTCCATGCTATAAAGAAAATAATATGGTATGACATGGTAGGAAGCATTCCACATCAAAATTTATGTTTTTATCATTTACCTACTCGAGGACAAGCAGGAATTAAGCTTGGGGATGTTGATATGTCTCCAACGTATCTATAATTTTTTATTGTTCCATGCTGTTATATTATCATTCTTGGATGTTTTACAATCATTTTATAGTCATTTTATATCATTTTCTGGTACTAACCTATTGGCATAGTGCCAAGTGCTAGTTGTTGTTTTCTGCATGTTTTTTACATCGCAGGAAATCAATACCAAACGGAGTCCAAACACAGCGAAACTTTTTGTGGATTTTTTGGACCAGAAGACATCCAGTAGGCCAGGGAAGCACCCGGGGGTGCTCCGAGGGGAGCACAACCCACCAGGGCATGCCAGGAGGCCCAAGCGTGCCCTGGTGGGTTGTGCCCACCTAGGGTGCCCCTCGGACCTCCTCTTTGCTCTATAAATACCCCAATATTCCAGAAACCCTAGGAGAGTCGACGAAAATCAATTATAGCTGCCGCAGAGTCCAGAACCACCAGATCCAATCTAGACACCATCACTGTCGTGGATTTAGCACGGCAGATGTCCTAGTTAAAGGACTTAGGTGTGAGGCCATCGCTCGGGTTACCTTAAAGGGGTTAAAGCGGACGAAGGACACAGGGAGTTTATACTAGTTCGGCCCCTTCGATGAAGGAAAAAGCCTACGTCTAGTTTGGTGTGGTATTGCTTGGGCTTCGATGACCAGGGAGCGAATCCGCTTTGCCTGAGTCTCGAGCTGTTGTTTTTTTGTCCTTGAATCGTCGTCGGGTCGTCCCTTTATATAGGAGGCGACGCCCGGTCCGGTTTACAGAGTCCGAGGCCGGCTCATAAACGTGTCCGCCTAGGTCTCTACTCTTTCTATCTTACACCCCAAGTTACATGGTACGACGGTTTACAGACCATGGGCCTTATACATGGGCCCTAAACCTCTGTGGGTTATAACCTCCTGTTACATACTCTACTGGGCTTCTGGTAATATAACCTTACTAGCGTAATCCGGACCCTCCTCGCCGGTTTATACTCGATAGTCATATCCCTGACAATCACGGAGGGGTTCACCACTTCCATTGGTACCTCTCCGATGATGCATGAGTAGTTCCTTGTAGACCTACAGGTCCGTAGTTAATAGCTAGATGGCTTCCTCTCTCTCATTTGATTATCAATACAATGGTCTCTTGGAGATCCATATGATGTAACTCTTTTTGCGGTGTGTTTGTTGGGATCCGATGAACTTTGAGTTTATGATCAAATCTATCTTTTTATATCCATGAAAGTTATTTGAGTCTTTTTTATCTCTAATATGCATGATTACTTATAGTCTCGTATTTCTTCGCCGATATTTGGGTTTTGTTTGGCCAACTTGATCTATTTATCTTGCAATGGGAAGAGGTGCTTTGTAGTGGGTTCGATCTTACGGTGCTTGATCCCAGTGATAGAAGGGGAACCGACACGTATGTATCATTGCTACTAAGGATAAAATGACGGGGTCTATTTCTACATAAATAGATCTTGTCTACATCATGTCATCGTTCTTATTGCATTACTCTGTTTTTCCATGAACTTAATACACTAGATGCATGCTGGATAGAGGTCGATGTGTGGAGTAATAGTAGTAGATGCAGGCAGGAGTCAGTCTACTAATCTTGGACGGACGCCTATATAATGATCATTGCCTGGATATCTTCATGATTATTTGAAGTTCTATCAATTGCCCAATAGTAATTTGTTCACCCATCGTTTGCTATTTTTCTCGAGAGAAGCCACTAGTGAAATTATGGCCCCCGGGTCTCTTTCTCATATTATTTACCTTTGCGATCTATTTTCCTTTGGTTTTATTTTCAGATCTAGTAAACTAAAAATCCAAAAATGCCTTGTTGCAATTTATCTTATTTGGCGTTCAATCTATCAATATTTAGAACTCTCTCACGCATGTTACCCGAAAGGGATTGACAACCCCTTTTACACGTCGGGTTGCGAGTATTTGTTTTTTGTGTGCAGGTGCCGTTTACGTTGTGTTGCTTGGTTCTGCTACTGGTTCGATAACCTTGGTTTCATCACTGAGGGAAATACCTACCGCTACTATACTACATCATCCCTTCCTCCTTGGGGAAATACCGATGTAGTTCTAGCAAGACATCAGTAATGCACATCATAATAAGCCTTGCAAGCAAATGACTAATGAGTTAGTCACGGGATGATGTATTACAGAACGGTTAAAGAAACTTGCCAGTAACGAGATTGAACTAGGTATAGAGATACCGACGATCGAATCTTGGGCAAGTAACATACCGACAGACAAAGGGAATTGTGTATGTTGTCATAACGGTTCGACCAATAAAGATCTTCGTAGAATATGTAGGAGCCAATATGGGCATCCAGGTTCCATTATTGGTTATTGACCGGAGAGTTGTCTCGGTCATGTCTACATAGTTCTCTAACCCATAGGGTCCGCACGCTTAACGGTCGTTGACGATATAATATTATATGAGTTATGTGATTTGGGGACCAAATGTTGTTCGGAGTCCCAAATGAGATCATGGACATGACGAGGAGTCTCGAAATGGTCGAGATGTAAAGATTGATATATAGGACGATGGTATTCGGACACCGTAAGTGTTTCGGAGGATATCGGGTACTCATCAGGTCACCGGAAGGAGTTTCGGGCACCCCCAGCAAAAGATATGGGCCTTATGGGCCAAAAGGGGAAACTCACCAGCCACCAGGGGCTGGTGCTTCCCCCATATGGGCTGAACCAAGGGGAGAAGGAAAGATGTGAAGAGAAAGGAAAGGGGGAATTCAGCCTCCCCTTCCCTTTCTCCCCCTCCTCTTTCCTCCCCGCACCCGCATATATGGTAGGGGGTGACTAAGGGGAGCCCAAGTAGGAATCAGTCCTACTTGGGGCACCTCCTGGCCTCTCCCCTCCCCTCCCACCTATATATATGAGGAAGGGGGTGCTTAGAGCACACCCGACAATTGCCTAGCCGTGTGCGGCGCCTCCTCCACCGTTTACTACCTCGGTCATATTATCGTAGTGCTTAGGAGAAGCCCTGCGGAGATCACTTCACCATCACCGTCGCCACACCATCATGCTGACGAAACTCATCTACTACCTCGACGTATTGCTGGATCAAGAAGGCGAGGGACGTCACCGAGCTGAACATGTCCAGAACGCGAAAGTGTCGTGCGTTCGGTACTTGATCGGTTGAAGCGCGAAGAAGTTCAACTACATCAACTGTGTTGTGCAATGCTTCCGCTTACGGTCTACGAGGGTACGTAGACACACTATTCTTCTCATTGATGTGCATCTGTGGATAGATCATTGCGTGTGCGTAGATTTTTTTGGTTTTCCATGCAACATTTCCCAACAGAACAGCCCTCCGACGAAGGCAACACATGTGTGACGAGGGAGAAGGTGAAGGCCAATATGGTCTGCCTGCAAATGAGCCGACGTCGGAAAGCCGGTCATCGCTGCAGCCGAATCGTCGAGCTACTGTGTAATGTCGCACTACAGAAAATAATCTTCGGTGTTGCCCCTTTGCAACAAACATGGTGTTTCACTTGGCCTCTGCAAAAGAGGCTTGTTGCCATCACCCCAAACTGTGTTTCCCTTTCTGAAACACAACCTCTATAGCAGAAACAAAATCAAACACAACTTATGTTGCAGAAAATAAAAACCCCTTCGCTACAGTCGAGAGTCGCTGGCTAGAGCGGCCTGGGGTGTGGCACCGGTTGTGGGATCGTGGGGTGCATGGTTATTTGGGATACCGTGAGCTAGGGAAGCCCGGGAGAGCTTGGCCTCTATGGCCGTGGAGGCCATAGCCAAGAGCTTGGACTTCGAACAGGACAATGCTACCAAAGCAGGGATCAATCAAACAAGAGGGGGAAACAAAGGAGGGCCTCATGTGGTCTCATAGGTGTGGATGGGGTAGCCAGAGATAGATGAAAGGTGACATATTCAATGATGGATGGAGGTGAACCGAGGTGGGAAAGACAATGAATTAGTCAATAAGTAGACATCGGCCTCACCTGCTCGGACCGTAACAAACCCTACATTGGGCTTCAGGTCTTTGCAACATAGCATGTGCTGCAAAACCTGTTGAGTCAGTGCGTGGGAGAGAGTTGTGTTGTGTGGCGTCGGATCAAAATTAGATCTGACGGCTGCAAAAGTGATGGATACACAATCAACTATCAATCAAGTGAGGTGGAGTGTTTCTGGATACATTTATGAAATCATGTTATTCTTAAATTTTGAAAAGTAGATAAAAAATTTGGGCTCACGCAAGGTGCAATGGCCTTTAAATGGACCAATTGCCCTCCTTCCATGCTCATCTCATGTGAGGTGCTCCCTTTTCCTACTGCAAAGGTTGGGGTTAAGAGGCCCCATTTTTTACCAGGTTTTACTTACGTGCTCATGACGTGGAGTGGCTGCCGGAGCCCGGAGCAAGTCATCATCGGTGACTTCTCCACCGCAATGACGACCTTCAAGCTCACTACTCCAGGCGGCCTCTAGAAGGTGACAAGGCCGGGCAAAAAGGACAACCGCCCTGGGCACCGAGAGCATCAGGTCCCCAAAATACTAAAATATTATAGTAATGATCATGTTATCATATATTATATTAGAAAGACAATTGAATACCTAAGACAAGATTAAATTCTCATGGGGGAAAATTCACAACACATACTAATAGGGTGTGTTTGGTTCCCTGGGGGGCTCTAGCATGCATCGCATGAAGGAGCTTGGCTAAGGCTGTTGAGAAGATGCAAGAATGAGTAGAGAAGTGTGTTTGTTTGGCTGCATGATATGGGGAAGGCTAAGCTCAGATTTGTTTGGTATATTCTGATGTCTACTACGCAACCTTCTTCTTGTAGACTCGTGTTGGGCCTCCAAGTGCAAAGTTTTGTAGGACAGTAGCAAATTTCCCCCAAGTGGATGACCTAAAGTTTATCAATCTGTGAGAGGCGTAGGATGAAGATGGTCTCTCTCAAACAACCTTGCAACCAAATAACAAATTGTCTCTTGTGTCCCCAACACACGCAATACAATGGTAAATTGTATAGGTACACTAGTTCGGTGAAGAGATGGTGAAACAAGTGTAATATGGATAGTAGATATATGTTCTTGTAATCTAAAAATATAAAAATAGCAAGGTAGCAAGTAGGTAACGTGATTAAAAAGGAATTGCAATGCTTGAAAACAAGGCCTAGGGTTCATAATTTAACTAGTGCAAGTTCTCTGAACAATGATAAGATAATTGGGTCATATAACAATCCCTCAACAATAAATGAAGAATCACTCCAAAGTTCCTATCGCGGAGAACATAAGATGAAATTGCTTTAAGGGTATGAAACCACCTCAAAGTTATTCTTTCTAATCGATCTATTGGGCTATTCCTATAAGTATCACAAACAACCCGAGGGTTCATACTAAAATAACACCACACGACACGCATCAATCAACCCTAATGTCACCTAGATACTCAAATGTCACCACAAGTATCTGTGGGCTAATCATACGATGTGCATCACACAATCTCAGATTCATAATATTCAATCCAACACAAAGAATTTCAAGATTATCCCGAGATTTCTATCAGTGAAAAGAATATGAAAACAAGTTTCAGGCCCTATGCATAGATTACCCCAATGTCACCACGGGAATCCGCAAGCTGGTAACCAAAACATACATCAATTGGATCAACAAAATATCCCATTGTCACAGCCCTAGCTAGTCATTGCTTGACTTTGCATAATCATCCATGCAACATGTTTAAATTTTATTTAAGTTGAAATGGGGATTGATCAAACCCTAGCATCAGAAAGAATTCAAATAGGATCAAATAAAATCTTTTTCAAATAACCCAAAATGCCCTTTGAAAATGTTCATGATTTTTGAGAAAGCTGAAAACCTCTGCCAAAAATGATGAGCATATTTGTTGGCCATTTATGGATTTTTTTAATTAACTCATATTGTATTTGAATTGGGGCATTTGAATTCTATAAATATTTTAAATGCTCGAAAAATTCTAGTTTCAATTGTGGGCTTTTGGAATAATCCAAATAATGCCCCAATTTATCCGAGGAGTTTTAAAAATGAATTAGTATTTTTACTAATTCAAAACAGAATAAAAGAAATAGGAAAAAAACTGAAACAAAACAAAAAAAGAAAAGGAAAAGGGACTTACTTAACTTACCTGGCTGGCCCAGCACGGCCCAGTCTAGCTGGCCGATGCTAGTCTTCATCTCCACCACGCCAGAAGGATGCCGAGCGTGCCCAGCGCCCACAACCACACACCACCACCTCCTGCCTGCCTACATCCTTCCTCGACGCCTGGACGAGCGCCATGCAACCCCCTCTCCGCCCCTCACTCTCGTCCGTCCTCATCCCCTCCTCTGTTTCGCTGTCCTCCCCACCCCCGAGCGCGCTCGTCGCCACTGCTCACCGTAGCCGTGGCCACCGCCTCTCGCTCGCTCCCTGGAGCTGCCCAAGTGCTCTGCCTCGTCCCTATATTCCTCCTCAATGAGCCGCCCAATGCCGAAAGCCCCTAGACGCCGACTGCACCATCGTTCCCCTCGTCGGCCACCGAAGCTCGTCGCCGTCGATTTGCTGCCTCCGGTGCCTCCCCGAGCTTGCAGACCCTCCCGTTTGACTCACAGTGAGCTCCTGCTTCGAACCCCCTCTCCTTTGTCCTGTTTGCACGCCGTAGCCGTCATCTCACCCATGACCGATCGCGCAGCCGCCTGAGCTCGTCGCCGACGAGGCTTCGGTGATATTTTGGTCCCGTGCATGTGCATGTTGGCCTCGTGAGCACACGTAGAACCCGTAGGTACTAACTACTGACTTGCCCTCGCGCCGCATTGCCGGTTTCGTTGATGCTCGAACTCCGGTGGCCGCAAAAGAGCTTGCCGCCGTCAGCTCCGGCCACCCCGGCTGCTGCCGGTTGATGCTTTGGATGCGCTGCACTCCCAGGAACCCGTAGGAGCAAACCGTGCATCGAATGGTACTCCGTAGCGAGCTCACGGTGCATCTCCGCCGTCGGCCATGGTCGTCGCCGGCGAAACTCTGGTGGCTGACGTGGCACCATTATTTTAGGTGCTAATTGCGTTTAGTTAGTGTCCCGTGTCGATGACATATGGCCCTCACACCCTTAACTAACCATCGTTTAACCCCTATTTAGTTTAAGTCAATCACAGTGGCCCCACGCATCGGCGTTGACCTCGCTGACGTGGCCGTTGACCGGACCCACCTGTCTGTGTCACTTACTGACGCTGTGTCACTGACCAATGGGTCCCACTGGTCAGGTCTCACCTGGACCGGGTCTGTTGACCTGCTGAGGTCAGCATGACGCGGTGCTGATGCAGTAATAGGCTTTTCTGGATTTTTTTTCCGAGAAATCTCCAGAAATTAGAGTAAACTTCAAAAAATCATAGAAATTAATCTGTAACTCCAAATGCAAAGATTTATATGTGAAAAATGATCAGAAAAATCCAATCTATCCATATGTACCACCTTCATGCATGTTAGAACAACTTATGGCTGCTATTTAGATCAAATCAAATAAAGGGCATTTAAACCTTCACATATGAAGTTTGGATTTGAACCTAGGGTTCAAACCACCTTCATTTAACCAGTTGCTACTTGCATTAGCTCAAATCACAGCATATTGACATGTCATGATCATGCATCATATTTTGCATTGCATTGATTGTGTTCTTCCTTGTTTGCCGGTAATTGTTCCCTCTCAGTCAGACGCGGTTCCGAAGATGAGATTGAAGACACTGATGAAGAACTATACTATCTTCAGAAGTGCGAGGCAAGCATAACCCCCTTGTTCATTCCGATATAATCCCACTCTCTCGCTCCTGCTCTCTTTTACTACATTAGGACAACAACGTTTAAATTGCTACATGATGCAGTAGTTGAACCCCTTTCCTCTGCATGACCTGTCATTGCCATAGTAAATAGATGAAACCCACTAGCATGAGTAGGAGTTGTTTGAGCCCTGATGTGCCTACTCATTCATGCTTGTTTGTCATGCCTGCTATTGCTTAGAGTTGTGTCAGGTCTGGTTCATCAGGAATGAATTGGAAAGTTGTGGACATGTCCTATTGTTGAGAGCTAAGTGTGTGAACACGATTTGGTAAAGGTAGCGGTGAGAGGCCATGTAGGAGTACATGGTGGGTTGTCTCATTGAAACCGTCCTCAGGAACTGAGTTCTGTGTTTGTGATCCATGAACAGTTACTACCACACATTGGGTTCCGGTAACTCGACCCCTCTCAGCTTATTAATCGCCTCGATCTCTGTCCAGGAGTTGCAACTAGTTTCTGGTGTTTGTAGGTGGTGCTAGTAGTCTACCAATTGGCACCCGATACAGGTGGGCTTGGGACAGACTAGGTGCAGTGGCACGATGTACCAAGCTTCGCCCGTTTGGTGGGCTTGGGAACCCTGCTCACATCGTTTGGGGCCATGAGCGACACCCCGGCTGGATCTCCTTGCGGATGGAACCCGAATAGGCGATAAACCTGGACTAGAGACTTTTGTGGTTAGTCAGGTCGTGGCCGACTCCCTCGCCAGGCTTCCGCTTGAAGGTTGTCGAG
This sequence comes from Secale cereale, assembly GCA_902687465.1. Classification (NCBI taxonomy): domain Eukaryota; kingdom Viridiplantae; phylum Streptophyta; class Magnoliopsida; order Poales; family Poaceae; genus Secale; species Secale cereale. The sequence continues at coordinate 574,949,636 of LR738713.1, read as the reverse complement.
ATACACAACGTGCACATGGTGGTAAGTGGCGAGAGCGTGTGTGAAGAAGTACACCCTAGCAGGGTTAACATCATCTATTCGAATAGCCGCGTCTGCTGTAAAGGACTTCTGAGTTGCCTGTACAGTTCATAGACAAGTGAAAGTGGATACTCTAAAATGCGCAAGATAAGCGTGAGTGCTATAGATGGCCTTCTCGTAGGGAGACAGGAGCAGATCCATAGTGGTGTATTGAATTGGTGAATATGTGGACTCGTGTGCGCCACCTCAAAAGAGTTACCAGCAGTCGTAGTACAGGATAGCCACCGAGTCAAAGCTGGCTTGCTGCAGTTAAACTCCACCACCCCTTTGTGATACTGATGCATATGTAGCTAGTTCTGATGTAAGTCTTGCTGAGTACATTTGTACTCACATTTGCTTAATTTATGTTTTGCAGAGAGACTTAAGTCTGACTAGTGGTTTCGTGTGGACTTCGACGTTTAGCTTGTTACCTCAGCTACAATCTTGTACCCTTGGGAGGGTCTTGTAGATAGTCAGGCTTCTCAGCCTTTTTCATTTGTAGCGGTTTGTACTTAGACATGGTATGCTTCCGTTGCTTGTATGCTCTGTATGTTGGGTCATGAGACCCATGTTTGTAATATCTGGCTCCTCGGAGCCTAATGAATAAATACTTTGATTCATAGAGTTTTCTTGTGATGCCATGTTGTATTTGCACATATCGAGCATATTGTGTGTATGTTATTGAAATGCTGGGTATGTGTGGGATCCGACACCTAGTTGTTTACCCTTTGTAGCCTATCTTATGGGGAAATGCCTCCTAGTGCTTCCACTGAGCCTTGGTAGCTTGCTACTGCTCCGAAACACATGGATTGACCGGCACGTGTCCTTCCTTGCTCCTATGTTTGTCCCCTGTGGGGAAATGTCACGCGGTGTATACCGGAGTCCCGTTAGCTTGCTACAGCCCGACAACACTTGCTGCTGATGGACACGTGCATTGTTGGGTCATGTATGAATGTCCGTGTAATTTAGTGCCATTTTTGGTTTATAACTAGTCACGTCGGCCTGGGTTCTCTGTCATATGGATGCTAGCGACACTATCATATACGTGAGCTAAAATGCCCAAACGGTCCCGGGCCAGGTAAGGTGGTACCCGTGGGGATACCGTGCGTGAGGCCGCAAAGTGATATGATGTGTTACATGCTAGACCAGTGTGACTTAGGATCGGGGTCCCGACAGCTTTGGTATCAGAGCCTGACTGCCTGTAGGATTACCAAGCCAAACTGGCTGAAGTCGTGTCTAGAAATTCTTTAGTTATATAAAGGAATTGATTGTGGAAGGGAACGTAAGGCTCTTTTTACTTCTTACCCTATGCCCTTCTGATCTGAGTCACCCTCTTCTTCTAGGAGGATTAAGAACTAGGCTTCTTATTAACCTATCAGGATCATGTTAATGGTGGATTCAACTCTCAATTTAGTTTCAAGTACTTTGGTTTGTTAAATAGTTGGTCTTAGAACCTTGACATTATGATGTTGAGTGGTTATGCTACCTTTTTGCATGAATCTCAAAATCTTTTCGAGCATTTACAGCTGTTATGATGTCCGAGTCATCCCGGGTTTCTAAACAATCTGATGCATTTGCAAATCTTTTCTCCCTGTTCTTAATGTCCTTTTAGGCCAGATTAACCACACTAGCCGGTTGTTGAGGTACTCCATTGCCTCGACATAGTTGTTGAAGCTATCAGGAAACTAGGAAATCATAGATAGTCTCCCAGTAACCGCAACCTTATGTTGTGCTCTCAGTGTGATGATTATGGCCACCCTTTTCCAAAGCATCTCGTGATGCCATTTAGTTAGTAGGCATTCTATTCCTGGTTCTTGAACCCAAGATCCACTCTACTTACCTCGTGTTGATAGTGTTTGCTCGTTCCTTTAGGATATTAGTAACCTTTGTGATAGTCTTCGAGGTCTATGGTGTATCATTCTTCCAACACCATGAACCATCCTTGGCAGAAGTTCCTCGTTGAACCAAAAGATCACAACCAGAGTGCTCTTGATGAGTTCTCGACTCCATGTTGTGACTCTGCCAGTCCTACCTTTCTGCATGGGTTATCCGGAAGAAATATGTAGAACTAGTTCGACATGTTAATATATGCATCCACAACTCAGAAAGTTATATGTTCCTTGAGTTGTATCCCTTTAGTTGTTTTATGACCTTCGTCTATCAGTTAATAGTCAAGGGTATGTGTGCATTTTTGTTCATCGATGCCTTTTACTCTTGTGGTCCATTAAGCCATTCTAATTCGGAATGACTAGGAGAATCAAACTCCAGTAACTTATCCATTTCCATGATTGGGTTAAAGTAGTTGTATTCCGCAGATCAGAATGCTAACCTGGCTTCTATATGTTCTACCTTGGAGTGTTACCCTCTTACATGTCAAGTGTGTCATGGGAATTGCACAACCTCCTATGAACTCTTGGTACAGTGATACTTCTCGCCATCATCATTCATTCATCGGTCCCTGTAACCAGAATACCGACAAGTGAATTGTGATGTGTGAAGTCAATATTCCTAGCAACGGCTCCGTTGCTTGGTAGTTAACGGAGGATAATCTCATTCATAGTGTGCTGGTTACTGAATCACCATTCTAAGATTGATCGTGCTACCTAGTCTATTGTCCTGGTGCACTCTTCGATCAATGAGTTAGGATTGTGTCAATCCCTCGCTCTTTTGATCATATCATCTTGCCCAGAAGAGCAATATTGTTCTCGAGCCTAGTAATATATCGGTGGTTCGTGATTTTCCGAATATCTGCTCGGAAGTATTACCAGGTTGTTCCCTGTCCATCATGTTGAGCTCGCGATCAAGTTGGTTTTCTCATAAACCACCCCTTCTCCAAGAATCTGTGGTGGATACCCTGAGCTAGTTGGTTAAGCTAAACAACAACTTGGAGAGTTGGAAGATAAAAGCTTTATCTGACTTAGTTCATTCCAAAGGGATATCTCCCTATGTATGTGTTGTAGAAAGATGATGTCTTCATCGATTGATCTTCGTGTTTAGTTGCTAGACCTATCGTCTTATCCTAACTTTGATTTGAGTATGGGCTATTGTCAAGCTAAATCAGAACCAACGATATTCGTAATATTGTCTTACCCATGGTTGATCCCTCGAGCATACACCGTTATATCTATTGGTCTGACCAATGCTACCACTTCGTTCACATAGTTATGGAATTCCATCTATATGGAAATCTTGATGAATTGTTGTTGAGCCCATCGACAATCTGTATCTTCTCCATGATTTTGTTGGACATTAAGCTAGTGTTAGGAAGTTTGTAAGAATTATCTTCATGCCCCGTTCATGAAGCATATGTTTGGATGAAAGAAGTGACTTCCCCTAATTCATGAGCATTTGATGCAAGTTGCCATTGTGAATTCGAGAAAGTCAATGTTGCTTCCTTTGGAATCATCCCAAGTTAGTCACGCATGTGCGAAGTACTCTATGGTTTGATAGGTTGGCAACCTTCATTCCATATGTATCCCTAGCACACCAAGCCACTGATTGATTTGTTCAAGGAGATGAAGTCCCTTCATAAGAGCTAATCATATGACATATGCAATGACTTCTTTATCCGTGATGATGGTTCCCTACCAGAACTCGGTAGTGCTTTGTTGTAATACTACCATGTGGCCATGCTTGTCTGGGAGAACGTGTTCACATGTGTGTAGCAGAACCATCTCATGTTTTGGAGCTTGCTATTGTAGTTCATTTCCTAAGAATCTCGCAACGTCATCTCGTTGATTTGTGTTGCAAACTTTATTTTCCAGACATGTTGTCAGAAATATCATGTTACCAACCAGATTTGAATCTCATGCAGATATGATGGTTGGAACATTCCCAACATTTGCATTTTGTTCCAAGCTTGCACCCGCCATTGTACCATTTGACTATGGTCTGCCTTCTCAGTAATTGTTGTTCAGGATCATCTTCAAAAGTGGTCCTACCATGGTCCCATCCATTTCCGATGATAAGCAGAATCATCCATTATGTTGTCTTCAACAAGGTAGTCCACATTATCCATTCTAGTATGGGTATGCCATTCCTTCGAACTCTTTCAAACAATGGATTGTGATTGCATTAGGCTGGTATGAAGAGTTCCAATGATCTCCGTATCAAAAGTAATTCTTTTGCCACTTAAGGAAATAGTTCTACGAGTCACCTCCTCTAAGGTGCCCCGATATGGAATCATAGCAATTCATCTCCTTGCTACTCTGAAACCATGCACCATTTTCTTCAGCGTGGGATTGTTGCCAACCAAATTGAGCCCTTGTCATCTACTTCTTCCATCGCTCCTGAGGTGTGTTTTGTGTATCAACTCAAGAGGTGTCTCATTCCGTGAGTTGATCATCAGTTGCTCGATCTTCAAGAAGATCGATTCTTCTAGAGTAAGACGTCAAGACAAAGATGATGATCGAATCAACGTGAGTCTCATTCCCTTTCTTCTCGTTGTCGTGTTGGATGGAGTTCTCAGAGCAAGATGTCGAGACAAATATGATGATCGAATCAACGTTCTTATGAAGTGCAACCTGGACCGTCAAGATTGTGCTAAGCTTTGTGTCCCCTCTGTCTTCTTACCTCACGTCTTGAATCTTGGGACGAGATTCTTGTTTAGTGGGGGTGAGTTGTCACAACCCTAGCTAGTCATTGCTTGACTTTGCATACTCATCCACGCAACATGTTTAAATTTTATTTAAGTTGAAATGGGGATTGATCAAACCCTAGCATCAGAAAGAATCCAAATAGGATCAAATAAAATCTTTTTCAAATAACCCAAAATGCCCTTTGAAAATGTTCAAGATTTTGGATAAAGGTGAAAACCTCTGCCAAAAATGATGAGCATATTTGTTGGACATTTATTGATTTTTGAATTAACTCATATTGTATTTGAATTGGGGCATTTGAATTCTATAAATATTTTAAATGCTCCAAAAATTCAGGTTTTAATTGTGGGCTTTTGGAATAATACACATAATGCCCCAATTTATCTCAAGAGTTTTAAAAATGAATTAGTATTTTTACTAATTCAAAACAGAATAAAAGAAATAGGAAAAAAACTGAAACAAAAGAAAAACAGAAAAGGAAAGGGGACTTACCTAACTTACCTGGCTGACCCAGCACGGGCCAGCCTAGCTGGCCAACGCCAGTCTTCGTCTCCACCGCGCTAGATGGACGCCGATCGCATGCCCGACGCCCGCAGCCACACGCCGCCACCTCCTGCCTGCCTGCATCCCTCCCCGACGCCTGAACGAGCGCCACGCAACCCCCTCTCCCCCTCACTCTCGTCTATCCTCATCCCCTCCTCTGTTTCGCTGTCCTCCCCACCCCCGAGCGCGCTCGTCGCCGTCGCTCATCGTAGCCATGGCCACCGCCTCTTGCTCGCTCCCTGGAGCTGCCCAAGAGCTCCGCCTCGTCCCTATATTCCTCCTCACTGAGCCGCCCGACGCCGGAAGCCCCTGGATGCCGCCTTCACCATCGTTCCCCTCGTCGGCCACCGAAGCTCGTCACCGTCGATTTGCTACCTCCGGTGCCTCCCCGAGCTCGCTGACCCTCCCGTTCGACTCACAGTGAGCTCCTGCTTCGAACCCCCCTATCCTTTGCCTTGTTTGCACGCAGTAGCCGTCATCTCACCCATGACCGATCGCGTCGCCGCCTGAGCTCATCACCGACGAGGCTCCAGTGATATTTTGGTCCCGTGCATGTGCCCGTTGACCTCGTGAGCACGCGTTGAACCCATATGTACTAACTACTGACTTCCCCACGCGCCGCATCGTTGGTTTCGTCGATGCTCAAACTCCGGCGACTGCAAAAGAGCTCGCCGCCGTCAGCTCCGACCACCCCAGCTACTGCTGGTTGATGCTTTGGATGCGCCGCACTCCCAGGAACCCGTAGGAGCAAACTGCGCATCGAATGGTGCTCCGTAGCGAGCTCACGGTGCATCTTCGCCGTCGGCCATGGTCGTCGCCGGCGAAACTCTGGTGGCTGACGTGGCACCATTAGTTTAGGTGCTAGTTGCGTTTAGTTAGTGTCCCGTGTCGATGACATATGGGCCCCACGCCCTTAACTAACCATGGTTTAACCCCTGTTTAGTTTAAGTTAATCACAGTGGCCCCACGCATCGGTGTTGACCTCATTGACGTGGCCGTTGACCGGACCCACCTGTGTGTGTCACTAACTAACGTTGTGTCACTGACCAATGGGTCCCACTGGTCAGGTCTGACCTAGACCGGGTCTGTTGACCTGCTGAGGTCACCATGACGCGGTGCTGACGCAGTAATAGGCTTTTCTGGATTTTTTTGCAGGAAATTTCTAGAAATTAGTGTAAACTTCAAAAAATCATAGAAATTAATCTGTAACTCCAAATGCAAAGATTTATATGTGAAAAATGATCAAAAAAAATCAATCTATCCATATGTACCACCTTCATGCATGTTAGAACAACTTGTTGCTGCTGTTTAAATCAAATCATATAAAGGGCATTTAAACCTTCAGATATGAAGTTTGAATTTGAACCTAGGGTTCAAACCAACTTCATTTAACCTGTTGCTAGTTGCATTAGCTCAAATCACAACATATTGACATGTCATGATCATGCATCATATTGTTGCATTGCATTGATTGTGTTCTTCCTTGTTTGCCGGTAATTGTTCCCTCTCAGTAAGACATGGTTCCGACGATGAGATTGAAGACACCGATGAAGAACTATACTATCTTCAGAAGTGCCAGGCAAGCATAACCCCCTTGTTCATTTTGATACAATCCCACTCTCTCACTCATGCTCTCTTTTACTGCATTAGGACAACAACGTTTCAACTGTTACATGCTGCGGTAGTTGAACCCCTTTCCTCTGCATGACCTAGCATTGCCATAGTAAATAGATGAAACCCACTAGCATGAGTAGGAGTTGTTTGAGCCCTGATGTGCCTACTCATTCATGCTTGTTTGTCATGCCTACTATTGCTTAGAGTTGTGTCAGGTCTGGTTCATCGGGAATGAATTGGAAAGTTGTGGACATGTCCTACTGTTGAGAGCTAAGTGTGTGAACACGATTTGGTAAAGGTAGCGGTGAGAGGCCATGTAGGAGTACATGGTGGGCTGTCTCATTGAAACCATCCTCAGGAACTCAGTTCTATGTTTGTGATCACTACCACACATTGGGTTCCGGTAACTCGGCCCCTCTCGGCTTATTAATTGCCTCGATCTCTGTCCAGGAGTTGCAACTTAGTTTCTGGTGTTTGTAGGTAGTGCTAGTAGTCTACCAAGTGGCACCCGATACAGGTGGGCTTGGGACAGACTAGGTGCAGTGGCACGATGTACCAAGTGTCGCTCGTTTGGTGGGCTTGGGAACCCTGCTCACATCGTTTGGGGCCGTGAGCGACACCCCCCGCCGGATCTCCTTGCGGATGGAACCCGAATAGGCGATAAACCTGGACTAGAGACTTGCGTGGTTAGTCAGGTCGTGGCCGACTCCCTCGCTAGGCTTCCACTTGAAGGTTGTCGAGATACATGACGTGTACATGGTGGTAAGTGGCGAGAGCGTGTGTGAAGATGTACACCCCTGCAGGGTTAACATCATCTATTCGAATAGCCGCGTCCGCGGTAAAGGACTTCTGGGTTGCCTGTACAGTTCATAGACAAGTGAAAGTGGATACTCTAAAATGCGCAAGATAAGCGTGAGTGCTATGGATGGCCTTCTGGTAGGGAGACGGGAGCGGATCCATAGTGGTGTATTGATTAGGTGAATATGTGGACTCGTGTGCGCCACCTCAAAAGAGTTACCAGCAGTCGTAGTACATGATAGCCACTGAGTCAAAGTTGGCTTGTTGTAGTTAAACTCCACCACCCCTTTGTGATACTGATGCATATGTAGCTAGTTCTGATGTAAGTCTTGCTGAGTACATTTGTACTCACGTTTGCTTAATTTATGTTTTGCAGAGAGACTTCAGTCTCACTAGTGGTTCTGCGTGGACTTCAACGTTTAGTTTGTTACGTCAGCTACGATCTTGTACCCTTGGGAGGGTCTTGTAGATAGTCAGGCTTTTCAGCCTTTTTCATTTGTAGTTGTCTTTACTCAGACATGTTATGCTTCCGTTGCTTGTATGCTCTGTATGTTGGGTCATGAGACCCATGTTTGTAATATCTAGCTCCTCTGAGCCTAATGAATAAATACTTTGATTCATAGAGTTTTGTTGTGATGCCATGTTGTATTTGCACATATCGAGCATATTGTGTGTATGTTATTGAAATGCTTGGTATGTGTGGGATCCGACACCTAGTTGTTTACCCTTGGTAGCCTATCTTATGGGGAAATGCCTCCTAGTGCTTCCACTGAGCCTTGGTAGCTTGCTACTGCTCTGGAACACATGGATTGACTAGCATGTGTCCTTCCTTGCTCCTGTGTATGTCCCCTCTAGGGAAATGTCACAAGGTGTATACTAGAGTCCTGTTAGCTTGCTACAGCCCGGCAACACTCGCAGCTGACCGACACTTGCATTGTTGGGTCATGTATGCCTGTCCCTGTAATTTAGTGCCACTTTTGGTTTATAACTAGTCATGCCGGCCCGGGTTCTCTGTCATATGGATGCTAGCGACACTATCATATACGTGAGCCAAAATACTTAAACAGTCCCAGGCCAGGTAAGGTGGCACCCGTGGGGATACCGTGTGTGAGGGTGCAAAGTGATATGATGTGTTACATACTAGACCGGTGTGACTTAGGATCGGGGTCCCGACACCCATTGTCACCACGGATATCCCATCGCAAGACGTACATCTAGTGCTCTCACATGCAAAGATTCAATATGACATAACAAAACCTCAAAGGAAAAGACTCAATTCATCCCAAGGTAGAGAGGGGGGAGAACCACCATATGATCCAACAATAGTAACAGAGCTTGCGGTACATCAAGATCGTGCCAAATCAAGAACACGAGAGAGAGAGAGAGAGAGAGATAGAGAGAGAGAGAGAGAGAGAGGTCAAACACATAACTACTCGTACATACCCTCAGCCCCGAGGGTGTGAACTACTCCCTCCTCATCATGGAGACAGTCGGGATGATGAAGATGGCCACTGGTGATGGTTTCCCCCTCCGGTAGGGTGCCGGAACGGGCTCCCGCGAGGTTTTTCATGTCTACAGAGACTTTGCGGCGGCGAAACTCCCGATCTATGTTTCCTTTTGGGGTTTTCCCTATTTATAAGAATTTTTTACGTCGGAAACAAGTCAGGGGGTCCACGAGGCAGCAGCAAGATAGGGGGGCGCGCCCTAAGGTGGGATGCCCTCCACCCTTGCCGCTTCCTCATGAAGCTTCTGGTCCATCTCCGATGCTCTGTGGGCTTCTTTTGGTCCATAAAAAATCGTCGTAAAGTTTCAGCTCGATTGGACTCCGTTTGGTATCATTTTCTGCGAAACTCAAAAACAAGGAAAAACAGAAACTAGCACTGTGCTCTGGGTTAATAGGTTATTCCCAAAAAATATATAAAATAGCATATTAATGCATATAAAACATCCAAAACAGATAATATAATAGCATGGAATAATCAAAAATTATAGATACATTGGAGATGTATCATATTGCATCTGGGGTTGTATTAGATAGAGATGTTACACAACCAATGTTGTTTGATAGTTTGCATATATGTTTGATTCAAGGTGCTTGTACATGTATGTAAAATAATTGGAAGATTGTTTTGGTGATAGAACTCCAACTCAAATATATTTGCTGATCGAAGTAAAAAAATGGTCAAATATTAGCAAAAGCTGGTTGGAGTTCAAAAAATCACATGTCTACAATAAACCAGAATCATGAGTGCACGCAAATAATTATCCAGTACAATAAAAGTCGAGTAAGAGTACATATTATAGTTCAACAAACAAGCATCGATACTACACACAATCAGGCTCACATGGAAAAAGAGCATCGGTACTCCACTGCAATCCACACAATCAGTCCATACTATAGTCAAACCATCTCAAATCCTTAGGGGAAAAGGAGGTTGGCGACAGATATCAGCTTATATATCTCTAATCTAGATGGGGCGCTGGGATAAGGAGCATTGGGATCTAGCCACACGCAATGCTCGGCGAACATCTCCAATCCTGATCTTTCCTTCATTCTCGACCGTGGTCGGAGGAGGTTGCCGCTCCATCCTCTCACCCATTTGCGTCTGTAGAAGCAGCAACATGAGCAAAACAGAACCGGGAATGGAGGGGATTCAAGACAGATGGGGAAAGATGGGAAAGGAGGGGGAGAGGTCTAACTATGCAGCAGCGAGGAGGCGTGTCGGCGACGTGCACAAAGGCGACTAGGCGGCGAGATCCAGTGCGCACGAGAGAGGAGAGGAGCGAGGAGAGCAGTGCAAATGATCGGATGTGAGATGATTGGGAGAGAGACCCCAGCCGCTTTGGCACTTGCGGGTGCTGCACGGATGCAGGCTTGGGGAAACGGCTGAAACTTGCATTTCCCCTCTGCCAGGATGGGAGCCTCATTTTGCATCTGTCGCGCAAGGCCCAATTCGTCATGCTGGGTACCAAACATTCAGTAATTGCATGGTGGGTGCGAGCCAGGTGCAACCCAAGAAACCAACATGCCCATAGTGTATACTATGGGGAAACAAACCAATCTAATAGGTGAAGCTAAATTTAATTTGGCCGGTGGTCACTCACTGATTGCCATACATTTCATAATGAAATACACGTTTTTAGCGCAGTACCATCAGAGATTCTCACAAACACTCATATTTATGAACATACACACGCATTCCCACCCTATGAGCACCTTCGAGATATTAAGCCGATACATCATCTTCAGGTTTTCAAAGTCGCCACAGACGCATCATAGTCAATGGAAATGTCTCTCCTTGTTGAACGAACATCACTGGAAATCCTGAAATAAATGCGAGAAAATGCGAGCACCAGTGCTATGTGTAGGATTGGCACCCTGGCAGGTTGGTTCTACCACACGGAACCTACCGTCTGAGTTAGGCTTAGTTCGCACAACTACATATATGTTAACTACATTCCTATGTTTAAATAATGCACATTTTTTATTGATAAACTAGCGGAAGTTCTAGTACACATCAAACTAAACTATAACATTCCAAATGAGCATATATAATATCAAATCATATGTGTGCAAAAGTAGTCCGCAATTTTTTTAGGTTGTTTGATGATTACAATATCTGTGCTATTTGAAGTACAAGTACACACCATGCACATGTTGTTAATCTATTAATGAACCCAAATTGCAAGACACGCTTGACATACCCTAGAAGTTTATATAAACTTACCTAATAATATACTAGAGACCACTATAATGTTTTTGTTAGATTGTATGCTTTATAAATCTCTTTCATGATATTTAGTGATATCAATATATATGAAAACACACATACACACACATAGTTAATACAATTTTTGAAAATTGGTTCATTGTATTTTTGTTATATCATATAATTTAAATTTAAGAGAGGTAAACTTATTGACATATGTTAAAACTGCATAAAAAGAGAGAACGATATTAGTATTATTAAGCAAAAAAATTATGTTTTTAACTATACTAGCTAAGTAATAGAATATTGCACGAATTAAATTTATAGCACCATACAACTAGTTTAAATAAGTATAAAATTTTATTATAAAAATATGTATTTTACTACGCCTCGTGTCCAAAACTAGTTTAAAATGGCCCTGGATGGCGATGGACCGGGAAGGAAACAAGCGCCCCCACCTACAATGCAGTATTGTTAGCAACCAAGCCTATTTCAGTTACAGAAAGCCATCCCCGCAAGTACGGAAAACTCCAAGCATCCGGCAATTGGTTGTGGAGAGTGCAAAGGAAAGGGGCAAGGTATCTAGCAATCAAAATGCATACAAAGGTAAGAATCAAGATGTTAGAGAAAAGCATATGCATGTATTGGAACGAGGTATGAGGTCCATATGCCACATGGGAGTGGAGTTGCTGGTGAAATGCAAGATGATGGTGGTGGAATGTTACAATGTAATAAAAGTGTAAAACCTAACAGAGAAGGGGATGAAAACATGCTCATTCATGCTGAACAAGGGAGTGTGGCTTGTGGCGGAATGTCACGATGCAGTAAAGTGTGCAACCTTCCAGAGAAGGGGATTAAAGCATATACATTCATGTTGGACAAGTGCATGTGGCTTGCGGTGGAATGTAAGAAGGTTGCAAAGATGTACATATTGTCTTATAAGGGGAAGCTGATCTATGCAAAGGTAAAAGCATACAACTTCACACAGAAGGTTGAGGGGGCGGGAAATTTGGCAGAGAAGACACCCATTACATTGGGCAAGATGGAGAAGGTGTGCATCATCTTCAAGAAGCTGGTCAAGTACTTTTTCTGACCGCATCAAGGTCAAGAAACTTGGAATACAGGTTGGCACTAAAACTAAAATGAACAATGTTCGTGTATATTCATGTGGTCGGATTGCAGAAGTATGTGGTGGCATGTTTTGATTGCTGTGTGGGACATATTTTGGTCGCTTTTTTAAATTACTTTCATTAAGAGTTTCTTGATTAACTCATCTAATGAAAATGAGAGGTGCACCAAAAGGAGTATTCATGATTGTGTGGTATCCTATATATCAAACACAATAAGTTGCAAGGCAGTGGCACCTCCTCGTCTATGCCATATCGGCAGATGCACTGTTCGCTCGCCCATTTCTGATTGGGTCTTAGTCGCTTCTTGCTCAGTTGGTAAAGCACAAAGCTCTTAACCTTGTGGACGTGGGTTCAAACCCCACGATGGAAGTTACATTATATAATGTTATTTTCAATGATAATATCTGCAAAGTCCCTGCTCATTATTGCATAATGACCCGGCCCTTGGGGGCTACACGTTGTTGTTCAAGTTTACATGATTATATCTACCAAAGTCCCTGCTCATTATTGCATAATGACCCGGCCCTCGGGGGCTACACTGGTTAAAGTTTTTGAGCATTATGCAAATTACAAGTTCCAGGCTACTGCAAGCATGACAACCCGACACTTGGGGGCTACAGGTATTATATTATTATCGAAGAAATCTTTTCAAATTCTCTGTTTGAAGCAAACCAGTTTGACCCAGCGTCACCAATCATTATGACCCTATGGCTGCAACCCGGAGTTATTAATAATCATGAACCGGCGTTGGCAACAATCATGAACCGGCGCTGGCAACAGTCATGACCCGGAATCATCAGTTTTATAACCTAGCAACGGTGGTAATCATAAATCGGCATTTTCAAACCGGCTGAATATCAGTTGAATATTTGAAGACCAATATTTTTGTCAAATCAGAGCATTGAAGGCCGATTCAAATGGATTCTTTATTTACAAAATATCTTTTGCAAGCAAATTGATTATGAAGCTGGTCTATTGACCCGTAGTTTCCAGAAGAAGTGCTTGGATTTTTTGCATTGGTAATGTTTGAACATATCTGCTAAGGAGATTTGTTATGAGATCATGGATACATATCAAAGAGGAAATGACAAGGATATAAAGATGATCAGGTGCCGGTTCAGGAAAATATTTTAACCCGGAGCACAACCTATCAAATTTGTTCTCGTGTTAATGTATGAAGGAAGGATCAAGTTTAACATGGATAAATCCAAATTAAACTGGGGGCTAATGTCGGGGATATACGCCGCGGCGTAACCCGGCCGGAGATATGACCCGGCCGGATTTGGCGGTTTACTTGAGACGGTTTACACTTGGAGATTCACTGGTAACCCGGCAGGCAGATCACGGATGACAAGGCCCAAGACCCAGAAGGCCGGTTCATGTTATGGTGGGCCGGTTTATGAAGAAAGCACAAGGAATATTCTCTTACAAAGGAAGCAAGACTAGGACTCCTTGTAATAAAGCAATCCTAATCCTACTAGGACTAGTCATGTAACCCGCCCCTTTAACATATATAAGGAGGGGCAGGGCTTCCCAAAGAGGGACAAGTTCTCACAAGTTTCTAGGGCTAGACACAAAGAGCCGGTTTACCGGCGACACCATGAGGATCATAATGAGATCTAGCCTCAAACAACACGTAGGGTTATTACCGGATGATGTTTCCCGGGGCCCGAAGTTGTCTAAATCCTTGTCTTGCGTTGCGTCACTCGATTCCGCTCAACCCCTCTCAAGCTACCACATAGATGCGTCTGCCTCGCGACTAAGTCCTCACACTAGGACATCTGCCGTGACAATTCCACGACAACGTGGGAGCGTTAGAGCGTTGTAAAAACCTTGTAATTGACCGACGAGCTGTCTTAGCCATTTTCCTCTCTATTAATACATGATATGCACACTCGTGCGTATTCTAAAAAAAAGTCTAGGACCTGAACCCTGATTGGTTGGGGATGCCAATGTCCTCCTAACTGTCCAACCATAGATTGGTTCGCACCTCTTTCATCTCTTGAAACAGGCATTCGCCCAACTTTATATATGAAGCAACCACTCCCTACAAGAAGTTCAAGTGTATAAAGAAATGAATAGTCTGATGCGGCATCAACACAAACATGCCAAAAAACATAAAGAAAAGGAAAAACGGAATACCACCAAGTGGCCAGTATCTCACGAGCCCTGTGACGAGGCAAGTCAGCATGCGGCACCAATCATGGCGTCCATCACGAGATCAAATTGCCCCAATCCCTGTTCCTAGACCGTGCCTCTTTCATCCCGTTTTGTGGCAAGACTTGTATTAATCATGGATCCAGGGAATTACAATCCAAATTAAACAAGTCCACAACCTCCGAGGACCTGAGTCCAACCAAATTACAGTTCTAGCAAGTTTAGCTAAATAATCCACATTTTGGTTATGATTGATATGAATAACACTAGTCGTATGAAGGGACATCAAACCAAGGATGCAATACATAGGCCTATTTGTGTCTCTGTCCTTAACCGTATTCACTGCAACTAAATAATCCATTTTCATGCAAATCGGCAGCTCCGATCGCTGGATAGAAAGAGAAATACCCTTCATGCAAGCACATAGCTCGGCGTCAAGTGCATCTCGACAGGAGGAGAGATCCATGCAAGAAGAGAATTTTTTCCAAGACAATTGCGCAGAACCATGCCTGCTCCTGCTCTACCTTCCTATGTCCATGATCCATCCATATTGAGCTTGACCCAACCCGCAAACATGACTACCTCTCTTTTTTCTCCCCTAGCCCTAGACGGCTAGGGCAAGCTCTCCCCTCTAGAATTCATCGACGAGGCCCTGGATTCGCCTCTCCTCTACTTGTCGCTCTAGCGGCCGATGGCGGAGGGGGGAATTCTGGTGCCTCCGCTCCGGTTAGTAGTTTAGGTTAGGTTTTTTTTTCTTAGTCCTCGTAGGTGTGGTGCTCGGGCGGATGACAACGCTTCTTCTTCAAGTCCATCTTTCGGGTTTCGGTCCTCCTCGAGTACGTCTGTGTGAACATAGTAGACGGAGCTCCGACGTAGATTCCTGCCGTTTCATTGGGCCGGTGAGGTTAAGGTTTCTCGTCATGTGACGAGATTTGGTGTCAGATGCTTCACGTTATGGAAAGGTTCAACTACGACGACTGTGGCTCCGGACTGCTAGTCCTTATGGGCACATGCACGAAGACATCCTGGCTCTCATAGACAAGGTCAAACCGGCTCGGGTAGGAGCGGCGGCGGTGCTTCCTCGGCGGCAGTAGTAGTGGTTGCTCGGTGGTCTCGGAATCTCGATGTAAATATTGTACTATTTGAGATGTTTTTGTACTACCGGTGAATTTTTATAATAGGTCTGATGCTTTTAAAAAAAACATACTCCGCCGCCGGAGCTCGGAATTTCCTGTCTTTTTCTATTTAGGAGTATGTTTTTTTTATAATAGGACCAAGTTAATTCCTTCCTATAAAATTAACTAAATCTTTTATAATAGGTACTCCCTCTGTAAACTAATATAAGAGCGTTTGGATCACTATTTTAGTTATCTAAACGCTCTTATATTAGTTTACGGAGGAAGTACTAGATAATCAAGATTTAGTTAATTTTATAGGAAGGAATTAGGAAATGGAAAAAGACAGGACCGCCCCTGGCAAAAATACCCTAAAAAGACACGCTGTGCCACCGGAGTCCCGTTCGCCCAGCTCCGAGTCCGTGTCCGACAGTCCCTCCGCCGCCGGAGCTCCTCCGCCACCCCCGCCGCTATTGCCGGTCCCCTGCCGCCCTCTTACCCGCACGAGCCCGCCGTGCCTCTCTGCACTCTCCTCCTCGCGGCCCCGTCCATCCTTCTCCTAGGCTCCTGAATCCTGTAAAGAGGGGAGAGGGGAGATCAGCGAACCCGTCACTCCCGTCTTCCCCGCCGCGGCGGCGCGCCGTCACCGCTTCTCCGAGCAACCTTCACCCGCACTCCTCCCCAGACCTACACAATCCTATCCTTCATCGTATTCTCCACAGATTCTCCCAATCGAAGCTGCTTATTGCCGTCACACCGCCGGCATTGTATCCATCCTCCACTAGCATGGTGGCTCTACGGTGCGGTGGAGGCGCCGCCGCACACATGGCGGCGCATAGAATAACGCCCCCTCGGAACGTAGATGCCCGCAGCGCCATTCTTCCCATGCGTGCCGGGATCAGGGAGCTTCCCCTGAGGGCTTCCTTGTCACCGTCCTCGGTGTCTCCACGGACAGTGGTACAGTAACTATTTCCCCCCTGATTCACTTTGGTTAATTCCATGAGAATTATTACTAATTCGGATGGCTCCTAAACTACGGCATTCACTCTTCAGAGCTGCTCCGTTTTTCGTCGTCGTCGCACGGGGGGACATTGCTTCCAGAATAGGGGAATGACTGAGGGATGGGAGGCACTGAAGGCGGCGACGGCCGACATGTTGAGGCCCCTGCTCCTCAACATTTCTGACATGCGCTCTCTCAACACATTTTACGACCTCGAAGACTACCAGATTGGCATGCTCTTTGGTGTGCTTCAGTTGTTCCCGCAGGCGATTCTGATATGCTGTCTCTGAACCCTGCTTTTGTTACTGAATACTGAGTTATCTTTGTCTGTAGGTGTTTTTGCTGGACTTGTTGGTGTTTACCAACTGTGGAGGGCAGCCCCTCCCATCTTCGTTGATGCTGCTCTTGGCTACATCATATATAAGCTCAGTGTCATATCATCAGAACTGCATCGGCTGCGCAAATCCAATAGTTTAATTAACCGGCTGAAATTTGGTATTTACTCTTTTAACTGAACTAATGCTCTCTTCCTTCTCATGACTTACTCATTCTGTGGTGGGGGTGGGTGGGGAATAACCTTACATTCTTGGACCCATAACAATATTCATAAATGCAGCAATGTGACATCTTTCAGGTAATGTACTTTTGTTCTGCAAGTAAAATCCTGAAGTCAAGTGTTATAATACATAATAAGGGCCTGTTT
This sequence comes from Secale cereale, assembly GCA_902687465.1. Taxonomy (NCBI): domain Eukaryota; kingdom Viridiplantae; phylum Streptophyta; class Magnoliopsida; order Poales; family Poaceae; genus Secale; species Secale cereale. The sequence goes on along the minus strand of LR738713.1, from coordinate 574,932,211 downwards.
TGATCTCCTCCAACTTCACAAAACTCCACAAAACCAGCTTCCCTAGCCAGCTTTTTGCTCCATCTGGCGATTCCCGAGCGTTCGGCGTTGTGTGTAGCTTCTTCCAGCCATGCAGCCCAGCTGGAAGGTTATGGGCCTATTTGGCGATAGTTTGGGCTGGTTGGAGGCAGCCCAGATTGGGTTAGACATCGAGGGAAGGCCCCCCTGTAGCGATTCGATGGAGGGAGCGAGGCATGATATGTTTCCTGCGAGCGTACCGGTTCGATGGCTTGACTTGGCGGTGGCACTTCAGCTGTAATATAGGTGAACTCCAACTTTTCCAATCGGTGGAGCTGGGCCGAGGCTCCTCCGCGATTTTGCACTGCCATCGCTCATAGCTTCGAGAATCCAGCTTCTCGTAGCAAAACCGTTCGACACAAATTCATCTATGGAGTTTGTGAAGTGTGGAGTTGGAGGACTTCAGAACAGGCCCTAAGTCTCCTAGAATCTTACAAACACTAATGTAGTTACATGTAGAAAGAAGCTGGATCATTATATTTATACCAATTTCTCATGGTTACTCAGCTTGACCCATTACGAAGCACCAGAAGAATGTTATCCTCCGTAGCATGAATAGATTCCTGGTATTCCTGTAGTGAGCAAAAGTCAAACTGAAAGAAAAAGAATATACCACTGTATTAATCTTTCTTGTTGAAGCTAGGTCTTCACGTTTGAAGCTTACGGTTCAAAAAGTTCTACTTCTGCTTATTTTGATTCTTCAAACAGTAGCCACTATAATGGAATATATCAATATCTGATTAACACAAATGTATATCCTATCATTGGTTCAAGTAGTGCCATTACTTTCGCATGTCCATCCTTACCTACTTCTTGGGACAACACTTCCGAGATCTCTAAACGAATAATTTCCAAACAACAAACTGATAGCTGTGAGGTGTACCATAAGACAGTGTGATTAAGATCTTGCGATTGTAAAAGTGACCAGTTATTAATTCTATAATCATCATTTGACTTTCTGGATTCCTTGTTCAACAACTTACTCACCCAGAAAATAACAACAACATTAAGTATCAATTTTGACCTTTAATCGCGTCTGTTGAGATTCAGAACAGATCTTCACCTTTGCAGATCGCATGCCATTTTGCTTTGTTGTTTGTAATGATTTAAGCTATCTTTTCTCATCATATGTAGTGCTTATTGAATAAACTTTTCAATGCAGGGTTCTTGCTTTTCATGGCCCTTAAGGATTTCAAGAATAAATATGTACTTCTTGATATTATTAGGTCAGTATGCATTGTAAGACTTCTTTGTTTGGCAATTAAGTGCACCAGCTTTAAAGTGTTTGCTATCCTCTACTAATTGTGAACTGCCGTTACAGAACTAGTTAATGTGGTAGCTGCATCACCTATAGCCAGATCACTGTATGCAAATAGTTAATGTTACAGACTTATAGTGGAGTAGATAACCTGTAAGACTGTAACCATTCCTTCTCCATCTATAACATAGTTCAAAAAAGCGCTAGGCGTTAATTGTGTGTTTTGCCACCGCCTTGCGCTTTACTGACCAAAGCGCATGCTTATGCACAAGTATGTGCAGATTACGTGTAGTTATTCGCAATGCGTTTTGCAAACGCCTAGAGCCTAGGCGTGCTTAAGTGCTCGCTTAGGCGCGCCTTTTTACAACTATGATCTATAATAAGGGACACAATATTAACTATTATATCAAAAGAATTATGCTGACAAGTAGGATATTTGGAGAGACACTACTGACCCAGAAAAATGTTGTCGGGAAACTAAACTAGACTTGAGAAATCTCAATCAGAACGAGAAATACGTTCAGTGAAATCTACATCCAAAATGAAGAAAAAGGTTGAAAGAAGAGAGGAGTGGAAATTATATCCTGCAACAAAATGTATTATGAATATTATATGAACAAAAAAGACCGGATTTTCTTCTTAGGAAAAAGGACAAAGAAAATAAAACTATTCCTGGAGTCCAAAGTAACTTCTCTTTACCAAATTTTACCATCTTCCGTGGGAGCATGTTACTGTATTACATGGTCACTTACAACATGTACTAGTCAAAGTTGAAAACCATTTTTGGTATTATTTATCGAAACTGGATGTTGAGATAGTTCACAGTGATGTACTAAAATAGGAGAACACAAGTTTATGAGAAACAGTATTGACCACGATAATCTAGGAGCTCTGGAAATATGTTGTTCTCCTCTGCCGCTTGTCCTTTCAATACATAAGATTGCAGATTCTGGTTTATAAGAATAAGGATGAAAAGAACTTGAAATACATTAACCATTATATGATTTCTTCATCTGGTAGCTGCATCCCCTACAAGGCTGGTTTATGTTGGTTTGAAAAAGGATCACAACACAGGCACAAGAAAGTGCCTGCATATTAACATAATGTTGGTATAGTTGCAGTGGGAACAAGGATGTTCTCTCTGGAGCTAGATCTTAAGTAAGGGCATGCTTTCATGTATGGCCAGACCCTCTTGTAAAAAATATTTGCCGCCAAAATCCTACCATACAAAGCTAACCAGATGAGAGCTTTGTGTTAGCAATCGCTTCTCCTTAGCATACATACTGTATCGGGCTCAAAACACAATATTCTGGCTGTCAAGCTTCATTGCTATCACCAAATCCATGTTGGTACATCTAGGTTTGATATATGCACATTTATGGGAGGGCTTGAAGCTGCAACTGTGGAGCCTGGGCCATCTCATTTAAAAGTGTGACTTGTCTGTGTTGTTTGGCAAGGGACCTGCTACCGAAATATTTTTGCAGTGATGCATGCCATCTAGTGGGAAACATAACTATCACATCCCATGCCGAACGCCTGTTCTGTAGCTAGTGTCAAAATTCACCAGAAGTTAGAGGTACTCTGCATGATGGCAGACAAAGGACCAAGGTGATATAACACATTTTTGAGTTTTCATCTTTGATTTGTCTGATCGCCTTATTGGTGTCAAATAGCAATGATGTGTTGAAGGCCTATTCCTGAATTTCGAATCAATTTAGAGAGCATCACAGTTCAGGCTGCATGCGGACCAAAAAAAGCACAGGGACTTTTCGAGGAGAATGGCTTGTTAGCACTTTGGCTTTGACCTATCATCGAATCATTGAAGCAGACACTCATCTACAGGAACAGTGCCCATGAATTTTCTCCTAGTTATAGTCCACTATCTTGATTACCTGTTGTAGGAGCTTTAAACAAACATACATAGTACACTGTTCTTGTTAGTGGCTATGTTTTTAAGGCGTCCTGCCTTGGACACTTAGGTGATAAGGCGCCCTGACAGCGCCTTACAAATATGCCCGCCTTAGGCGCCTAGGCGTCCGCCTTAGGCGCTTAGGTGTCGCCTAGGCGCTAGAGCGGGTGGTACTCGCCTTAGGTTGCCTTACCGCCTTAAAAACATAGGTTAGTGGTAGCACATCCTTGGCAATTGTAATCCTTCCCCAGAAAGATATCTGTTTTCTGTTCTCCATTGGTATCTTATCTATTAGAGGCTGGTAATCACCGATCAGTTTTGAACCGTTAATCATATTAGAAGTCCTCCGTAGATAAGAATTGCTACACCATGCAACATCCAATCAAAGTCTTTATATTCAATTATTCAGCTATCCCAAATATCAGTATGATATACATTGGACCTAAGATTTAGTTAGAACTAACTTTAATGTTTTCTAAACAATTCGTAGCAACTATACAGCCTTTCTTTTACATTCTTTCACTGTTTTTACCCATGTTGCCATATTTTGATTTATCTAGTAGTGCTCTAACTAAAATGGTATTTCATGGTAGGTTGCCACTTTTCTTTCTGTACGTTGGTACATTCATGTTCGACGTGGCGGGATTGAAGAAGTATGGAAGGCGAGTTCTGATTTCTTTTGTTAATCTATTGAAAATGAGAGGCGGAATAAAAGAAATATTCAGGATTGTGTGGTATCCTGGCTACGTTTCTCCATATGATGATTCTTTTGGCCGGAGATGAGCCTCGGGTCCGTCTGTTCCGAGGCCTCTGCGTGAAAACTTGATGTAAGGCAGGCGTAGAAGTTATGAACATTCTTGTTAAAAACTAAGTGCCGGATGTAGGGGATGTTCTGTCAACCTGAAAAATGGAATTCGGACACAACAAATGCAATATTTCTTTCACTGCTTGTCAGTTTCATATCTTCCAAGTACCCACCGAGTTTTCATGGACAGAGTGGTTTCCACATGCTTATTTGCTTTTAAATTTGAAGTGAGTGCATGGCAATCATTCATTTTTAATTTTTTGAACTGCTTATAAATTTGAGGCCATAAGCCTCATGTCACATATAAAGGAATTGATATTTGTAAGAGGCTGTTCAAGTGACAATTACCTCGGTTTTAGGGTGGTGTCCGCTTCATACAATGGAAGTACCTCGATCATACACAGTTTTTTGTTACAATGAAAAGGCACACACATCACATGCCTAGTAGAAATACATTGATGTTAAATTCACATCACCACGAGTTTAAACGGTGAAGTTGTGCACCCATGATCTTCTTTGAAAGGACAAAATTTCTTCAAATATGTGGCACTTATACTCTTTTTTTTATAACTTCAGCAACGTTTATTAAATTATAATCAAGTCTGTTGCAATAGAAGGAATAAGAAATTCAGGAGGTTTATCACGCCAAATCTCAGTACACTGCCTTTTGTAACTAGCTCTAGCTATTGCATGTGCAGCTGCGTTGCTCTCCCTTGCACAATGTGTAATTGTTGCTCTGCCGAACGATGTCATCATCTCCCGGCAATCATCAGTAATAACTACATCCGAAGCACGGTAATCAGCAGGTTGGATGATAGCATTAACAATCTCCAGGGTATCACACTCAACTACCAGAGCGTAGATCACTAGGTCTTCTGCGAGTCTTGTAACCTTTCTAGGACTGCTCTTGCTTCCATTGATGGAGCATCAATGGCCGCCTCCAAGTATGTGCAAGTCGCGACTATGAAACTCCCACTTGAGTCCCTTAGAATAGTGCCTGTAGCCCCAGTCCCTGAATCCAAGTGGAAACTTGCATCACCATTCAATTTTATAACACCTGAGGTCGTTCCCACTTAATCTTTCTCATACTCCTTCCGCCTCAAAATTTTTGTTTTCCATTTGTCTAAATACAGATGTATCTAGTCATGTTTTAGTGTTAGATACTTCACTATCTAGACAAATCTAGGACAAGAATTTTGGGACGGAGGGAGTAGGTTTCTTCGCCTTCAAAGCCAACGAATTCACCACAATGCCCTTGATACTCAATATTGTTTTCTCCGGCGATCCAACAACCTCATCATGTGTCCTTTTACGTCGAATCCTACCAAAGGTACCTTGCAGCCACCATAACAGTTTTAAGCCCATTAGCGATTGCAATTTGTCGTTCGCCGGGAATGTGGCGCTTTTGCTCTTAATTTTAAGACCTATAGATACGCTCCGACATCCAAAAAAAATCAAGGGAATTGATACAGGAACTATTTAGTTTACACCCATCTAGAAGATTTCTTCTTCTTCTGAAATGAGAGGATTCCTGTATTCACAAAAGAGTTGCTCAATTAATTTGGAAAAACTGAGCGAAAACTAGGTTGCCCAGTTAATTATGAAGAACGAGACGCAAACCATCACAACCGCTGAGCTATACACAAAAGATACTCCACGGTCCACGCACAACACTTCAAAGAGGGCCTCGCCGAAACACCCAGGCATCATCGTCCTCAGTCCTCCCATAGGTGCGTCATTGCAATCCCTAAAAAACCCGAACGACTCCGACTTTGCCGTAGGCTATCGTCATCCCTAAAAACCCATGAGCAAACGACTCCGACTTTGTTGTAGGCCATCGTCGACCCAACCCACCCAACCCATGTTGTAGAGGCCGTAAGGAAATGTATGAAGATCCACCGCAGTAGATCATCGACCGAACCCCATAGAAGATTTATTATCAAGTTTTCAAATAAACTGCTAGAACAGTGATAAACATGTGGAATTTCAAGTCCGAGCTCATGCTCATTTGTGAGGTATGTACAAAAAACCAACCGAGTATATGAGTATGAATTTGGAACATGCTTACGGAATATCATCCTCCCAACATATTTTTTGTTTCATCTTTCCATGTCGACATATTCAACCTCTCCTGTCGCTTTCACTCGTTTGCACCGTATTGTTGTTGCCATTGGATGTTTTGCCATCTCGAGGACCATAGGGAGAATCATTCTCGCGTATTTCTTCAAACCCCGCACGTCCCAAAACACCGAAGTAACATAGATGACCAAGATTGCTAGCCTGCGTCACAGTTGATAGGATGCATGCTGTTAGCCAAACCTTCAATCAATTGCATGATCACTGATTCACTGACATGTCAACGATCCTAGAATGCACACAAACCTGATATAATAGCCAAGGGGCGCAGTAGTGTTGCTATGATATTTGACAAACAGAGCGATGATTATACCTGCACAGATAACACGTATAATTGCAAAGGTTCGTATTTTTTTTTTCAAAAAGTGGAATCCTGCGGTGAAGTACTTCTGTAAGGTAAAATAATGGGACGCGCCGTTTCTCCTCCCGGGCTCAGCTGCACTCGCGCTGACGAAAAAAATCAAAAAAAGTACTAGAAAATACAAAAAAATAAAAAATCTTTTTTTTGTATGGTAGATAATTTGATCGCGAGGTCCGCTTCAAATTTTAACTCATTTGGACATTTGAGCAGCCCTCGGCAAAAAAGAAAAAATTAGGGTTTGTAAAAAAAAATACTGTTCACGCACTGTTCTGATTCGATTTGTCTTTTTTTGGCGAGAGCTGCTCAGATGTCCAAATGAGTTGAAATTTGGAGCGGACCTCATGCATTAAATTATTTGCCACAAAAAAATTGGATTTTTTGAATTTCTCTAGTTTTTGTTTTGATTTTTTTCTGACCGGTAGCAGATGAGCCCGGGCATCGAGTTGGATTTCCAAAAATAGTGCAATTAGTTACGAAAATCCTCTGAAAACCTACTTAGTTTAGGCCGGTCCTAAACGCTAACCGTCTCGCTAAGTCTCAGTAGTCTCAGTTGATGTTATATCTGTGAGATCTTACATTGAGATCCGTGTAATTTCTTTTAGTTTTTTCTTTTTCTTGCATGCTATGTGATGTGACTGAGACTTTGTTAAATCGACTGAGACCTAGCCCCACCCAAAACCTAAAGAAAGCATCAAGGTGGAGATGAACTCACCGAGTTTAATCCGGATTATCCAGTCAGGGGAGAAGCCACGCCGCCGGACGTCAGCCGCGATGGCGCTGAGCTTGTAGAAGGCGTAGTACATGGCGACCTCAATGCACGTGGAGGGACTAAGCTTCCACAGTTGGTACATCCCCATACACGTCATGATGGCGCCGAAGGGCATGCCGATCTGGAACTCCTGGGTGTCGAAGACGCTCTTGAGACTACGCATGTCGTCGAGGAGTTCCCGGAGCGGGCGGACCACGCCGGTGACAGCGCCTATGACGGCGGCCTTGGCCTCCTCGGACTCGCGCCGGAACCGCTCGTTGATGGCGGCCTGGCTGAAGTCCGCGGTTTCTAACTCTTGGATCTCCCCGATGGTCAGCCCCCCGGGATACACGACGTCGTCGGGGTCGCCCCAGTCGTCGACGTCGTCGTGCGAGCACTCGACGTGGCCTGTGGTGGGCGCGAGCTCGCGGGGATCCTCGACGGCCGGGCCGCTCAGAACCAAGGCGTCGGTGCCGGTGCCATCGCTGACCGTGGTGGGCGCGAGCTCGCGGGGATCCTCGATGGCCGGGCCGCCCAGAACCAGAACAGCGTCGGTTTCGTCGGTGTGGTCCACATCCGCGACATCGTAGTGGTCGTCGACAGCCGGATCACTCCAAGGCGCGCTCTCGGGATCAGAATAGCAGCGGTGCACGCGCGGGCGCAGTGCCGACAGTGACAGGGACAGGGAGCGCGGCGCCGTTCGCGGTAGACATACGCGAGCAGGGGCGGCGGGCGGGGAGAAGGGGGAGGTCGGACGCCGCCGTGGCGCGGTGCAAACTCTCGCGGCCGGCCCAAGACACGAGTATGCGCATGTAGCTGGCGACGCCATCACGTACCTGTCGACCGACTCGATCTGTCGACGGGATTATTTGGGGCTGCGTCTGTTGAGTGTTGAACCCAGGATCCCTACGTATATGGTGAGGAGAGACTTGTCCTCGCCGTGTCGGTCATGGAAGCAATCCAGGACCCGCACGTATACGTATGTGCTGAGGAGAGACTTGTCCTCGCCGTTATTTTCAATAATGCTAAACATACAACATGCAATTACACGCTGATTAGGATTCTTTCTTTCTAACTAACCACTCCCCTCCTATTTTCATGGAATGGGCCCCTAACCCCCCTAATCTCCGACCAAAATCCAGCTGTTTGTAAAACCGTGTAAACTTATGTACTCCCGTTATTTTGTCCCCAAATCGTTTCCTAAACTGAGGCAACCTACTAACTCCACCGCCCAGTCTGCTCTCCTTCTTGCCTATATCTTCATCGACGGACGAAGCTAGTGGACAAAGTATGTCTGATGAACGGTGGCGTTGGGCTCGTCTCCTTCCGCCCTAGGAGTCCCTCGCGGTTGGAGTGTGGCAGCGGATGTCGGCCGCGGCCCATCTCGCCGGTGGTCATGCCTCCGCCACCTGCACGCGCCTGCGCCGTGCAGGATTTATTCTCGACGGTCGATATGCCGACCCCGTCCCCAAACCCAAGGAAGGAGATAGTTGATCAATCTCTACTACTATTAAACAACCAAACATATTCTTCGCTAAACGCCCCCCAACACGTGTACACAGAACAACGAAAAAGAATTACCACCACACGATTAGACTCATTTAATTAGATCTAACCTTCAGTATAAAAACTAACCAACACCAAAAAGTACCCGTAGCAATTACCACAGCGGACGAAACTCTGCCAACGAGCGAAAAGGTCTGCACGGCCGCATCCGGAGAATTCGCTACGAGGATTTATTTCTCTGAGGATTTATGGTAAGAAAAGGAAGATTAAACGTAATGTTCCTTGACTTATGGACGTGGGACGTCCCGAACGGATCTGGCTATTGTGGAGCGCGGAACCGTGGATGCGATTTCTCCAAATGAATCACGTCATCGCGTCCTGCTTGCCGTCCCTATCTTCCCTCATCTCCCAACTACACTCATCGTCGTTCTTGCACGCGCCACCCCGTCTGCGCCGCCCAGGAAGTACCCTTGGCGCCGTGCACACATGCCCGTCGATGAACATGTGCCACGCCTCCTCACTCATGCGACACCGCGGGTCAGGACTGGCCACGCACCTCCCCACCCGCCGCTGCCCACGAACAGCCATGCATGTGCCCGCGGCATGGCGGCGCGGAGCCCCCCTGCCGTTTCGCGATCTGCGCTGCCTCCCTCGACCACCGCAACGCTGCCGGATCCCCGTGCGAGACCCGCCCGCCGCAGATCCCGCCGGCTGCTTCATCACCGCCCGCCGCCACTTCATTGTTGCCGCCGGCCGACCTCCCATGAGGGAAGGAGCCGACGTTGGGGGCAGCAGGCAGCCACCGATGAGCAGCACAACGGCTGCAGCGGTGCCCGTTCGCCAGCAACTGTGGCACTACGGTGGGAACATAGATGCATGGTGGGAAGACAGATGGATTCCGGAGGAGATGGTCGAGGTATTCATGCCATCTATGTCTGTGTGATTCACTCAATTCGACCTCCTCTTTTCTCAGTACCTTGCTTATGCTTCTGTCTGATCAGCACCACTACTCCATTTGTGCAGTGACATGTGCTGCAGCCATGGTGCTCTAGACTCCAGGGACACCCCTCCGCTGATCAAATGCACAAATGCATTAGGCTATCTTATTAGGCCAAACACAAAGGTTAATTCCTATATGCACTTTATTTCTACTTGTAGACATCATGTTCAGTCAAATATGTCATGGCTGGATGAATGAAAAGGAAGAAATTCAGAGAAGTAGTGCCCAGATCAAGAATCACTTTTTTAGTCGAGCCATCATTTAAATGTCAAAAATTGAGATGATTCACTTATGTTTGTTGTAAAAGTTATACTTTGGTGGCATTTTCTTACGCTTTAAGTTTGAGTGGTGTCACAAAGCTGAGCAAAATTGCACTTGAAAATGTGTTCTGTGATGTGGTATAACACCATGCTCGAGAAATCCTTAACGTCATATTCATAAAACAAGCAAAAGCTTGGGATAATTATCATCTAATGTTTTGTGTTTTCATGTTAGGAGCATACATCTACCAAATGGTATTTTTGGATGTGGCACTTAACCATTTATTTGTGACATGGCATGCATTAATTGGTGCAAATTAGGTTTATCAATTTGATTTACAAGATTTTCACGTACACATGCCTTTGCTCTTGGTGCTAGGTCGATAGGAATTATTCCTAGACTATTAATTTTAGATTTTAGGACTAAATCCAGTAAGGCTCAGAGCGGTGTCGGACAAAGAGACGTCAAGTGTCCTCAGCCTAAACTAAACATTGGGTCTGTGGCATTTTAGAGGATCCATAGTGGCGCTGATCCCCACCTTGTTGCATTAAACTGAGGAGTGGTTGTACAAGTAACGTTTTCTGCCAATAAATGCACCACATAAGTAAGCTATGAGATTTGGATGACACTCATTTGTTTAGTTAGTTGGATGGAGCGTGGCTTTCACCGAGCTGTAGGTACTAACCAAGGGAAAGCTCGGGTTATACCCTGCAATTAAGGCACTGTTTTTGATTGATAGTCTTCCTTTTTATTGGTTTTGTTTTATGGAAGTTCATCACGGTACACATGAAAAAAACATATGATGGATACATGAAGCATATGGGTAACTTAATCAGTATTTTTTACTCTTTTGTTGTTCGAAAGATTTTGTATATTTATACATTACTGCTTTCTTGCAATGAAGATTAGCATTTTTTTACAAGCCGTTAAGTTATCATCTTTGGATGAGTTGTTGGACTACCGAGAGCATGAACTTGACAATGATAGTGATGATTCGTTCAGTTTGTTCATACGATTTATTTTGTTTTCCAGCCCAACAAACACTATTATTGGTTCTAAAACTTGTATATTGATTGTAAGAGATGTAAACTTAAATAATTATTTTGGTACTTGTTCGGTGGTAGTTGAGACGTGCGTTGCACGTACAAACTTACTAGTACATGAAAGAACTAGAGCTGCAAGTACGTGCGAAGATTGCCGGAAAGCGGGCTGCTGGTGAGGCGAGAAACTAGCGCACGGTTCAGGCTGGACGTACCGAGCGGGCTTTCCGGCCCGCTCGTGGCCCGTTCGGTCTTGGCCCGCTCGGTCCAGGCTCGCTACAGATATTGGATGGTCCGGTCTGCCAAATTGGGCCCGACAAAATGTCGGTCCGGTCCGGTCTTTAACCGGGCCGACCGAGCGGACCGAGAAAACACAGCGATAGCCGCCGCCGTTCCTCGTCGTCGCGGCCAACGGCAGCCCTCGGGTGAACTACCGTGTCTCCAAGCTTGCCCTTCCCTTCGATTCTCATCTCCCCGTGTCGTCCTAGCATCTTGCCGCCGCTGGCCGTCGCTGTCGTGTGTGTACCGCAGCCGCTCTCGAGTTCTCGACCATGGCATCGACCTCAATTCCGGCCATGACAGCGGTATTTCTTGCCATGGCAGCGCTTTTCGCTGTGGAGACGAATGCCATGGCAACCACTTCAGCAGAGCAAGCACACACGTAGGCCATCAATCGGATCGTGGGATAAACGCTCTGCCGTGATTTTTGGATCGCCGGAGAAATGCTCGGCCATGATTTTTGGATCATGGAGTAATTCTCTGATTAGGCAAGTACTGTATGTTTTGGAAGGCGCTAAATTTAGGGGCGGCTTCCTATAATCAAGCTTTGTTGATCCCACGCTGTCGTTCCTTTTATTGAGCCGAACAGAGCATAGAAAGTACGAGAGAAAACTGGTTTGACCCAAAAATTACGGCGTCATTTTAGGCATGTACAATGGTTGATAGGATAGTTTTATCTTAAGTTTTGCATGTAAATTAGATATGACAAAAAAAAATGTCTACAATGGGTCATCTCTTAGCCTTATCTTCAATAATTAGTTGTTCCTAAAAACATGGCGAGACAAATTGTACTAAGAGATCATCTCTTAGCTTTTCTTAAATAAGAGAAGACAAGCATTCTTTTATGATTTCTCTTTCATACACCTCATCATTTATCCTACGTGGCACTCTTAAGATAGAACCATTGTACATGCCCTTACAACCTTCTCCACGTTTGATTTGATCCGCTAGTCAGGGCAAGGCCCGCAGAGAGAAAATCATGGCCTCATGCACACGCCACATTACTTGCATGCAACAAAAAAACTGCTAACAAATACATCGTGTGCTGGTTCTTGGCTACAACAAAAATCAATCAAACAACAGCCGCGCCGCCCATCGCACTTCCACTGCACGTCGCCTACCTCGCTGCAGTACCCTTGCACGTTACCCACCTCGCCGCTGCACTCATGGAGGTCGCCGCCGGTGGTTGTTCGCCGGTCCGCTCGGTCCGGCCCGGGCTTCGCCGCCGCCGGTCCGGTCCCTAAAAATAGGACCGCCAGGTTGGTCGGTCGGTCCGGTCCGGTCCGGACCGCCGGCGGCCGGTCCAAACGCTGGCTCGGTCAGGGACCGGACCGGCCCGGACCGTGTCCACCCTGACGCGCGGTAAACGTTTGCGCGCGCAGGGGAGAAAGCCGGCCGGCGCATGCTAGATTTGGCGCACCGCTTTCGGCGCGCCTATAAATTGCGGCGCTCTTCCCCGCTTCCTCGCCGCTTCTCGTCACATATTTTGATTGCATGTGATGTTTATCTTATTATGCTTCTTATTTTGCTTAGTACGGTGGTAGCATTATAAGATGATCCCTTACAAAATTTCAAGGTACAAGTGTTCTCCCTGAGTATGCACCGTTGCGAAAGTTCGTAGTGCCGAGACACCACGTGATGATCGAGTGTGATAAGCTCTACGTTCAAATACAACAGGTGTAAGACAATTTTGCACATGCATAATACTCGGGTTAATCTTGGCGAGCCTAGCACGTACAGACATGGCCTTAGAACACTGGAGACCGAAAGGTCAAGCATGGATCATATAGTAGATGTGATCAACATAAGATGTTCACCATTGAAAACTTCTCCATCTCACGTGATGATCAGACATGGTTTAGTTGATTTGGATCACGTGATCATTTAGATGACTAGAGGGATGTCTATCTAAGTGGGAGTTCTTTAGTAATATGATTAATTGAACTTTAATTTATCATGAACTTAGTCCTGATAGTTTTTTGCATATCTATGTTGTTGTAGATCAGTGGCCCGTGCTACCGTTCCCTTGAATTTTAATGCGTTCCTAGAGAAAGCTAAGTTGAAAGATGATGGTAGCAACTACATGGACTGGGTTCGTAACTAGAGGATTATCCTCATTGCTGCACAGAAGAATTATGTCCTGGAAGCACTGCTAGGTGACAGGCCTGCTGCAGGAGCAACTCCGGACGTTATGAACGTCTGGCAAGCTCGTTTTGATGACTACTCCATAGTTCAGTGTGCCATGCTTTACGGCTTAGAATCGGGACTTCAAAGATGTTTTGAACGTCATGGAGCATATGAGATGAGATGTTCCAAGAGTTGAAGTTAATATTTGAAGCAAATGCCCGAATTGAGAGATATGAAGTCTCCAATAAGTTTTATAGCTGCAAGATGGAGGAGAACAGTTGATACGTCCATTTTGCATCATGTTTTTATGTTGATTTTTATTGCACTATGGGCTGTTATTACATGTTATGTCACAATACTTATGCCTTTTCTCTCTTATTTTACAAGGTTTACATGAAGGGGGAGAATGCCGGCAGCTAGAATTCTGGGCTTGAAAAGGAGCAAACATTGGAGACCTATTCTGCACAACTCAAAAAGCTCCGAATCTCCACGAAACACCGTTTCAAAAAATATAAAAAATATCTGGCGAAAGAGATCCACTAGGGGGCCACCACCTGTCCACGAGGGTGGGGGGCGCCCCCCCTCTAGGCGCGCCCCCCTGCCTCGTGGGCCAGCCGGTGACCCCCGATGCCCATCTTCTCCTATATGGGGTGTTTTGACCTGGAAAAAATCATAAGGAGGCTTTCGGGACCACACGTCGTCGTCTCGAGGCAGAACCTTGGCGGAACCAATCTAGGGTTCCGGCGGAGCTGTTCTGCCGGGGATACTTCCCTCCGGGAGGGGGAAATCGTCACCGCCGTCATCATAAACAACTCTCCCATCTTGGGGAGGGTTATCTTCATCAACATCTTTACCAGCACCATCTCCTCCCAAACTCTAGTTCATCTCATGTATCCAATCTTTGTACCAAAACCTTAGATTGGTACTTGTGGGTTGCTAGTAGTGTTGATTACTCCTTGTAGTTGATGCTAGTTGGTTTACTTGGTGGAAGATCATATGTTCAGATCCATTATGAATATTAATACCCTTCTGATCATGAACAATATTATGTCTTGTGAGTAGTTACTTTTGTTCCTGAGGACATGGGAGAAGTCTTGCTATAAGTAGTCATGTGCATTTGGTATTCGTTCGATATTTTGATGAGATGTATGTTGTCTTTCCTCTAGTGGCGTCATGCGAACGTCGACTAAATGACACTTCACCATTGTTTGGGCGTAGAGGAAGGCATTGGGAAGTAATAAGTAGATGATGGGTTGCTAGAGTGACAGAAGCTTAAACCCTAGTTTATGCGTTGCTTCGTAAGGGGCTGATTTGGATCTATATGTTTCATGCTATGTTAGGTTCACCTTAATACTTCTTTTGTAGTTACGGATGCTTGCAATAGAGGTTAATCATAAGTGGGATGCTTGTCCAAGTAAAGGGCAGCACGCAAGCACCGGTCCACCCACATACCAAATTATCAAAGTAACGAACGCGAATCATATGATCAAGATGAAAACTAGCTTGACAATAATTCCCATGTGTCCTCGGGAGCGCTTTCTTTCATATAAGAGTTTGTCCAGGTTTGTCCTTTGCTACGAAAAGGATTGGGCCATCTTGCTGCACCTTATTTACTTTTACTATTTGTCACTTGCTACCAATTACCTTATCACAAAACTATCTGTTACCGATAATTTCAGTGCTTGCAGAAAATACCTTACTGAAAACTGCCTATCATTTCCTTCTGCTCCTCGTTTGGTTCGACACTCTTACTTATCGAAAGGACTACGATAGATCCCCTACACTTGTGGGTCGTCAAGAATCTTTTCTGGCGCCGTTGCCGGGGAGTGAAGCGCCTTTGGTAAGTGGAATTTGGTAAAGAAAAAATTATATAGTGTGCTGAAATTTACTGTTACTTGTTACTATGGCTCATAATCCTTTGAGGGGCTTGTTCAGGGTATTCACCCCGATCAGTAGAGCAAAGAGTTGCTCCTAAACCTACTGAACCTACTGATAATGTTTGCTTTGAAACTCCTTCGGGTATGATAGAGAAACTGCTAGATAATCCCTTTACAGGAGATGGAACTCTGCATCCTGATTTGCATCTAATCTATGTGGATGAAGTTTGTGGATTATTTAAGCTTGCAGGTATGCCCGAGGATGTTATCAAGAAGAAGGTCTTCCCTTTATCTTTGAAGGGAGATGTGATACGTCTCCAATGTATCTATAATTTTTGATTGTTCCATCTATTATATTATCCTGCTAGGATGTTTTATGGGCTTTAATATACACTTTTATATGATTTTTGGGGACTAACCTATTAACCTAGAGCCCAGTGCTAGTTTTCGTTTTTTTCCTTGTTTTTGAGTTTTACAGAAAAGGAATACCAAACGGAGTCCAATTGACGTGCCAATTTTTGATGATTTTTTCTGGACCAAAAGAAGCCCCCGAAGTAAAAGAGTTGGGCCAGGAGAGCCACGGGCTGCCCACAAGGGTGGGGGGCACGCCCACCCCAAGTGGTGGGACCCCTCTATCTCGTGGACAGCCCGGAGCCCCCCCTGACTTGTGCCATACACCAAAAAATCCTATAAATACAGAAACCTCCGGAAAATAACCTAAATCGGGAGTTCCACCGCAAAAAGCCTCAGTTGCCACTAAAAACCAATCTAGACCCGTTCTGGCACCCTACCGGAGGGGGGAATCCCTCTCCGGTGGCCATCTTCATCATCCCGACGCTCTCCATGACGAGGAGGGAGTAGTCCACCCTCGGGGCTGAGGGTATGTACCAGTAGCTATGTGTTTGATCTCTCTCTCTCTCTCTCTCTCTCTCTCTCTCTATCTCTCGTGTTCTTGAGATGGCACGATCTTGATGTATCGCGAGCTTTGCTATTATAGTTGGATCTTATGATGCTTCTCTCCCTCTACTCTCTTGTAATGGATTGTGTTTTCCCTTTGAAGTTATCTTATCGGATTGAGTCTTCAAGGATTTGAGAACACTAGATGTATGTCTTGGGTGGGATACCCGTGGTGACAATGGGGTATTCTATTGATTCACTTGATGCATGTTTTGGTGATCAACTTGCGGGTTCGTGACCTTGGGAATCTATGCATAGGGGTTGGCACACGTTTTCGTCTTGACTCTCCGGTTGAAACTTTGCGGCACTCTTTGAAGTTCTTTGTGTTGGTTGAATAGATGATTGTGTGATGCATATCGTATAATCATGCCCACGGATACTTGAGGTGACAATGAAGTATCTAGGTGACATTAGGGTTTTGGTTGATTTGTATCTTAAGGTGTTATTCTAGTACGAACTCTAGGATAGATTGAACGGAAAGAATAGCCTCGTGTTATTTTACTACATACTCTTGAATAGATCGATCAGAAAGAATAACTTTGAGGTGGTTTCGTACCCTACCATAATCTCTTCGTTTGTTCTCCGCTATTAGTTACTTTGGAGTGACTCTTTGTTGCATGTTGAGGGATAGTTATATGATCCAGTTATGTTATTATTGTTGAGAGAACTTGCACTAGTGAAAGTATGAACCCTAGGCCTTGTTTCCTATCATTGCAACACTGTTTATGCTCACTTTTATCTTTAGTTACCTTTCTGTTTTTATATTTTCAGATTACAGAAACCTATATCTACGATCCATATTGCACTTGTATCACCATCTCTTCGCCGAACTAGTGCACCTATACAATTTACCATTGTATTGGGTGTGTTGGGGACACAAGAGACTCTTTGTTATTTGGTTGTAGGGTTGTTTGAGAAAGACCATCTTCATCCTACGCCTCCCACGGATTGATAAACCTTAGGTCATCCACTTGAGGGAAATTTGCTACTGTCCTACAAACCTCTGCACTTGGAGGCCCAACAACGTCTACAAGAAGAAGGTTGCGTAGTAGACCTCAAGCTCTTTTCTGGCGCCATTGCCGGGGAGGTTAGTGCTTGAAGGTATATCTTTAGATCTTGTAATCAAATCTTTTAGTTTCTTGTTTTATCACTAGTTTAGTTTATAAAAGAAAACTAAAAAATGGAATTAAGGTTACCTCATATGCTTCATCTTTTTAATATCTTTCGTGAAAATGATGGGAAGGAAAATTGTGCTCAAGTACTAGAAGAAGAATTACATAGAATGCTTGGCATAAAATATGTGCATGATGAGCATGATTGCAATGTTGTTAGTATGAATTCTTTGAATACCCATGATGCTAATGATATGCAAAGCCACAAGCTTGGGGAAGCTATGTTTGATGAAGATGATATTTTTAGTCCCCCAAGTTTTGCTGAGCAAATTTATTATGATGAAAGCATGCCTCCTATTTATGATGATTATATTGATGAAAGTGGATTTGGAGAGGTCATGACTTTATTTAGTGATGAATCCACTATTTCGGAAGAGGTTCCAATTGATTATGAGAACAAAGTTGCTATCTATGATGATTATTGTGATGACTTGTATGCTATTAAGAATAAGGATAACAATGAAACTTGTCATCATGATTTTAGTTTTCAATTGGATTATGCTTCACATGATAGTTATTTTGTTGAATTTGCTACTCCCACTACCATGAATGAGAAGAATTTTGCTTATGATGGGAGTAGTAAAATTTCTATGCAAGTAGATCATGAAAAAAATGCTTTATGTGCTGTTTATATTTTTGAAATCATTCATGATGGTACTGAAAATTATTATGAGAGAGGATCATATGCTTCTACATATTGCAATAATATCAAGTTTCCTCTCTATGTGCTTAATATCTTGAAGTTATGCTCGTTTTCCCTTCCTATGCTAGTTGATTATCGTTCTCATAAGTTGTTTGCTCACAAAATCTCTATGCATAGGAAGTGGGTTAGACTTAAATGTGCTAAGTCATATTCTTCATGATGCTCCCATTATGTTTCAGTTCTTATCTTTTATGCGAGCATCATTGAAATCATCATTCCTAGCTAGGGATGTTAAACGATAACGCTTGTTGGGAGGCAACCCAACTTTATTTTTGTTCTTTGCTTTTGCTTCTGTTCAGGAATAAATATTGCATCTAGCTTCTATTTAGATGTGGTTTTGTGTTTTAATTAGTGTTTGTGCCAAGTAAAACCTTTGGGAAGACTTGTGTGAAGTTTATACGATCATGCTGTAAAAAACAGAAACTTTAGCGCTCACGAGATTAGCTACCAGTTTTTACTGGAGAGTGATTTTTAGTTGATTCTTTTTGCAGATGATTAATAGAAAAATTCCTCAGGTCTACCAATTTATTTCAGAATTTTTAGAGTTACAGAAGTATTCGAAAGTTACAGATTGCTAGAGACTGTTCTGTTTTTGACAGATTCGGTGTTCCATGTGTGGTTTTCTTATTTTGATGAATCTATGAGTAGTATCGGAGGGTATGAACCATAGAGAAGTTTAAATACAGTAGATATTACACCAATATGAATTTAGAATGAGTTCACAACAGTACCTAAGTGGTGGTTTTATTTTCTTATACTAACGGAGCTTACGAGTTTTCTGTTAAGTTTTGTGTTGTCAAGTTTTCAAGTTTTGGATAAAGATTCGATGGACTATGGAATAAGGAGTGGCAAGAGCCTAATCTTGGGGATTCCAAAGGCACCCCAAGGTAAAATTCAAGGACAACCAAAAGCCTAAGCTTGGGCATGCCCCGGGAAGGCATCCCCTCTTTCGTCTTCGTCTATCGGTAACTTTACTCGATGCTATATTTTTATTCACCACATGATATGTGTTTTGCTTGGAGCGTCATTTTGTTTTATTTTGTTTTGCTTGCTGTTTTAATAATATCCCAAAATCTGAAATTCTTAAATGTTAGAGAGTCTTCACATAGTTACATAATTATTCAACTACTCATTGATCTTCACTTATATCTTTTGGAGTAGTTTGTCATTTGCTCTAGTGCTTCACTTATATCTTTTTAGAGCACGACGGTGGTTTTATTTTGAAGAAATAGATGAACCCTCATGCTTCACTTATATTATTTTGAGAGTCTTTTAGAACAGCATGGTAATTTTCTTTGGTTATGAAATTAGTCCTAATATGATAGGCATCCAAGATGGGTATAGTAAAAACTTTCACATAAAGTGCATTGAATATGATGAGAAGTTTGATACTTGATGATTGTTTTGAGATATGAGGATGGTGATATTAGAGTCATGCTAGTGGAGTAATTATGAATTTGAGAAATACTTGTGTTAAAGTTTGTGATTCCCGTAGCATGCACGTATGGTGAACCGCTATGTGACGAAGTTAGAGCATGAGGTATTTATTGAGTGTCATCCTTTGTGTGGAGGTTGGGGGCGCGCGATGGTTAAATCCTACCAAACTCCCCCTAGGAGTATGCGTTGATTACTTTGTTTTGATGACTCGTAAATTTTTGCAATAAGTATATGAGTTCTTTATGACTAATGTTGAGTCCATGGATTATACGCACTCTCACCCTTCCACCATTGCTAGCCTCTCTTGTACCGTGCAACTCTTGCCGGTACCATACACCCACCATATACCTTCCTCAAAACAGCCACCATACCTACCTATCGTGGCATTTCCATAGCCATTCCGAGATATATTGCCATGCAACCTTCCACCGTTCCGTTCATATGACACGCTTCATATTGTCATATTGCCATGCATGATCATGTAGTTGACATCGTATTTGTGGCAAAGCCACCATTCACAATTCATTCATACATGTCACTCTTGATTCATTGCACATCCCGGTACACCGCCGGAGGCATTCACATAGAGTCATATCTTGTTCTAGCTTTGAGTTGTAATCTTTGAGTTGTAAGTAAGTAAAATTGTGATGATCTTCATTATTAGAGCATTGTCCCGTGTGAGAAAAAAAAAAGGCCAAATAAAAAAAATATGGCCCAAAAAATATATATAGAGGGGCTAAAAAAGAAGAAGAGGAAAGTCCGTCCAAAAAAAGAGAGAAAAGAGAGAAGGGACAATGCTACTATCCTTTTCCACACTTGTGCTTCAAAGTAGCACCATAATCTTCATGATAGAGAGTCGCTTGTTTTGTCACTTTCATATACTAGTGGGAAATTTAATTATAGAACTTGGCTTGTATATTCCAACGACGGGCTTCCTCAAATGCCATAGGTCTTCATGAGCAAGCAAGTTGGATGCACACCCACTTAGTTTCTTTTGATGAGCTTTCATACACTTATAGCTCTAGTGCATCCATTGCATGGCAATCCCTACTCACTCACATTGATATCTATTGATGGGCATCTCCATAGCCCATTGATACGCCTAGTTGATGTGAGACTATCTTCCTTTTGTGTCTTCTCCACAACCACCATTCTATTCCACCTATAGTACAATATCCATGGCTCACGCTCATGTATTGCGTGAAAGTTGAAAGGTTTGAATTTTTTTGAGTATGAAAACAATTGCTTGGCTGAAACCGGGGTTGTGCATGATATGAATATTTTGTGTGATGAAGACGGAGCATAGCCAGACTATATGATTTTGTTGGGATAAATTTCTTTGGCCATGTTATTTTGAGAAGACATGATTGTTTTTTTAGTATGCTTGAAGTATTATTATTCTTATGTCAATATAAACTTTTATCTTGAATCTTATGGATCTGAACATTCATGGCACATTAAAGAAAATTACATTGAGAATTATGTTTGGTAGCATTCCACATCAAAAATTCTGTTTTTATCATTTACCTACTCGAGGACGAGTAGGAATTAAGCTTGGGGATGCTTGATACGTCTCCGACGTATCTATAATTTTTGATTGTTCCATGCTATTATATTATCCTTCTAGGATGTTTTATGGGTTTTAATATACACTTTTATATGATTTTTGGGACTAACCTATTAACCTAGAGCCCTGTGCCAGTTTCGGTTTTTTTCCTTGTTTTTGAGTTTTACAATAAAGGAATACCAAACGGAGTCCAATTGATGTGCCAATTTTTGATGATTTTTTCTGGGCCAAAAGAAGCCCCCGAAGTAAAAGAGTTGGGCCAGGAGAGCCACGGGCTGCCCACGAGGGTGGGGGGCGCGCCCACCCCAAGTGGTGGCGCCCCCTATCTCGTGGATAGCCCGGAGGCCCCCCTGACTTGTGCCATACGCCAAAAAAAAATCCTATAAATACAGAAACCTCCGAAAAATAACCTAGATCGGGAGTTCTGCCGCAAAAAGCCTCTATTGCCACTGAAAACCAATCTAGACCCGTTCTCGCACCCTGCGGGAGGGGGGAATCCCTCTCTGGTGGCCATATCATCATTCCAGCGCTCTCCATGATGAGGAGGGAGTAGTCCACCCTCGGGGCTGAGGGTATGTACCAGTAGCTATGTGTTTGATCTCCCTCTCTCTCTCTCTCTCTCTCTCTCTCGTGTTCTTGAGATGGCACGATCTTGATGTATCGCGAGCTTTGTGATAGGATCGATATGGTTGACTAGAGGGGGGGGGGGTGAATAGGCAACTAACATTTTTTAGCTTTTCTTAATCAATTTAAATTAAGCAACAAAGTAAGTTGTCTAGATAAGTAGCTAGGATGACAACTAATAGAAAGCAAGGATAACAACCTCACAAGCAAGCTACCTAAGATAAACAAGGAAAGCTTGCACAAGTAAAGGAAAGAAATAACCACAAGTGGAGCCAGTGAAGACGAGGATGTGTTACCGAAATTCCTTCCCTTTGAGGGGAAGTACGTCTCCGTTGGAGCGGTGTGGAGGCACAATGCTCCCCAAGAAGCCACTAGGGCCACCGTATTCTCCTCACGCCCTCACACAATGCAAGGTGCCGTGATTCCACTAGTGGTGCCCTTGAAGGTGGCGACCGAACCTTTACAAACAAGGTTGGGGCTCTCTCCACAACTTAATTGGAGGCTCCCAACGAAACCCCGGAGCTTCACCACAATGGAATGTGGCTCCGAAGTGACATCTTCCGTCTAGGGTGCTCAAACACCCAAGAGTAACAAAATCCACACAAGAAAGTATGGGGGAATTAAGTTTCCTTTGGTGAGAGTGTAGATCTAGGTCTCCTCCTTCAATCCCTAGCAAATCAACAAGTTTGAGTGGCTAGGGAGAGAGATCGGGCAAGAAAGCTTCAAGGGGATTAATGGAGGAGAGAGGGAGGCAAGAGGTAGGTGGGAGGTGGGAGAAGGACCTCCTTGAATAGGGTCCCCAAGATTCCAACCGTTATGTGCAGAAATACACTGGGCCGGTACTTCCGCACAAGACACCGGTACAACCGGTGTGTGAAGAAAACCGCAGCCATGGCACCAGGGCGGTACTTCTGGTGTAGCACATGGTAGTACCGGTCTTCCGGAGAAAACCGGAACTACCGCTTCGAGTCCAGAAGGGTTTTAACCAACGGCGGTAGTTGGGGCGGTGGTAGAGCCGGAACATCCGCTAGGGTAGTAGCTCCTGAGTGGTGGCAGTTCAATCGGTACTACCGCACTGAATACCGGTAGTACCGGTTTGTCGAGAGGACTCCGGTACTTCCGGGCCACCACCGGTCCACCACCGCACCTAGTACAGATGGGTATCACCCCTATGCGGTACTAGGGGTGGTGGTTCGACCGGAACTACCGGCCACCGGTACTACCGCAGTAGAGAAGACTGCACACACACATAGAACCAAGGGGACCTCTCTCTCCTCGAACGAAGGCAATATGGTGGGTGCATAGTAACTGTGTACTTGACTTGATTCACCCAATACCTTCCGATGTGGGTTCCCTCTTAATAGTACGGATTTCCTACGACCAAGGGAAACAAAAAGTGTCGGAATTCTTCGATCTTTTCCTTCTAAAGGGAAGGCCTAACCATCTTGCGCCACACAATGTGTACCTGAGTAATATATGACGCACGATTAGTCCACACATGTATTGTCATCATCACCAAAACCCTAGGCAAGAGATGCCCTTACAATCTCCCCCTTTTTGGTGAATGATGACAACCTCACGAATAGCATGGGGAATCTATAAAATGTAGGCGGAGCCCCCCCTAAGTGTGAGCACTTATTTAGAGTTTGCTTTTGGAATGCAAAAGTGCTCAAACTAGGATCAATGCTCCCCCTAGATTTTGTAGACCAACCAGCGACCGCAAACCAACATAGTAGACAACAAAGCATATGATTGCAGAGAAAGAGCAGAGAGCTAAAGATTAGATCACTGATAATAAGCAGGCTCTTCCGAGATAAGTGCATAGATAAATAGATAAGGGCACACATGTCTCACACCATGCACAAGGTCACAACACAGGATAAGTACACAGGACATAAATAAAAGGTTCAATACGAGGAAAGTAACTGCAAGAAAACCCATGCAACTCCCGTGACCTAATAACTCTCTCCCCCTTTGGCATCAAGCACCAAAAAGGAAAAGAGCAAAACTAACGCCCCAGGGCTCAGTAAAGCTCGTCGCCTATCGCAAGGGAATCATCAAAATCATCATCGTCAGAGTCCTCAGAGTCCTCAGCCTCCTCAGCATCCTCAGCAACCTTAGGCTCAGTATTCTTAGTCACATGAGCAGCAGACATAGCGGGCTCGTCATCAGACCACTTCTCCTCAGGAGTGATGCTCTTTTCAGAGCCACTCTGCACACCTGGCACATTGAGGTGCTTCATCATCTGAATCTGTCTGCGGCGCGCCATCTTCTCATACACATGGGCCTTGTAGAGCTTCTTCTGAATACGAGTCTGTAAGCAGAAGGTCTTCTTGACCTTGGTAGTTAGCGTCTCCACCCAAGAGGGCTTGGCCCCCGCCTCCAACTCAAAGTCCTCGTCATCCGAGGTAGCAAAAGTATCCTCCTCATTCCCCGGATGGAAGCGAGGATCAGCATGTTTCTTCTTCCTCAGCATCTTGACCTCATGCTCCGTGAGCTTATCAGGAGTAGTAAGAGGCACTCCAGGCCTCCGGACTTCCCAAACTGAGAATAGGAAGCGCATCACAAAAGGAGCGTAGATAGGTACCTTGCGGTACCAGACACAGTTGTACATCTCCTCCCACATCCACTTAGACACATCGAAAGTGATGCCTTTTCCCCTCTTGGTCTTCATGGACACAAGCAAATCCACTAGATATCCATAAATATCATCTTGGTTCCCAACCTTGGGCAGCAGCACACAACGGAACACACGGTGTAGAATATCATAGACATGCAGAAGATCATTTGATTTACCCACAATGCCATGGCCAGGGGTATACAGAGGAGCAAGTTTCTCCTTATCCATGGGGTTGGCTCGGTCGTGAGGACGGAGACCACCTTGACCCTCCAAACCAGTGTCAGCATAGCCCAGAGCATTGCATAAGGCACTACAGGGAACATGGAAGAACTCATCCCGACACATAAAAGAAAGGTGACGCTGATCGTCACTGCCGAAGTGGACAATAGCATAAAACTGATGGGCAAGCTCCACATCAAAATCACAGCGCAGCTCCATGAGCTTGATCAAGTCAAACTCCTCACATACCTCCAGAGCCTCCCCAAAGTAAGCGAGGTTGTTCCTCCAATGCTCAAGGTCAATGGACCACATCCGGGTGAACTTGTTCTTGTGGTGCTCGAAGATTTCAGACACAATCCTCATTTGCAATACATTCCGGAACTGAGGGTTATTCCAGCGAGGAGTTGGTGGTCCGGTGTAAGGATCCTGAAAGCGAAACTTCTCCCAGTCCGGAAGCTTCCACTTATGCATAGGTAGCGCGGCGTGCTGCTTGGCAGCAACTGACTTCTCCCGGCGAGTTGTTTTGGTGGGGACCACTACCTCGCGATCTTCTTCATTGTCAGCTGGCCTCTTGCCCCTACAGGCCCTCATCCTGGTTTTCTGAGCAGCACGAGAGCTACAGCCACCTGCAAACGCACACGGAGAACACAAAGCAACCCAGCAAAGATGAGATGAATGTACACAAGATCAGAAGAATAATTCACGGGTATGTAAGTAGAATAGAAACAGAGCATATATGTTCAGAGCAACCGGTAGTTCCGGTTATTGAATCGGTAGTTCCGGTCCAGCGGTAGTACCGGTCGTGGAGACCGAGCTGCCGAGTTGAAGGAGAGGAACCACCCAATCTCAAAACTAGATGCACTATGTCTATTACTAACTACACACAAGTGAATAAGGGGTCTATAAGGATCTCTCCCACCAAGCATTTAGCCAAAAATGAGGGAACCCTAGCATTGCCCTAGAAAGAGGATTCAAGGAAAGAACTCTAAAAAGAGAAGAATAGGGCAATACCGGTATCCATGGGAGGAGATCGAGGAGGAGGCGGCCTCCACAGAGCGGATCCGATGAAGGGCCGACCGATCC
The DNA here is from genome assembly GCA_902687465.1 of Secale cereale. Taxonomy (NCBI): domain Eukaryota; kingdom Viridiplantae; phylum Streptophyta; class Magnoliopsida; order Poales; family Poaceae; genus Secale; species Secale cereale. The sequence continues at coordinate 574,906,465 of LR738713.1, read as the reverse complement.
GAAGTGCCGGAGGGCGCTTCGGGGCAGTGGGCGGAGCAACCGGCGGCTAGGGCAAATGGAACGGACTGGCGTGAAGGGGAAAACAGAGGTACCCATTCAGCCCGTACTAGTTATACCCGCCCAGTTAAGCAGCCGGTAGTACCGGTCCGGGGACCAGTAGTACCGCTCTAGGAGCTACCTGGTGGTTGGGGCGGTACTTCCGCGTGAAGCGGTAGTACCGCGCACCAACACCGGTAGTACCAGCCAGGGGTACTGGTCAGAGTACCAGTGGTAGAACAGCTGGCTCTAGACCGGTAGAACCGCTGGGCTACAGCCCGGTGGTAAAGCGGTAGAACCGCTGGTACCACCGGTTGTATCGCCAGGAAGCAACAACCCACTCCAAGATAGCAAACTTGTGTACATTTGGAATAGATGGCTTGGATGAGAAGGCTTAGGATGGAGCTAGTCACTATAGTATGATGGTGAATACTCCAAGACCCATTGGAGAATTCACACACCTAAGAACACTCAAGGAGCTAAACAAAAGAGAACCAACCTAGCCCGAGGGCGGTGGCCGGAGCCACCTATGTTTGAGTCAAATGGTATGGCACCACGAAGAATTATCCTTGGGCCCATAACCAAAGCTCGTCTTTGAAACACAAGTGTCATCATAAATGACGAATGTGAAAGAGTTGATCAATTTAGGGATAATGGGGGGAAGGAGAGTTCATTGAGAGAACAACACTCCCCCTATGTCCATGCCTACACCTGGATTAGACAACATGAAGAGTATGGTGGGGTGTGCACGTGTTCAAACCACATTTCTCAAATCAATGATATTTAGCTCATGCCTTAACTCATGAAATCTTGCTTCATCCAAAGGCTTCGTGAAAATATCTGCAAGGTTGTCTTGAGTGTTGACATATTTGATGACAATCTCCCCTCGACGAATGTGCTCGCGGATGAAGTGATACCGAATCTCAATATGCTTTGTCTTGAAGTGTTGCACCGGGTTGAGAGAAATCTTGATTGCACTTTCATTGTCACACCAAAGAGGCACTTTGTCACACGTGACACTGTAATCCTTTAAAGTTTGCCTCATCCATAGAAGTTGAGCACAACAACTGCCAGCTGCCACATACTCTGCTTCGATGGACGAGAGAGACACACAACTTTGCTTTTTGGAAGACCAACTTACGAGAGAGCAACCAAGGAATTGGCACCCTCCGGAAGTGGACTTCCTATCCACTTTGTCTCCTGCCCAGTCCGAATCAGAGAAACCTACAAGGTTGAAGTTTGCTCCTCTTGGGTACCATAAGCCAAAGTTTGGGGTATGAGCCAAATATCGAAAGATTCGCTTGATTGCCACAAAGTGACTTTCCTTAGGTGAGGATTGAAACCGTGCACATATTCCCACACTCAACATAATATCCGGTCTAGATGCACAAAGGTAAAGCAATGAACCGATCATAGAGCGATATACCTTTTGATCCACTGCTTTACCATTGGGATCAATGTCAAGTTGGCACTTGGTTGGCATTGGGGTAGAAGCCGGCTTGACATCACTTAGATTAAACCTCTTGAGCATGTCTTGAGTGTACTTGGCTTGTTTGATAAAGATTCCTTCTCTTCTTTGCTTAATCTCAAACCCAAGGAAGTACTTCAACTCTCCCATCATGGACATCTCAAAATGTGTGGTCATGAGTGCGGCGAACTCATCATTGAAAGCTTTGTTAGGTGAACCAAAGATAATGTCATCAACATATAGTTGGCAGACAAACAACTCCCCTTTGACCTTCTTAGTAAAAAGAGTGGGGTCGATCTTCCCAATTCCAAACCCACGATCTTGTAACAACTCGGTAAGATGCTCATATCACGCACGTGGGGCTTGTTTAAGGCCATAGATGAAGGAAATATGCCCTAGAGGCAATAATAAAGATGTTATTTGTATTTCCTTATATCATGATAAATGTCTTTTATTCATGCTAGAATTGTATTAACCGGAAACTTAGTACATGTGTGAATACATAGACAAAACAGTATGTCCCTAGTATGCCTCTACTAGACTAGCTCATTGATCAAAGATGGTTATGTTTCCTAGCCATAGACATGAGTTGTCATTTTATCAACGGGATCACATCATTAGGAGAATGATGTGATGGACAAGACCCATCCGTTAGCATAGCACTATGATCGTTTAGTTTAACTGCTATTGCTTTCTTCATGACTTATACATGTTCCTATGACTATGAGATTATGCAACTCCCGAATACCGTAGGAACACCTTGTGTGCTATCAAACGTCACAACGTAACTGGGTGATCATAAAGATGCTCTACAGGTGTCTCCGAAAGTATTTGTGGTGTTGGCATAGATCAAGATTAGGATTTGTCACTCCGAGTGTCGGAGAGGTACCTCTGGGCCCTCTCGGTAACACACATCACAATAAGCCTTGCAAGCAAAAGACTAATGAGTTAGTCACGAGATGATGTGTTACGGAACGAGTAAAGAGACTTGCCGGTAACGAGATTGAACTAGGTATAGAGATACCGACGATCGAATCTCGGGCAAGTAACATACCGTTTTGACAAAAGGAACAACGTATGTTGTTATGCAGTTCTGACCGATAAAAGATCTTCGTAGAATATGTAGGAGCCAATATGAACATCCAGGTTCCGCTATTGGTTATTGACCGGAGATGAGTCTCGGTCATGTCTACATAGTTCTCGAACCCATAGGGTCCGCACGCTTAACGTTTGATGACGATCGGTATTATGAGTTTATGAGTATTGATGTACCGAAGGTAGTTCGGAGTCCCGGATGAGACCACGGACATGACGAGGAGTCTCGGAATGTCCGAGACATAAAGATTGATATATTGGACGACTATATTCGGACACCGGAAGTGTTCCGGAAAAGTTTCGGATTTATCGGGATTGCCGGAGGGGGTTACCGGAACCCCCTACGAGAGGGGATGGTCCATAGTGGGCCTAAAGGGAAAGAGAGAGGCAGCCCATAGGGCTGGCCGGCGCCCCCACCTAGGGTTCCTAGTTGGACTAGGATTGGGGGGGGGGCGCCACCTCTCCTATTCCTTTCCCTCTTCCTTCTTTTGGTGAATCCTACTAGGAATAGGATTGCAATCCTATTCCTAGTAGGAGTCCACTCCCTAGCCGCACCAGGAAGGGCCGGCCGGCCTCCCTTCCTTGCTCCTTTATATACGGGGGCAGGGGGGCACCCAAAGACACACAAGTTGAATTGTTTTAGCCGTGTGCGGTGCCCCCCTCCACAGAATCACACCTCGGTCATACCGTCGCGGAGCTTAGGCGAAGCCCTGCGCCGGCAAACACATCATATCCGTCACCACGCCATCGTGCTGACGAAACTCTCCCGTGAAGCTCAACTGGATCAAGAGCTCGTGGGATGTCATCAAGCTGAACGTGTGCTGAATGCGGAGGTGCCGTACGTTCGGTGCTTGATCGATTGGATCGCGAAGAAGTTCGACAACATCAACCGCGTCACTTGACGCTTCCGCTCCCGGTCTACGAGGGTACGTAGACACACTCTTCCCTCTCGTTGCTATGCATCTGGTAGGTAGATCTTGCGTGATCGTAGGAAAATTTTAAAATACTACGTTCCCCAATAGTGGCATCAGAGCCAGGTCTATGCGTAGATGATATGCACGAGTACAACACAATGAGTTGTGGGCGATACTAGTCATACTGCTTACCAGCATGTCATACTTTGCTTCGGCGGTATTGTGAGATGAAGCGGCCCGGACCGACATTACGCGTACGCTTACGCGAGACTGGTTTCACCGTTACGAGCACTCGTTGCTTAAAGGTGACTAGCGGGTGTCTGTCTCTCTCACTTTAGCTGAATCAAATGTGGCTACGCCCGGTCCTTGTGAAGGTTAAAACATCACATACTTGACGAAACATCGTTGTGGTTTTGTATGCGTAGGTAAGAACGGTTCTTGCTAAGCCCGTAGCAGCCACGTAAAACTTGCAACAACAAAGTAGAGGACGTCTAACTTGTTTTTGCAGGGCATGTTGTGATGTGATATGGTCAAGACATGATGAGTTATACGGTTTTGTATGAGATGATCATGTTTTGTAAAGTTATCGGCAACTGGCAGGAGCCATATGGTTGTCGCTTTATTGTATGAAATGCAATCGCCATGTAATTGCTTTACTTTATCACTAAGCGGTAGCGATAGTCGTAGAAGCAATAGTTGGCGAGACGACAACGATGCTATGATGGAGATCAAGGTGTCGCGCCGGTAACGAAGGTGATCATGACGGTGCTTTGAAGATAGAGATCAAAAGCACAAGATGATGATGGCCATATCATGTCACATATTTTGATTGCATGTGATGTTTATCTTATTATGCTTCTTATTTTGCTTGGAACGATGGTAGCATTATAAGATGATCCCTTACTAAATTTCAAGGTATAAGTGTTCTCCCTGAGTATGTACCGTTGCGAAAGTTCGTCGTGCCGAGACACCACGTGATGATCGGGTGTGATAAGCTCTACGTTCAAATACAACGGGTGTAAGCCAGTTTTGCACACGCAGAATACTCGGGTTAAACTTGACGAGCCTAGCATATACAGATATGGCCTCGGAACACTGGAGACCGAAAGGTCGAGCGTGAATCATATAGTAGATATGATCAACATAAGATGTTCACCATTGAAACTACTCCATCTCACGTGATGATCGGACATGGTTTAGTTGATTTGGATCACGTGATCATTTAGATGACCAGAGGGATGTTTATCTAAGTGGGAGTTCTTTAAATTAATATGATTAAATTGAACTTTAATTTATCATGAACTTAGTCCTGATAGTTTTGCATATCTATGTCGTTGTAGATCAATGGCCCGTGCTACCGTTCCTTTGAATTTTAATGCATTCCTAGAGAAAGCTAAGTTGAAAGATGATGGTAGCAATTACACGGACTGGGTCCGTAACCTGAGGATTATCCTCATTGCTGCACAGAAGAATTATGTCCTTGAAGCACCGCTAGGTGACAAGCCCCCTTCCGCTAATGTAGAC
>LR738713.1:574835694-574901418 GCA_902687465.1 Secale cereale | reverse complement strand
TGTTTTGTAAAGTTATCGGCAACTGGCAGGAGCCATATGGTTGTCGCTTTATTGTATGAAATGCAATCGCCATGTAATTGCTTTACTTTATCACTAAGCGGTAGCGATAGTCGTAGAAGCAATAGTTGGCGAGACGACAACGATGCTATGATGGAGATCAAGGTGTCGCGCCGGTAACGAAGGTGATCATGACGGTGCTTTGAAGATAGAGATCAAAAGCACAAGATGATGATGGCCATATCATGTCACATATTTTGATTGCATGTGATGTTTATCTTATTATGCTTCTTATTTTGCTTGGAACGACGGTAGCATTATAAGATGATCCCTTACTAAATTTCAAGGTATAAGTGTTCTCCCTGAGTATGTACCGTTGCGAAAGTTCGTCGTGCCGAGACACCACGTGATGATCGGGTGTGATAAGCTCTACGTTCAAATACAACGGGTGTAAGCCAGTTTTGCACACGCAGAATACTCGGGTTAAACTTGACGAGCCTAGCATATACAGATATGGCCTCGGAACACTGGAGACCGAAAGGTCGAGCGTGAATCATATAGTAGATATGATCAACATAAGATGTTCACCATTGAAACTACTCCATCTCACGTGATGATCGGACATGGTTTAGTTGATTTGGATCACGTGATCATTTAGATGACCAGAGGGATGTTTATCTAAGTGGGAGTTCTTTAAATTAATATGATTAAATTGAACTTTAATTTATCATGAACTTAGTCCTGATAGTTTTGCATATCTATGTCGTTGTAGATCAATGGCCCGTGCTACCGTTCCTTTGAATTTTAATGCATTCCTAGAGAAAGCTAAGTTGAAAGATGATGGTAGCAATTACACGGACTGGGTCCGTAACCTGAGGATTATCCTCATTGCTGCACAGAAGAATTATGTCCTTGAAGCACCGCTAGGTGACAAGCCCCCTTCCGCTAATGTAGACGCTTTGAACGTCTGGCAGTCGCGGTCTGATGACTACACGATAGTTCAGTGTGCCATGCTTTATGGCTTAGAACCGGGACTTCAACGACGTTTTGAACGTCATGGACCATATGAGATGTTCCAGGAGTTGAAGTTAATATTTCAAGCAAATGCCCGAATTGAGAAATATGAGATTTCCAATAAGTTCTATAGCTGCAAGATGGAGGAGAATAGTTCTATCAGTGAACACTTGCTCAGAATGTCTGGGTACTACAATCATATGACTCAACTTGGTTGCAAAGTTGACGAGGATAGTGTTATTGATAGAGTTCTTCAATCACTGCCACCAAGCTATAAAGGCTTCGTGATGAACTATAACATGCAAGGGATGCAAAATACAATTCCCGAGCTCTTCGCTATGCTCAAAGCTGCGGAGGTAGAAATCAAAAAGGAGCATCAAGTGTTGATGGTTAGCAGGACCACTAGTTTCAAGAAAAAGGGCAAGGGAAAGAAAGAGAACTTCAAAAAGAATAGCAAGTCAGTTGCTACTTCCACGAAGAAACCCAAATCTGGAGCCAAGCCTGAAACTGAGTGCTTCTACTGCAAGGGGACTGGACACTGGAAGCGGAACTGCCCCAAGTATTTGGCGGATAAGAAGGATGGCAAGATGAACAAAGGTATATGTGATATACATGTTATTGATGTGTACCTTACTAATGCTCGTAGTAGTACCTGGGTATTTGATACCGGTTCGGTTGCTAATATTTGTAACTCGAAACAGGGACTACGGATTAAACGAAGATTAGCTAAGGACGAGGTGACGATGCGCGTGGGAAACGGTTCCAAAGTCGATGTGATCGCCGTCGGCATACTACCTCTACATCTACCTTCGGGATTAGTTTTAGACCTAAATAATTGTTATTTGGTGCCAGCGTTAAGCATGAACATTATATCTGGATCTTGTTTATTGCGAGACGGTTATTCATTCAAATCAGAGAATAATGGTTGTTCTATTTTTATGAATAATATCTTTTATGGTCATGCACCCTTGAAGAGTGGTCTATTCTTATTGGATCTCGATTGTAGTGATACACATATTCATAATATTGAAACCAAAAGATGCAAGGTTAATAATGATAGTGCAACTTATTTGTGGCACTGCCGTTTAGGTCATATTGGTGTAAAACGCATGAAGAAACTCCATAATGATGGACTTTTGGAATCACTTGATTATGAATCACTTGGTGCTTGCGAACCATGCTTCATGGGCAAGATGACTAAAACTCCGTTCTCCGGAACTATGGAACGAGCAACAGATTTGTTGGAAATCATACATACTGATGTATGTGGACCAATGAGTGTTGATGCTCGCGGCGGGTATCGTTATTTTCTGACCTTCACTGATGATTTGAGCAGATATGGGTATATCTACTTAATGAAACACAAGTCTGAAACATTTGAAAAAGTTCAAAGAATTTCAGAGTGAAGTAGAGAATCATCGTAACAAGAAAATAAAGTTTCTACGATCTGAACGTGGAGGAGAATATTTGAGTTACGAGTTTGGTCTTCATTTGAAACAATGTGGAATAGTTTCACAACTCACGCCACCCGGAACACCACAGCGTAATGGTGTGTCCGAACGTCGTAACCGTACTTTATTGGATATGGTGCGATCTATGATGTCTCTTACCGATTTACCACTATCGTTTAGGGGTTATGCTTTAGAGACAGCTGCATTCACGTTAAATAGGGCACCATCTAAATCCGTTGATACGACACCTTATGAACTATGGTTTGGCAAGAAACCAAAGTTGTCGTTTCTTAAAGTTTGGGGCTGCGATGCTTATGTGAAAACACTTCAACCTGATAAGCTCGAACCCAAGTCGGAAAAATGTGTCTTCATAGGATACCCAAAAGAGACTGTTGGGTACACCTTCTATCACAGATCCGAAGGCAAAATATTCGTTGCTAAAAACGGATCCTTTCTAGAAAAAGAGTTTCTCTCGAAAGAAGTGAGTGGGAGGAAAGTAGAACTTGATGAGGTAATTGTACCTTCTCCCGGATTGGAAAATAGTACATCACAGGAAATTGTTCCAGTGATTCGTACACCAATTAGTGGGAAGTTAATGATAATGATCATGAAACTTTGGATCAAGTTTCTACAGAACGTCGTAGATCAACCAGAGTACGTTCCGCACCAGAGTGGTACGGCAACCCAGTTCTGGAAATCATGTTACTAGACCATGATGAACCTACGAACTATGAGGAAGCGATGATGAGCCCAGATTCCGCAAAATGGCTTGAAGCCATGAAATCTGAGATGGGATCCATGTATGAGAACAAAGTGTGGACTTTGGTTGACTTGCCCGATGATCGGCAAGCCATCGAAAACAAATGGATCTTCAAGAGGAAGACCGACGCAGACGGTAATATTACTGTTTACAAAGCTCGACTTGTTGCGAAAGGTTTTCGACAAGTTCAAGGAGTTGACTACGATGAGACTTTCTCACCTGTAGCGATGCTTAAGTCTGTCCGAATCATGTTAGCAATTGCCGCATTTTATGATTATGAAATCTGGCAAATGGATGTCAAAACTGCATTCCTGAATGGATATCTCAAAGAAGAGTTGTATATGATGCAACCAGAAGGTTTTGTCGATCCAAAAGGTGCTAACAAAGTATGCAAACTCTAGCGATCCATCTATGGACTGGTACAAGCATCTCGGAGTTGGAATATACGCTTTGATGAGGTGATCAAAGCATATGGTTTTATACAGACTTTTGGAGAAGCCTGTATTTACAAGAAAGTGAGTGGGAGCTCTGTAGCATTTCTAATATTATATGTAGATGACATATTGTTGATTGGAAATGATATAGAATTTCTGGATAGCATAAAAGGATACTTGAATAAAAGTTTTTCGATGAAAGACCTCGGAGAAGCTGCTTACATATTAGGCATCAAAATCTATAGAGATAGATCAAGACGCTTAATTGGACTTTCACAAAGCACATACCTTGATAAGACTTTGAAGAAGTTCAAAATGGATCAGTCAAAGAAAGGGTTCTTGCCTGTTTTACAAGGTATGAAGTTGAGTAAGACTCAATGCCCGACCACTGCAGAAGATAGAGAGAAAATGAAAGTCATTCCCTATGCCTCAGCCATAGGATCTATCATGTATGCAATGCTGTGTACCAGACCTGATGTGTGCCTTGCTATAAGTCTAGCAGGGAGGTACCAAAGTAATCCAGGAGTGGATCACTCGACAGCGGTCAAAAACATCCTAAAGTATCTGAAAAGAACAAAGGATATGTTTCTCGTATATGGAGGTGACAAAGAGCTCGTCGTAAACGGTTACGTCGATTCTAGCTTTGACACTGATCCGGATGACTCAAAGTCACAAACCGGATATGTATTTTTATTGAACGGTGGAGCTGTCAGTTGGTGCAGTTCCAAGCAGAGCGTCGTGGCGGGATCTACGTGTGAAGCGGAATACATAGCTGCTTCGGAAGCAGCAAATGAAGGAGTCTGGATGAAGGAGTTCATATCCGATCTAGGTGTAATACCTAGTGCATCGGGTCCAATGAAAATCTTTTGTGACAACACTGGAGCCATAGCCTTGGCGAAGGAATCCAGGTTTCACAAGAGAACAAAGCACATCAAAAGACGCTTCAATTCCATCCGCGATCTAGTCAAGGAGGGAGATATAGAGATTTGCAAAATACATACGGATCTGAATGTTGCAGACCCGTTGACTAAGCCTCTTCCACGGGCAAAACATGATCAGCACCAGGACTCCATGGGTGTGAGGATCATCACTTTGTAATATAGATTATTGACTCTAGTTCAAGTGGGAGACTGAAGGAAATATGCCCTAGAGGCAATAATAAAGATGTTATTTGTATTTCCTTATATCATGATAAATGTCTTTTATTCATGCTAGAATTGTATTAACCGGAAACTTAGTACATGTGTGAATACATAGACAAAACAGTATGTCCCTAGTATGCCTCTACTAGACTAGCTCATTGATCAAAGATGGTTATGTTTCCTAGCCATAGACATGAGTTGTCATTTGATCAACGGGATCACATCATTAGGAGAATGATGTGATGGACAAGACCCATCCGTTAGCATAGCACTATGATCGTTTAGTTTAACTGCTATTGCTTTCTTCATGACTTATACATGTTCCTATGACTATGAGATTATGCAACTCCCGAATACCGTAGGAACACCTTGTGTGCTATCAAATGTCACAACATAACTGGGTGATCATAAATATGCTCTACAGGTGTCTCCGAAAGTATTTGTGGTGTTGGCATAGATCAAGATTAGGATTTGTCACTCCGAGTGTCGGAGAGGTATCTCTGGGCCCTCTCGGTAACACACATCACAATAAGCCTTGCAAGCAAAAGACTAATGAGTTAGTCACGAGATGATGTGTTACGGAACGAGTAAAGAGACTTGCCGGTAACGAGATTGAACTAGGTATAGAGATACCGACGATCGAATCTCGGGCAAGTAACATACCATTTTGACAAAAGGAACAACGTATGTTGTTATGCAGTTCTGACCGATAAAAGATCTTCGTAGAATATGTAGGAGCCAATATGAACATCCAGGTTCCGCTATTGGTTATTGACCGGAGATGAGTCTCGGTCATGTCTACATAGTTCTCGAACCCGTAGGGTCCGCACGCTTAACGTTTGATGATGATCGGTATTATGAGTTTATGAGTATTGATGTACCGAAGGTAGTTCGGAGTCCCGGATGAGATCACGGACATGACGAGGAGTCTCGGAATGTCCGAGACATAAAGATTGATATATTGGACGACTATATTCGGACACCGGAAGTGTTCCGGAAAAGTTTCGGATTTATCGGGATTGCCGGAGGGGGTTACCGGAACCCCCTACGAGAGGGGATGGTCCATAGTGGGCCTAAAGGGAAAGAGAGAGGCAGCCCATAGGGCTGGCCGGTGCCCCCACCTAGGGTTCCTAGTTGGACTAGGATTGGGGGGGGGGACGCCACCTCTCCTATTCCTTTCCCTCTTCCTTCTTTTGGTGAATCCTACTAGGAATAGGATTGCAATCCTATTCCTAGTAGGAGTCCACTCCCTAGCCGCACCAGGAAGGGCCGGCCGGCCTCCCTCCCTTGCTCCTTTATATACGGGGGCAGGGGGGCACCCAAAGACACACAAGTTGAATTGTTTTAGCCGTGTGCGGTGCCCCCCTCCACAGAATCACACCTCGGTCATACCGTCGCGGAGCTTAGGCGAAGCCCTGCGCCGGCAAACACATCATATCCGTCACCACGCCGTCGTGCTGACGAAACTCTCCCGTGAAGCTCAACTGGATCAAGAGCTCGTGGGACGTCATCAAGCTGAACGTGTGCTGAATGCGGAGGTGCCGTACGTTCGGTGCTTGATCGGTTGGATCGCGAAGAAGTTCGACAACATCAACCGCGTCACTTGACGCTTCCGCTCCCGGTCTACGAGGGTACGTAGACACACTCTTCCCTCTCGTTGCTATGCATCTGGTAGATAGATCTTGCGTGATCGCAGGAAAATTTTAAAATACTACGTTCCCCAACAATAGAGTGCCTTATCGAGTTAATACACGTGATTGGGGAACTTAGGATCCTCAAACCCCGAGGGTTGTTTGACATAAACCAACTCATTAATAGGACCATTAATAAATGTACTTTTCACATCCATTTGTTGCAACTTAAAATTATGATGAGAAGCATAGGCAAGCAACAAAAAGATAGATTCAAGGCGAGCAACGTGTCACATCCCTAGCTAGCACTTGCATTAGGACCTGACTAGAGTGTGCATCATGTTTACTTTCAAAGAAACTTGAAATGTGATTAACAGAAACCCCAGCACCCCTCCCCTAACAACTAGGGTTTGATAAAATATTTTCCAATGTACCCAAAATGCCCTTCAAAATGTTCATCATTTCCGCCTTGGTCTTAAACCTCTGCCAAAAATGGTGCACAATTTTCTAGGTCAATCTAGGGTTTTGGATTAAATCATATGGTATTTGAATTTGTGCATTTAAATGCTATAAAATATTTTAAATGCTCAAATAATCATAAACTATAATGTTTCCTACTGTTCATATTATATACAGCAGGTATGACAAGTGTTATGATTTATAAAAATGTTTAGGCATTTTTATTAAATGAACAAAGTTGCAAAAGAAATGAAACAGAAAAGAAAATAGGAAAAGAAAAAAAAGGAAAAACACTTACCTGGCGCCCACCCGGCCCACCTGCCGGCCCAGCCCAGCTGCCGCTCCAGCGAGCTGCTTGGCTCGGCCAGGCAGGCAGGCAGGTGCTCGACGGCGACCGCGCCGCGCGCCACGCAGCTGCCCGCCGCCTTGCTTCACCCCCTCGCCGTCCTGGAAGGATGGATCGAACGTCCACGACCTCCTCGACCCCTCAGACACCTCCGCTTCTCCCCAGCTCCTCTCCTCCGCTCTCCCCGCGCCATGGCCGACGCCGCCGTGATCGCACCGTCGTAGAAACCACGTCCACCGTCGTCCCCGAGCTCCGCCGTGTTGTCCATCGTCTCCGTCGTCCTCGACTGCTTCGGACAGGCCGAGCCCCGAGCGCTCGCCCGCCCTGGAGACGCCCCCGACCTCTTCTTCCCCAACTCCGGCCGCGGAGATCCCCCTCGCCGTGCTGCTCAGCTCCGACCACCCTCGAGCTCGCTTCGGTGCTTGCTGCAACCGCTGTGAGCCTAGCTACCTCCTCCCCCTCTCCGTTGGCTCCCTCTTGCTCTGTAACACACTGCACGTAGCTCCACCGCACGCACCGCCGCCGTGCTCATCGCCGGTGATGCTCCGGTGACCATTTGGTCACCGGCACCCGTCCATCGCACTCACCACAGCACGTAGATGCGAACGGTGCTACACACGCATCGCCTAGGCACCTGCAGCCGCATCTCCACACACGCCCGACGCCGGTCGCCGCCGTCGAGCTCGTTCCGTCGTATCCGGCCACCCCAGGTCCGGCGACCACCACCATCCGATGCGGAAGAGCAAGAGCTCTCCAACGCACCCAGCCGCAGCTCGAGCCGTGCACCGTAGACGTTTTCCGAAGCACGCCGCCGCGTTTGGCCTCGCCGGCGGCTAAACGCCGGCGAGTTGGCCCTGTTTTGACCCCGGGTTTGACCCCCTGGGTCAATGACATGTGGGCCCTGCCCGCAAGTCAAACTTAGTTTAGGTTGTATTTTAATATTAATTAGTTAACTAGTTTAGTCACTGACACGTGGGCCCTGGCCCCACTGACAGCTAATTAGTTTTAACTAAACTCTAATTAACTCAGTTAATTAGCTGTGACACTGACATGAGGGACCCACTAGTCAGGTTTGGCCTGGACTGGCCCTGTTGACTGGCTGACGTCAGCATGATGTCATGCTGACGCAGTAAAGGTTTTTCTGGGATTTTTAGATTTAAAATAATTCAGGAAATTCCAGAAAATACCCAAAACTTCTAAAAATCATATAAAATCAACCATAGCTCAGATGGAAAAGATTTATATATGAAAAATGATCAGAAAAATCCAATCTTTCTAATGGCACTGGTTTCATGCATGTTTGAACAAGTTAACTTGCTGTATATATCAAAAACATGATAATGCACTTATTTAAATAATAGTTTGAACTTCAATTTGAATCCTTGATTCAAATAGGTTCAAACCCTTCTGGTTTTAGTTGCATTAGCCAACACACATGCATCTTGCCATGTCATAAACATGCATCATATTGTTGCATTTGTTTGTTAATGATTGTATCGTCGGTATTTCCTGTGTTAGGTCCTGCTCCCGAGGATACTGCTGCGTATCCAGTTGAAGAGCAGTACCCGACAACTACCTTGTCAGGCAAGCATTCATTGATCATTCCGATACAAACCCAATCTTCTCGCTCCTGCTCTCTTTTACTACATTAAGGCAACATCGCGTGAATTGCTACTTGCTGCGGTAGTTGAACCCTATTCCCTTGCATGACCTGTCATTGCCACAGTAAATAGTTGAAACCCACTAGCATGTGTAGGAGTTGATTGAGCCATGTGATATGTGATCCACCATGCTATTTACTTATGTTGCCTGCTATGCTTAGAGTAGTGTCTGGTCTGGTTCATCTGGGTGATGGATCAGAGTGAAATGATCTTACCGATAAAGAGAGGGAAGTGTGGAATACGCTTGGTAAAGGTATCGATGAAAGGCCATGTAGGAGTACATGGTGGGTTGTTTCATTGGAATCGTCCATAGGACCCGAGATCTGTGTGTGTGATTCAAGTTACAGTTACTACCACACATTGGGCCCTGAAATATGACCCCGCTCGACTTATTGACTGCCCTTGTACTCTGTCCAGGAGTTGCAACTAGTTTCTGGTGTTTATAGTTTACTGGAGGTCGTGCGCAGCGCTGACCCTCGGAGTGGGCTGTGATGCGACAGGTACGTGGCACGGTGTACCGGTTGCCCGTTTGGTGACTCGGGAACCCTGTACACATCGTTTGGGGCCGTGAGCGACACCCCGGCCGGATCTCCCCACGGATGGAACCCAAATAGGCGATAAACCTGGACGAGAGACTTGAGTGGTTGGTTAGGTCGTGGTCTACACCCACGTCGGCTTTCGCTTGAAGTCTGCCGAGCACATGTCGTGTGCAGACGCTAAGTGGTGAAAACATGTGTGAAGAGGTACACCCCTGCAGGGTTATCAAACTATTCGAATAGCCGTTGTTCGCGGTACGAACTACTTGGTTGCTCTTACAGTTCATAGACAAGTTGATGGATACTACTAAAAGCCTCAAGATAAGCGTGAGTGCCGTGGATGGCCCTTCCGTAGGATGACGGAAGAGGATCCTCGGTAGTGTATTGATGTGGTGATTAGAGGACTCGTGTTCGTAATAACATCTTGCAATCTGTTGAGAGTTGTAGTATAGGTTAGCCAAGGTCAAAGCTGGCATTCTGCTATAAACTCCACTACCCCCTTGATAATGTTGCATGTATGATAGGTTCTGTGGTAAGACTTGCTGAGTACCTTTGTACTCATGTTTGCTTAATAACTGTTGCAGAGGAGAACCCTGCCCCTGCTGATGGGTTCTACATAGACGTTGACGTCGACGAGTAGCTTGACACCCAGACGGTGATCTGGAGCTTGTGAAGGGCCTTGTAGATAGTCAGGCTACACCAAGCCTGTTTTATTTTCTAAGATGTCTGTACTCAGACATGTAGCTTCCGCTTGTGCTTGTATGACTGTATGACTTGAGTGTTGGGTCATGTGACCCCTACCTGTATGACTATGTTATGTATGGCTCTTGGAGCCTTTTAAATAAAGTACTTTGAGTCATAGAGTTCTGTTGTGATGCAATGTTGTATTTGCACATATTGAGCATATTGCGTGTATGATTGAAATGCTTGGTATGTGTGGGATCCGACACCTAGTTGTTTTCCTTTGGTAGCCTATCTTACAGGGAAATGCCTCCTAGTGATTCCAATGAGCCTTGGTAGCTTGCTACTGCTCGGAACACGTAGGCTGGCCGGCATGTGTCCTTCTTCGTTCCTATGTCTGTCCCTTAGGGGAAAGTTCCTTTAAGTCCATGTAGCTTGCTACGACTTGGGTTCATACGTTGATGACCGACACGTTCGTTGCTGGGTCATGGATGCCTGTCTCTGTAATTTAGTGCCACTTTTGGTTTATAACTAGCCATGTCGGCCCGGGTTCTCTGTCATATGGATGCTAGCGACACTGTCATATACGTGTGCCAAAATGCGCAAACGGTCCCGGGCCAGGTAAGGTGGCACCCGTGGGGTTACCATGCGTGAGGCCGCAAAGTGATATGACGTGTTACAGCTAGATCGGTGTGACTTAGGATCGGGGTCCTGACAGCGTTGGCATCAGAGCTGGACTGCCTGTAGGTTTCTCAAGCCAAACTGGTCGATGTTGAGTCTAGAAAAATTCTTAGTTATATGTAGGGGAGTTGATTGTGGAAGGGAATGTAAGGCTCTTTTTACTCCTTTACCTTATGCCCTTCTGATCTGAGTCTGTCTATTCTTTCTACGGGGATTTAGGACTAGGCCTCTTATCCTTACTAGGTTCACGTGTTACTAATCCGTAGACTCTTAGGATTGTTGGTTTCGAGCCTCAGTTCAGTTTCTATCCTTTTGAGTATGATGATTGTTGAACCGGAACCTTGATATGGAATTGTTGAGTGGCTATGCTATCATTTGTATGATGTCTCAAATCTTTGTTTGAGCATTTACAGTTGTTATGCTGCCCGATTTCTTCCAGAAACACTAATGCCTTTGCATTATTTCGTGTTTCAGATGTCTGGCCGCATTCCTCACCAAGTGGTTCGTTTGACTCGGTGCATTAATGTGCCCGGTCACACGGCCATGCTAGTTCGTGTGATGACTGAGACCGGTTATCGCTGGTATCCTGAATACACTGTGGAGGAACAGTATCGGGATTTCAGTCAAAGTCAGTATTTCTGCACAGTCCGGATATACCCCTCATATCCCGGAGCTAATGATCCCATCCATTGGTCTTATGGACTCGGGATTACCATCGAGATGGCAGTGCAGGATGCCGCTTATTCGATGATGACCATTCTTCGTGCTAGGCATGCCCTGTTCCTGAACACTGAGTTCTGTTACATGCCAGCTTCACTCCCCAGAGAAGAAGGCTACTACACTGGTCTGTATACTGATGCTGCTCATGAAGAGCCACTGCTTCAGACTACTGTTCAGATGTTGGAGGATAGGGACCGTGAGGTCCGTGCCCTCCGAATGGAGCTGTATAACACCCGAGCCGCTCACTGGACTACTTTGACACGGCTTGCACCTGCTGTGCACGCCGGATATCTGGACATGCGGGATTTGTATCCTGTGCGGACTCGTCTGCCTGATCGCATGGATTGGCGTGACGTTGGGGGTATTACACCTCCACGTGGGCGTCGGTTACCACCAGCATCGGGACCGAGACCACACCCATGCCCTTATGGTCCTCAGCCATCGAGTGCTCGCGAGTTCCAAGATCCGTCTGTACCACTTCCAGGCTACGGTGGTAATCTTTACGAGGATTACTACGCGAATGTCTGAGCTAGTCCGTGGTAGTAGTAGTATTGTAGTAGTAGTATTTCCACAGTCCTGCGCGTCTTGTGGAATATGACTTAGTGTGTACTGAATTCCGGAGGTGTAGTTAAATAATGTATAGGAGCTTGGAATGCCTCTGATGGGATGTATCGTCTTTCACCGCAGTTGTACTTTAGCCTTGGCTTGTACTAAACTTTGTATGGTGTGTATGACCACTGGTGTATATATAGCAGTTCCTATATTACCATGTCGTACGGATGAACATCTCTGCATTCTGTGTCATCCATTACATTCTGCACTTCTATGTCAAATTTTTGCCATCCTTGTCTAAACCGTTGTTTTGTTTTCCTAGGATGGTCAACACTCGCAACACTCCTGCTGCTCAGGAGCAGGGTGAGGCTAGTGGGGCTAGAGATGGAAATCTGCCCCAGCCACCCTCTTTGGCGGAAGTTATGCTTGAAGCAGAACGGAACAAGAGAGAGACCAACCGTCTGCTGGAACGCATAGAGCAGAACACTGGGTTCCGTCAGAGGAATGACGTGGTGTCAATCCATGATTTTATCAAGATGTGTCCACCAAAGTTCCATCACTCCACTGAACCTCTGGATGCTGATGACTGGCTACGTAGTATTACCCACAAGCTACACTCTGCCCGTGTGGCTGAAGCTGACAAGGTTATCTACGCCACCTATCATCTTGAGGGCCCTGCCAGTCTTTGGTGGGAAAACTTTGAAGCTATGCGTCCTGCTGGCCAAGTCACTACCTGGGTTGAGTTCAGTGAGGCATTCCGTGAACATCACATTCCGGAAGGTCTCATGGATCGTAAGCGGGAGGAATTCTGCAATTTCACCCAGGGCCGTTTAACTGTGGATGGCTATAGTCGTGAGTTTGGTAATCTGGCACGCTATGCACCTGAGGAAGTATCCACCGATGCCAAGAAACAGGCGAGGTTCCGCAAGGGACTCAGCCCTGAACTTCGTCGAGATCTACGTCTGCACGAGTGCACCTCCTTCCAGAAGTTGGTTAACAAGGCTATCAGTGCTGAGACAGGCCAGACCGACTTCGAGGCCACCCGCAAGCATACTCGAGACCTTGGTTCCTCATCCGGCTCTGGCTCTCACAAGCGCCGTGTGTGGGTTCCGAACACTGCTCTGCCACCCAAGTATACACCGAGGCCATCCTATGAGGCGCCTCGCCCAACTCAACAGTCTGCACCTGCTAAGACCTATGGAGGTCCACCCTCCAACTTTGCTCCACGCACCACCACTGTGACATGTTTCAAGTGTGGAGAACCGGGACACTACATGCGTGATTGTCCCCAGAATCAGCCAGGAAAACCCGTTGGCCGTGGTAAGCCAACCGGCAAGGTGAACTATGTCAAGCCAATCCCCACTGCACGTGGTCATGTCAACTATGTTTCTGCCGAAGAAGCCTATGAGGATCCTAACATCGTCCTTGGTACGCTTCTCGTAAACTGCCATCCGGCATCTGTTCTTTTCGATACTGGAGCATCCCATTCGTTCATATCTGAGAGCTATGCTCGATTGCACAACATGACTTTTTGTGACATGCCTACTTCCATGGTTATTCAAACTCCTGGTTCAAAGTGGCAAACCTCTAGGGTAAGCCATGGAAATGAAATCCTTGTCGATAGACTTGTTTTCCTTGCATCTTTAATCGCTCTCAAGTCCTCGGACATAAATATCATCTTGGGTATGGATTGGATGACAACCCATTACGCCAAAATTGATTGCTTTACTAGGACCGTTCAACTTACACATCCATCCGGCAAGATAGTCAATGTCTTGACTCGAATGGCTGAACGTCAGCTCTACTCTCTTAATGCCAGCCCTCTACCAGAACTCGAAGATATCCCGGTAGTCCGTGACTTTCCGGATGTTTTTCCAGAAGAACTGCCAGGAGTTCCACCTGACAGAGATGTCGAGTTCGTGATAGATCTTATTCCTGGAACCATCCCAATCTCTAGGAGACCTTATAAGATGGCACCACTAGAGTTAGCTGAGCTAAAGAAACAACTCGATGAGTCCTTGCAAAAGGGTTTCATCCGTCCTAGTTCTTCCCCTTGGGCTTGCCCCGTCCTCTTCGTCAAGAAGAAGGATGGAACAGAGCGGATGGTTGTAGATTACCGACCTGTCAATCTGGTCACCATAAAGAATAAGTATCCGCTTCCCAGGATCAACGACCTGTATGATCAGCTCGCTGGATCCTCAGTCTTCTCTAAGATGGATTTGAGGTTGGGCTACCATCAAATCAAAATCAAGAACGGGGACATTCCTAAAACGGCTTTCGTTACTCGTTATGGCCAATATGAGTACACCGTCATGTCCTTCGGATTAACCAATGCCCCAGCTACCTTTTCTCGGTTAATGAATTCTATATTCATGGAGTATTTGGATAAATTCGTCGTGGTATACCTCGATGATATACTCATTTTCTCCAAGAACAAGGAAGATCATGCCGAGCATTTAAGGCTGGTATTGACGAAACTTCGAGAGCACCGCCTTCATGCCAAATTCTCTAAATGTGAATTTTGGTTGCCAGAAGTAACCTATCTAGGACATGTGATCTCTGGCAAGGGTATTGCTGTCAATCCCGAGCGAGTTCAAGCCGTCCTTGATTGGACTCCCCCTGAATCGGTCAAGCAAGTTAAGAGTTTTCTTGGCTTAGCGAGCTATTGCCGACGTTTCGTCGAGAATTTCTCCAAGGTTGCTAAACCTCTAACCGAACTCCTCAAGAAAGATAAAAAGTTTGAGTGGACCCCACAGTGCGAGTCCAGTTTTCAGGAACTGAAAAGACGCCTGACATCTGCACCTGTACTTGTACCACCAGATTTTTCCAAGGACTTTATAATCTATTGCGACGCCTCGCGACAAGGACTAGGTTGCATTCTCATGCAAGATCATCAAGTGATTGCATACGCATCCCGACAGTTGCGTCCACATGAGGATAACTATCCTACTCATGATCTAGAGCTTGCAGCTGTAGTCCATGCACTCAAAACATGGCGACATTACCTTCTTGGTAATCGCTGTGAAATCTTCACTGATCACCAAAGTTTGAAGTATATCTTCACCCAACCGGATCTAAATCTCAGGCAAAGACGTTGGGTTGAGTTGCTCACCGACTACGACTTAGGAATCACTTACACTCCTGGAAAGGCCAATGTCATGGCTGATGCACTAAGTCGTAAGTCATATTGTAACAATTTAATGTTACAACAAAGTCAACCACTTCTCCACGAGGAATTTCGTAAGCTTAACCTTCACATTGTTCCTCGAGGATTCCTTTCCACCTTGGTGGTGAAACCTACCCTTATGGATCAAATCATAGCTGCCCAGAAGCGTGATAAAGGTGTATCACGACTCCAAGAGAACATTGCTAGCGGACTCGCTAAAAGTTTCTCCATGGATGATCGAGGTGTTGTTTTCTTTGAGAACCGTGTAGTGGTTCCCAAGAACCACCATCTACGGCAATTAATCCTTAAGGAGGCTCATGAATCTCCTCTCACGATTCATCCCGGTAGTACCAAAATGTATCAAGACCTACGTCAAAGATTCTGGTGGACTAGGATGAAGAGAGAAATCGCTCAGTTCATTGCTAACTGCGACGTTTGTCGTCGAGTTAAAGCAGAGCATCAACGGCCTGCTGGCACCCTTCAACCTTTAGCTATTCCTGAATGGAAATGGGACAAAGTCGGTATGGACTTCATTACCGGGTTTCCCAGGTCCAGGAAAGGGAATAATGCTATCTTCGTCATTATCGACCGCCTCTCTAAAGTAGCTCATTTCCTGCCTGTTCGGGAGAGTATTACCGCTAGCCAGCTAGCAGACTTATATATCTCTCTAATAGTATCACTTCATGGTGTACCGTTGGAGATTAACTCAGACCGTGGAAGTCTTTTCACTTCACGATTTTGGGAAAGTTTCCAGAATGCTATGGGAACTCATCTCTCTTTCAGTACTGCCTTCCATCCGCAGTCAAGTGGTCAAGTGGAACGAGTCAATCAAATTCTGGAAGACATGCTTCGAGCCTCTGTCATTTCTTTCGGTATGGAATGGGAAAAATGTCTTCCATTTGCCGAATTCGCTTATAACAATAGTTATCAAGCCAGCCTGGGTAAAGCTCCCTTCGAAGTTCTATATGGACGAAGGTGTCGAACACCTCTTAACTGGTCAGAAACCGGCGAAAGACAATTCTTTGACCCGGATATGATTCAGGAAGCAGAGGAACAAGTTCGCATCATTCGTGAGAGATTGAAAACAGCCCAGTCTCGCCAAAAGAGCCAATATGATAGTCATCATAAGGCTGTGACTTTTGAAGTCGGCGATAAGGCTTACCTTCGGGTTACTCCTCTTAAGGGAACCCATCGCTTCGGTATCAAAAGCAAATTGGCCCCTCGTTTCATCGGTCCTTTTCGCATTCTTGCCAAACGAGGAGAAGTTGCCTACCAATTGGAACTACCTCCGCACCTCTCCAGAGTTCATGATGTTTTCCACGTTTCCCAACTCAGGCGTTGCTTCTCGGATCCTATCCGCGGAGTGGACCACGAAACGCTTGATCTCCAAGACAATCTCACATATCGAGAATACCCCATTCGTATTCTTGATCAAACTGAGCGCACCACTCGACGCCACAATATCAAGTTTCTCAAGGTTCAATGGTCACATCATTCCGAGAGTGAAGCTACTTGGGAAAGGGAGGATCGTCTTCGACTTGAGTACCCCACCCTCTTTCCGGAGGAACCCGAATCTCGGGACGCGATTCTTTTAAGTGGGGGTGAGTTGTCACATCCCTAGCTAGCACTTGCATTAGGACCTGACTAGAGTGTGCATCATGTTTACTTTCAAAGAAACTTGAAATGGGATTAACAGAAACCCCAGCACCCCTCCCCTAACAATTAGGGTTTGATAAAATATTTTCCAATGTACCCAAAATGCCCTTCAAAATGTTCATCATTTCTGCCTTGGTCTTAAACCTCTGCCAAAAATGGTGCACAATTTTCTAGGTCAATCTAGGGTTTTGGATTAAATCATATGGTATTTGAATTTGGGCATTTAAATGCTATAAAATATTTTAAATGCTCAAATAATTATAAACTATAATGTTTCCTACTGTTCATATTATATACAGCAGGTATGACAAGTGTTATGATTTATAAAAATGTTTAGGCATTTTTATTAAATGAACAAAGTTGCAAAAGAAATGAAACAGAAAAGAAAATAGGAAAAACACTTACCTGGCGCCCACCCGGCCCACCTGCCGGCCCAGCCCAGCTGCCGCTCCAGCGAGCTGCTTGGCTCGGCCAGGCAGGCAGGCAGGTGCTCGACGGCGACCGCGCCGCGCGCCACGCAGCTGCCCGCCGCCTTGCTTCACCCCCTCGCCGTCCTGGAAGGATGGATCGAACGTCCACGACCTCCTCGACCCCTCAGACACCTCCGCTTCTCCCCAGCTCCTCTCCTCCGCTCTCCTCGCGCCATGGCCGACGCCGCCGTGATCGCACCGTCGTAGAAACCACGTCCACCGTCGTCCCCGAGCTCCGCCGTGTTGTCCATCGTCTCCGCCGTCCTCGACTGCTTCGGACAGGCCGAGCCCCGAGCGCTCGCCCGCCCTGGAGACGCCCCCGACCTCTTCTTCCCCAACTCCGGCCGCGGAGATCCCCCTCGCCGTGCTGCTTAGCTCCGACCACCCTCGAGCTCGCTTCGGTGCTTGCTGCAACCGCTGTGAGCCTAGCTACCTCCTCCCCCTCTCCGTTGGCTCCCTCTTGCTCTGTAACACACTGCACGTAGCTCCACCGCACGCACCGCCGCCGTGCTCGTCGCCGGTGATGCTCCGGTGACCATTTGGTCACCGGCACCTGTCCATCGCACTCACCACAGCACGTAGATGCGAACGGTGCTACACACGCATCGCCTAGGCACCTGCAGCCGCATCTCCACAGACGCCCGACGCCGGTCGCCGCCGTCGAGCTCGTTGCCGTCGTCTCCGGCCACCCCAGGTCCGGCGACCACCACCATCCGATGCGGAAGAGCAAGAGCTCTCCAACGCACCCAGCCGCAGCTCGAGCCGTGCACCGTAGACGTTTTCCGAAGCACGCCGCCGCGTTTGGCCTCGCCGGCGGCTAAACGCCGGCGAGTTGGCCCTGTTTTGACCCCAGGTTTGACCCCCTGGGTCAATGACATGTGGGCCCTGCCCGCAAGTCAAACTTAGTTTAGGTTGTATTTTAATATTAATTAGTTAACTAGTTTAGTCACTGACACGTGGGCCCTGGCCCCACTGACAGCTAATTAGTTTTAACTAAACTCTAATTAACTCAGTTAATTAGCTGTGACACTGACATGAGGGACCCACTGGTCAGGTTTGACCTGGACTGGCCCTGTTGACTGGCTGACGTCAGCATGATGTCATGCTGACGCAGTAAAGGTTTTTCTGGGATTTTTAGATTTAAAATAATTCAGGAAATTCCAGAAAATACCCAAAACTTCTAAAAATCATATAAAATCAACCATAGCTCAGATGGAAAAGATTTATATATGAAAAATGATCAGAAAAATCCAATCTTTCTAATGGCACTGGTTTCATGCATGTTTGAACAAGTTAACTTGCTGTATATATCAAAAACATGATAATGCACTTATTTAAATAATAGTTTGAACTTCAATTTGAATCCTTGATTCAAATAGGTTCAAACCCTTCTGGTTTTAGTTGCACTAGCCAACACACATGCATCTTGCCATGTCATAAACATGCATCATATTGTTGCATTTGTTTGTTAATGATTGCATCGTCGGTATTTCCTGTGTTAGGTCCTGCTCCCGAGGATACTGCTGCGTATCCAGTTGAAGAGCAGTACCCGACAACTACCTTGTCAGGCAAGCAATCATTGATCATTCCGATACAAACCCAATCTTCTCGCTCCTGCTCTCTTTTACTGCATTAAGGCAACAGCGCGTGAACTGCTACTTGCTGCGGTAGTTGAACCCTATTCCTTGCATGACCTGTCATTGCCACAGTAAATAGTTGAAACCCACTAGCATGTGTAGGAGTTGATTGAGCCATGTGATGTGTGATCCACCATGCTATTTACTTATGTTGCCTGCTATGCTTAGAGTTGTGTCTGGTCTGATTCATCTGGGTGATGGATCAGAGTGAAATGATCTTACCGATAAAGAGAGGGAAGTGTGGAATACGCTTGGTAAAGGTATCGATGAAAGGCCATGTAGGAGTACATGGTGGGTTGTTTCATTGGAATCGTCCATAGGACCCGAGATCTGTGTGTGTGATTCAAGTTACAGTTACTACCACACATTGGGCCCTGAAATATGACCCCGCTCGACTTATTGACTGCCCTTGTACTCTGTCCAGGAGTTGCAACTAGTTTCTGGTGTTTATAGTTTACTGGAGGTCGTGCGCAGCGCTGACCCTCGGGGTGGGCTGTGATGCGACAGGTACGTGGCACGGTGTACCGGTTGCCCGTTTGGTGACCCGGGAACCCTGTACACATCGTTTGGGGCCGTGAGCGACACCCCGGCCGGATCTCCCCACGGATGGAACCCAAATAGGCGATAAACCTGGACGAGAGACTTGAGTGGTTGGTTAGGTCGTGGTCTACACCCACGTCGGCTTTCGCTTGAAGTCTGCCGAGCACATGTCGTGTGCAGACGCTAAGTGGTGAAAACATGTGTGAATAAGTACACCCCTGCAGGGTTATCAAACTATTCGAATAGCCGTTGTTCGCGGTACGAACTACTTGGTTACTCTTACAGTTCATAGACAAGTTGATGGATACTACTAAAAGCCTCAAGATAAGCGTGAGTGCCGTGGATGGCCCTTCCGTAGGATGACGGAAGAGGATCCTCGGTAGTGTATTGATGTGGTGATTAGAGGACTCGTGTTCGTAATAACATCTTGCAATCTGTTGAGAGTTGTAGTATAGGTTAGCCAAGGTCAAAGCTGGCATTCTGCTATAAACTCCACTACCCCCTTTGATAATGTTGCATGTATGATAGGTTCTGTGGTAAGACTTGCTGAGTACCTTTGTACTCATGTTTGCTTAATAACTGTTGCAGAGGAGAACCCTGCCCCTGCTGATGGGTTCTACATAGACATTGACGTCGACGAGTAGCTTGACACCCAGACGGTGATCTGGAGCTTGTGAAGGGCCTTGTAGATAGTCAGGCTACACCAAGCCTGTTTTATTTTCTAAGATGTCTGTACTCAGACATGTAGCTTCCGCTTGTGCTTGTATGACTGTATGACTTGAGTGTTGGGTCATGTGACCCCTACCTGTATGACTATGTTATGTATGGCTCTTGGAGCCTTTTAAATAAAGTACTTTGAGTCATAGAGTTCTGTTGTGATGCAATGTTGTATTTGCACATATTGAGCATATTGCGTGTATGATTGAAATGCTTGGTATGTGTGGGATCCGACACCTAGTTGTTTTCCTTTGGTAGCCTATCTTACAGGGAAATGTCTCCTAGTGATTCCAATGAGCCTTGGTAGCTTGCTACTGCTCGGAACACGTAGGCTGGCCGGCATGTGTCCTTCTTCGTTCCTGTGTCTGTCCCTTAGGGGAAATGTCACGCGTTGTTCCTTTAAGTCCATGTAGCTTGCTACGACTTGGGTTGATACGTTGATGACCGACACGTTCGTTGCTGGGTCATGGATGCCTGTCTCTGAAATTTAGTGCCACTTTTGGTTTATAACTAGCCATGTCGGCCCGGGTTCTCTGTCATATGGATGCTAGCGACACTGTCATATACGTGTGCCAAAATGCGCAAACGGTCCCGGGCCAGGTAAGGTGGCACCCGTGGGGTTACCGTGCGTGAGGCCGCAAAGTGATATGATGTGTTACAGCTAGATCGGTGTGACTTAGGATCGGGGTCCTGACACAACGGGGGCAAAGGTTTCACCGTAGTCGATACCCTAGACTTGGGAGTAGCCTTGAGCCACCAACCGCGCCTTGTTGCGAATGATAATGCCATGGGCATCCTGCTTGTTCTTAAAGATCCACTTGGTTCCATTGACATTATGGTTCTCCTTTGGCCTCGGCACCATACGCCACACTTTGTTGCGCTCGAAGTTGTGGAGTTCTTCATGCATGGCATTAAGCCAATCAGGATATTCGAGCGCCTCATAGACCTTCTGAGGTTCAACACAAGAGGAAAAAGCTTGATGAGCACAATAGTTTGCTAATTGTCTACGAGTGCTTACCCCCTTTGTGATGCTTCCAAGAATATTCTCCATGTGATGTTCTCTAGAAGCAAGCCTAGAGGCAACTTTTGCAGCACGACGCTCCAATTTCTCTTCAAGTGACAATTGAGGAGCACTGAGTTGATCATCTTGAGCGACGTCAAGAGCTTGATCTTGATCTTGAGCTTCCTCTTGATCTTGATCTTGCTCAGAGGAGAGAACTTGGCCTTGTGCATCATTTGGTGGCTCACCACCATCTTGTGATTGATCTTGCACTTGGCCTTGTTCGTCCGGTTGAGGGCCTTCACCTTGTTCTTCGAAAGCGTGTGGGTCTTGGGTTGATGATTGTTCCACTTGGGTGGAACATTGTCCTTCTCCTTCAGCCACAAGGGGTTCCTCAATGGGTAGGATATATCCAACACCCATTCTTCTTATGGCTTGAGGAGGAATTTCATCACCTACATCACAAGTACCACTTTGCTCCAATTTGGAGCCGTTATTCTCATCAAACTCTATGTTACACGTCTCCTCAATGAGTCCATTGGACTTGTTGAGGCCACGGTAAGCATGAGAGTTTGTAGCATAACCAACAAATATGCCCTCATGAGCTCTAGACTCAAATTTAGACAAACGAGCACCTTTCTTGAGAATGAAACACTTACACCCGAACACCCGGAAGTACTTGAGATTGGGCTTGCTATCGGTAAGAATCTCATATGGAGTCTTGTTCAAACCTTTGTGGAGATAGAGCTGATTGGATGCATGACACGCGGTGTTGATGGCTTCGGCCCAAAAGTTGTATGGAGATTTGAATTTTTCCATCATGGTCCTTGCCGTGTCCATCAATGTCCGGTTCTTTCTCTCAGCTACACCATTTTGTTGAGGGGTATAAGGTGCGGCATATTGATGTTTGATCCCCTCATCACTAAGAAACTCATCCAAGGTGTAATTCTTGAACTCGGTGCCGTTGTCACTTCAGATCATCAAAATCTTTGCTTCATGTTGTCGTTGAGCTTCATTTGCAAAGTTGATGACGGTTTGTTGGGTCTCACTCTTCTTCTTGAAGAAGTATACCCATGTGTATCTTGAATAATCATCCACAATCACCAAGCAATACTTTCTGCCCCCAAGACTATCAAATGATGGAGGCCCAAAGAGGTCCATGTGAAGGAGC
The DNA here is from genome assembly GCA_902687465.1 of Secale cereale. NCBI lineage: Eukaryota > Viridiplantae > Streptophyta > Magnoliopsida > Poales > Poaceae > Secale > Secale cereale. The sequence continues at coordinate 574,878,996 of LR738713.1, read as the reverse complement.
TCTAATGGTGTTTTTGAGTAGATGATAGTCGTGGGAGGATGAGCCTTCTCATGTAGCTTTCCTTCAATACAAGCACTGCAAGCACGATCTTTGGCAAAGCTAACATTTGTTAGTCCAAGGACATGGTCCCCCTTGAGAAGACTTTGCAAAGATCTCATATTGACATGGGATAACCGGCGATGCCAAAGCCATCCCACATCAACTTTAGCCATTAGGCATGTCGCGGTCTTAGTGGGTTGCTCCGAGAAGTTAACCACATAGAGACCATTCTCGACATGTCCAACATAGGCTACTTTAAGAGTCTTGCTCCACAAGAAGGCCACAGTATCAATATCAAAGAATGTAGCAAAGCCCATGAGTGCAAGTTGACGAATAGAAAGTAAGTTATATGCAAGGGACTCAACAAGCATGACTTTCTCGATCGTGAGATCATGAGAAACAACAACCTTGCCAAGCCCCAATACCTTAGAAGATGAAGCATCACCCCATTCGACGTTGGTGGCCATGGATGAACCTTGTTGTACGTCCACCAGCAAGTCTTTGCTTCCGGTCATATGATTTGTGGCTCCACTATCGAGCAACCATGATCCCCCATCGGAAGCAAACTCCTACACAAGATCAATGCTTGGATTTAGGTACCCATTTGGTAATGGGTCCTTTGAGGTTAGTAACAAGGGTCTTAGGAACCCAAATAGACCATTCAATGTACTCATAAGAAGAACCAACAAATTTAGCAAAGACATGACCATGACTAGCATGACATAAAACATATGAAGGATTAAAGTCACCGACTATGTTTGATGGTATGGTGGGGTTCTTCTTGACTCCATAACCCTTCACATTGTTCTTATTCTTAGAAGAACCCTCCCCCTCTTTCACAAAGGTTTGTTTAAGAGGAGGAGGTAGCTTGGTCTTGTCGTTCTTCTTCTTCTTGGGCTTGGGAGCAAACCCAATTCCTTCCTTTGCCACCACCTCCTTTTGATTACTCAAAAGATCGTTGAGGTTCTTCTCACCTTGTATACATGTCACAAGGCCTTTCTCAAGTTGCTTCTTCAACTTGGCATTCTCTTCAACAAGATGCACATGCTCGCAACATGGGTTAGCAGCATTTGCATTATCAATCAACACCATGCGAGGAAAGATAGCTTTCTCCTTGGTTAGCGAAACCTGGAGTTGATCATGAGACTCCTTAAGAGAAGCATGTATGTCTTTCAAGGCCTTGTGAGCCTTGTCAAGTGTAACAAACTCCTCCTTGAGTCTAGCATGGTCAACCCCAAGTTTTGCCTTCTCGGAATTAATCATACGAGAGACAACTAAAGCATGATCGAGATCTTTCTTTAATTTAGCATGATCATCGTTGTGTGACTCCTCAAGAGCCAAACGAAGACCACGCTCTTCCTCTAGAGCATTAGAGAGATCCGATATCTCATTGGCATAGTCTCTACTATGTCCTTCCATTTTAGCAATGGTCTCCTCGCGAGCCTCGATCATGTCATTGGCCTCACCGAGTTGTTCCAAGAGAGCAACAAAATGCTTCTTGGGTTTGCCCTTGAGTTTGCTCATAAACAACTCAAATTCATTCTCTTTCTCCTTGGCTCCCTCACTCTCATCAATACAATCCGTAAATGAAGGATTAGAGATGATGGTAGTGTTAATGTTTGGAGTTACCTTTTTGGTGGCCTTAGCCATGAGACACTTAGCGGTGATGTTCTCATTTGGTGAGTCGAAGAAAGATGAGCGAGGAGTAGTAGCAATAGCAACTGTGGCCATGGTGACCATCTCATCATCTTCCTCATTATCATCATCCTCAACATATTCTTCTTGGGCCACCAACCCTTTAGGAGGGGTCTTTTTGTTGAAGTTGTTCTTGTTGGGATAAGACTTGGCCTTGTCCTTCCGGATAAGCTTGCCTCCAAAGTCTTCTCTTTTCTCATATGGGCAATCTACAACAAAGTGGCTCACATTCCCACAGTTGAAGCACGTCCTCACTCGTTGCTTGCCCTTGTTGCCACTTGAGTTGTTCTTGTTGAAGTTGGGCCTTGAGTTCTTCTTGTTGCCCCAAAATTGCCGTGAAGCAAGAGCCATGTGCTCATGATAGGCATATTTGGTGTCCTCGGGACAACACTCATCGTCATCCTCCTCCTCCTCTTCTTCCACACAAGCCTTGGCCTTCAAGGCAAGGTTAGGCTTCTTTGATCGTTGAGCTCTTAAAATAGCATTGTCGGCGGTCTTGTCCAAGATCCTCATGGCAACGAACTCATCCAACAGTTCATTTGATTACAAAGTGTGGAAGTCCGGTCTTTGGCGAATGACGGCGGACATGGCCTTGTGGTAAGGCATCATGGCCTTGAGAAACTTGCGCTTGATCCAATTGTCATCCGTGTCCTTGCTCCCATGATCTCGAAGTGAAACCGCAAGAGTGGTTAATCTCCGATAAAGTTCGCGTGGATCTTCATCTTCGATCATAGCAAACTCATCGGCTTCATCTTGCACAACTTCATAGTTAGAGCATTGAATGCTTGCGCTCCCCTTGTACATGGAGCCAACATGATCCCAAGCTTCCTTGTCCACGGTGAAGGGTCGAAGATGTGCAATGTCTTCGGGGGGGATAGCATCTTGAAGTATGGAAAGAACGGACTCGTTGAATTGATGATCAACAGCTTCTCTCGGAGTTAAGTTGTCGGGATCACGTGGGTAAAAACCTTGCTCAATGATTCTCCAAAGATTAGTAGAACAATGATTTAAATGACGTTTAGAGCAAAACATCCAAGTGGCAAAATCAGATTTTTTCATAAACTTAGGAGGAGGCCCAACGGAATTTAAATGCGGTGTAGGCACGGGTCCTCCATAGTGGGTAGGAGGAGCGGAGTGGGCAAAGATCCCACTCCCATTCTTAGTAACCGGTGCTTGCTCACTACTAGCTTCTCCCTTGTTGGGAGTAGCCTCCGAAACGATGGTAGCGGGACAAACCACTTCCAATGGTGTGGTGGATAATTTAAGCCCCTCAAGCAATTCCTTAAACATGCCTTTGACCTCGGTCGCTAGTGATTCTTTCAATGTGGCCATTGCCACATTGAACTCCTCATGAGAGACCGAGGCTCCCCCATCGGACGTAGGCAAGGACGGAGTTCCACCAGAATGTTCCTTCGTCTTTACTACGTTGTCACCCATACTCTTTGGACGGTAAAGTCCTTAAAAAGAGACGAGGCTCTGATACCAATTGATAGGATCGATATGGTTGACTAGAGGGGGGGTGAATAGGCAACTAACAATTTTTAGCTTTTCTTAACCAATTTAAATTAAGCAACAAAGTAAGTTGTCTAGATAAGCAACTAGGATGATAACTAATAGAAAGCAAGGATAACAACCTCACAAGCAAGCTACCTAAGATAAACAAGGAAAGCTTGCACAAGTAAAGGAAAGAAATAACCACATGTGGGGCCGGTGAAGACGAGGATGTGTTACCGAAGTTCCTTCCCTTTGAGGGGAAGTACGTCTCCGTTGGAGCGGTGTGGAGGCACAATGCTCCCCAAGAAGCCACTAGGGCCACCGTATTCTCCTCAAGCCCTCGCACAATGCAAGGTGTCGTGATTCCACTAGTAGTTCCCTTGAAGGTGGCGACCGAACCTTTACAAACAAGGTTGGGGCTCTCTCCACAACTTAATTGGAGGCCCCCAACGAAACCCCGGAGCTTCACCACAATGGAATGTGGTTTCGAAGTGACATCTTCCGTCTAGGGTGCTCAAACACCCAAGAGTAACAAAATCCACACAAGAAAGTATGGGGGAATCAAGTTTCCTTTGGTGAGAGTGTAGATCTAGGTCTCCTCCTTCAATCCCTAGCAAATCAACAAGTTTGAGTGGCTAGGGAGAGAGATCGGGCAAGAAAGCTTCAAGGGGATTAATGGAGGAGAGAGAGAGAGGCAAGAGGTAGGTGGGAGGTGGGAGAAGGACCTCCTTAAATAGGGTCCCCAAGATTCCAACCGTTATGTGCAGAAATACACTAGGCCGGTACTTCCGCACAAGACACCGGTACAACCGGTGTGTGAAGAAAACCGCAGCCATGGCACCAGGGTGGTACTTTCGGTGTAGCACACGGTAGTACCGGTCTTCCGGAGAAAACTGGAACTACCGCTCCACCACCGGTCAACTACCGCTTCGAGTCCAGAAGGGTTTTAACCAACGACGGTAGTTGGGGCGGTGGTAGAGCCGGAACATCCGCTAGGGCAGTAGCTCCTGAGTGGTGGCAGTTCAAGTGGTACTACCGCACTGAATACCGGTAGTACCGGTTTGTCGAGAGGACTCCGGTACTTCCGGGCCACAACCAGTCCACCACTGCACCCAGTACAGAAGGGTATCACCCCTATGCGGTACTAGGGGCGGTGGTTCGACCGAAATTACCGGCCACCGATACTACCCCTGTTAACAGCGGTACTACCACAGTAGAGAAGACTGCACACACACATAGAACCAAGGGGACCTCTCTCTCCTCGAACGAAGGCAATATGGTGGGTGCATAGTAACTATGTACTTGACTTGATTCACCCAATACCTTCCGATGTGGGTTCCTCTTAATAGTACTGATTTCCTATGACCAAGGGAAACAAAAAGCGTCGAAAACTCCGTCTTCAATCTTTTTCTTCTAGAGGGAAGGCCTAACCGTCTTGCGCCACACAATGTGTACCTGAGTAATATATGACGCACGATTAGTCCACACATGTATTGTCATCATCACCAAAACCCTAGGCAAGAGATGCCCTTACACTTTGCTATTATAGTTGGATCTTATGATGCTTCTCCCCCTCTACTCTCTTGTAATGGATTGAGTTTTCCCTTTGAAGTTATCTTATTAGACTGAGTCTTTAAAGATTTGAGAACATTTGATGTATGTCTTCCGTGGGATACCCGTGGTGACAATGGGGCATTCTATTGATTCACTTGATGTTTGTTTTGGTGATCAACTTGCGGGTTCCATGACCTTGGGAATCTATGCATAGGGGTTGGCACACGTTTTCGTCTTGACTCTCCGGTAGAAACTTTGCGGCACTCTTTGAAGTTCTTTGTGTAGGTTGAATAGATGATTCTGAGATTGTGTGATGCATATCGTATAATCCTGCCCACGGATACTTGAGGTGACAATGGAGTATCTAGGTGACATTAGGGTTTTGGTTGATTTGTATCTTAAGGTGTTATTCTAGTACGAACTCTAGGATAGATTGAATGGAAAGAATAGCCTCGTGTTATTTTACTACGGACTCTTGAATAGATCGATCAGAAAGAATAACTTTGAGGTGGTTTCGTACCCTACCATAATCTCTTCGTTTGTTCTTCGCTATTAGTTGCTTTGGAGTGACTCTTCGTTGCATGTTGAGGGATAGTTATATGATCCAGTTATGTTATTATTGTTGAGAGAACTTGCACTAGTGAAAGTATGAACCCTAGGCCTTGTTTCCTATCATTGCAACACCGTTTATGCTCACTTTTATCTTTAGTTACCCTGCTGTTTTTATATTTCCAGATTACAAAAACCTATATCTACCATCCATATTGCACTTGTATCACCATCTCTTCGCCGAACTAGTGCACCTATACAATTTACCATTGTATTGGGTGTCTTGGGGACACAAGAGACTCTTTGTTATTTGGTTGCAGGGTTGTTTGAGAGAGACCATCTTTATCCTACGCCTCCCATGGATTGATAAACCTTAGGTCATCCACTTGAGGGAAATTTGCTACTGTCCTACAAACCTCTGCACTTGGAGGCCCAACAACGTCTACAAGAAGAAGGTTGTGTAGTAGACATCAAGATGCATTGACATGGTTTAGGCTATGCGATGATATTGGATCATGGAACTATAATCGACTGAAGTTGAAATTTCATCAGAAGTTCTACCCTATGCATCAGGTTCATTGTGATCGTAGTTATATATATATAATTTTTGGCCTCGCCAAGGAGAAAGCATCGCTCAAGCTTAGGGGAGGCTTAAGTCAATGTTATATTCATGCCCCAATCATGAGCTCTCAAGAAAAATGATCATTCAAATTTTTTATGCTCGGCTTTCTCTCAATAATCGCATCATGCTCGATAATTCTTGTACTGGTTCTTTTATGATGAAGACTATTGAATTCAAATGGGATTTATTGGAAAGAATTAAATGCAATTCTGAAGATTGGGATCTCGACGAAGGTAAAGAGTCAATCATGACCCCTAAGTTTGATTGTGTTAAAGCTTTTATGGATACCGATGTTCTCCGTGAGTTTAGCACTAAATATGGACTTGACTCTGAGATAGTAGCTTCTTTCTGTGAATCATTTGCTACTCATGTTGATCTCCCTAAGGAGAAGTGGTTTAAATACCATCCTCCCATTGAAGTAAAAGTAGTTGAACCTGTTAAAGTTGAAGAAAAGACTATCACTTATAATGTTGATCCTATTGTTCCTACTGCTTATATTGAGAAACCACCTTTCCCTGTTAGAATAAAAAATCATGCTAAAGCTTCAACTATGGTTCGTAAGAGTAGTACTAGAACACCTACACCCTCTGAGCAAATTAAAGTTGAACCTAGTGTTGCTATGGTTAAGGATCTCTTGGTTGAAAATTTAGATGGGCATGTTATTTACCTCCAATAGGAAGCTGCTAGAATAGCCAAACCCGACACTAGGAATAAACATAGACCTGTTGTAGGCATGCCTGTTATTTCTGTTAAAATAGGAGATCATTGCTATCATGGTTTATGTGATGTAGGTGCTAGTGCAAGTATAACACCTATTTCCTTATATAAAGAAATTATGCATGATATTGCACCCACTGAGTTAGAAGGGATTGATGTCACTATTAAGCTTGCTAATAGAGACACTATTAGCCCACTTGGGATTGTTAGAGATGTTGAAGTCTTGTGTGGGAAGGTCAAATACCCTGCTGATTTTCTTATTCTAAGTTCCCCACAAGATGATTTTTGTCCCATCATATTTGGTAGACCCTTCTTGAATACTGTTAATGTTAAGATAGACTGCGTGAAATATATTGTCACTGTTGGTTTAGGGGATATGTCTCATGAATTTAACTTTGCTAAATTTCGTAGACAACCCCATGATAAATAATTACCTGGTAAGGATGAAATTATTGGTCTTGCTTCTATTGTTGTGCCTCCAAACGATCCTTTAGAACAATATCTGCTAGACCATGAAAATGATATGTATATGAATGAGAGAAGGGAAATAGATGAAATAATCTTTAAGTAGGGACCCGTATTAAAGAACAACTTGCCTGTTGAAATCCTAGGGGATCCTCCTCCACCCAAGGGTGATCCGGTGTTCGAACTTAAACCATTACCTGATAATCTTAAGTATGTTTATCTTGATGAAAAGAAGATATATCCTGTTATTATTAGTGCTAACCTTTCAGAGCAGGAAGAAGAAAAAATATTGAAAACTCTGAAGAAGCATCATGCTGCTATTGGATATACTCTGGATGATCTTAAGGGCATTAGTGCCACTTTATGCCAAGACAAGATAAAATTGGAAGAGGACGCTAAACCGGTTATTGATCATCAACGACGGTTAAATCCTAAGATGAAAGAAGTGGTAAGGAAGGAAATACTAAAGCTTCTAGAGGCAGGTATAATCTATCCAGTTGCTGGTAGCCAATGGGTAAGTCCCTTCCATTGTGTCCCTAAGAAGGGAGGTATGACTGTTGTTCCTAATGATAAAGATGAATTAATCCCGCAAAGAATTGTTACAGGTTATAGGATGGTAATTGATCCCCGCAAATTAAATAAAGCTACTAAGAAAGATCATTACCCCTTGACTTTTATTGATCAAATGCTAGAAAGGTTATCCAAACATATTCATTTTTGCTTTCTAGATGGTTATTCTGGTTTCTCTCAAATACCTGTGTCAAAAGGGGATCAAGAAAAGACCACTTTTACTTGTCCTTTCGGTACCTTTGCTTATAGACGTATGCCTTTTGGTCTATGCAATGCACCTGCTACCTTTCAAAGATGCATGATGTCTATACTCTCTGATTTTTGTGAAAAGATTGTTGAGGTTTTCATGGATGATTTCTCTGTTTACGAAACTTTTTTTAATGATTGCTTGAGCAACCTTGATCGAGTTTTGCAGAGATGTGAAGACACTAATCTTGTCTTAAATTGGGAGAAGTGCCACTTTATGGTTAATGAAGGCATTGTCTTGGGACATAAAATTTCTGAAAGAGGTATTGAAGTTGACAAGGCTAAGGTTGATGTTATAGAAAAGATGTCGTATCCCAAGGACATCAAAGGTATAAGAAGTTTCCTTGGTCATGACGGGTCTTATAGGAGGTTCATTAAGGACTTCTCCAAAATCTCCAGGCCTTTGACCAATCTCTTACAAAAATATGTTCCTTTTGTCTTTGATGATGATTGTTTAGAAGCATTTGAAATACTTAAGAAAGCATTGATCTCTGCACCTATTGTCCAGCCTCCTGACTGGAATTTACCCTTTGAGATTATGTGCGATGCTAGTGATTATGTTGTAGGTGCTGTTCTAGGACAAAGAGTTGATAAGAAATTGAATGTTCTCCAATATGCTAGTAAAACTCTAGACAGTGCCCAGAGAAATTATGCTACTACCGAGAAAGAATTTTTAGCAGTTGTATTTTCATGTGATAAGTTTAGACCTTATATTGTTGATTCTAAAGTAACTATTCACACTGATCATGCTGCTATCAAATACCTTATGGAAAATAAAGATGCTAAACCTAGACTTATTAGATGGGTTCTCTTGCTACAAGAATTTGATTTGCATATTATTGATAGAAAGGGAGATGAGAACCCTGTTGCAGACAACTTGTCTAGGCTAGAAAATATTCTTGATGACTCACAACCTATTGATGATAGCTTTCCCGATGAACAATTAGCTGTCATAAATACTTCTCGTACTGCTCCATGGTATGCTGATTATGCTAATTACATTGTTGCTAAGTTTATACCACCTAGCTTCACATACCAGCAAAAGAAAAAGTTCTTCTATGATTTGAGACATTACTTTTGGGATAACCCACACCTTTATAAATAAGGAGTAGATGGTATTATTAGACGTTGTGTACCTGAGCATGAACAGGAACATATCCTACGCAAGTGCCACTCTGAAGCTTATGGAGGACACCATGCTGGAGATAGAACTGCACATAAGGTATTGCAATCTGGTTTTTATTGGCCTACTCTCTTCAAGGATGCTCGTAAGTTTGTCTTATCTTGTAATGAATGTCAAAGAATTGGTAATATCAGTAGACGTTAAGAAATGCCTATGAATTATTCACTTGTTATTGAACCATTTGATGTTTGGGGCTTTGATTATATGGGACCGTTTCCTTCCTCTAATGGGTATACACATATTTTAGTTGCTGTTGATTACGTTACTAAGTGGGTAGAAGTGTCGGATTCAGGGCTCCGCAAAACCCGTTAAGTTCGAACATAGGGGTGTGAATGAAGATCTCTCCCACTCACGTCTACCTAGCGCCTTGCTCTTGTCTTGGTGGAAGGATTCAAGCAAACAGCGAACAAGCACACAAGAGTTTATCCAGGTTCGGGCCACCGTGTGGTGTAAGACCCTACTTCCTGCTTTGGTGGATTGGCTCCGGGCGAGCTAGAATATGAGCTAGTACAATGGTTCCTGAGCTCAGGAGGCGAGCTCAGGAGGGTCAGCAGGCTAGTGTTCTTACTCCTTGTGCGGTGGCTAAGTGTGTTCTTCCCCCCTTTGCAGTGGGAGTCCTAGCTACTTATATAGGCGGCCACGGTCCTCTCCCCCCAAAATGTTTAGGCATGAAGAGATCCCACAACGGACATTTTGAGCGGTTACACAAGGACGTTCTTATCCTGACAAAAGCGGTCTTCGCCTGCAAAAGGATCGGGCGGTGACACGGTGGTGGGATCGACGGTGACATCCTCATTATCGTCCTTGCGGTCTTCGGTCTTGTTGCACCAAAGATGAAACCTTTGCCCTGCTCCTTGGGAACCAACGGCTGCGCTGTCTCCTTTGTACCGAAATGGCAACTGCGCCGCTGGCGGACGCTGGCACCCGCTGGCGTGGTGCGTCACTGCTGACATCACTGCCTCCTCCTGAGGCAGGCTCGGCCTTGGATTCTTCGCCCCTCCGGAACGCCTTGCCGAGGCCGTTCCCGAGGGGGTCTTGACGTCGTTCTCCTCGCAAGGCTTGGCCCCCTCGTGAGGGTCTTGAGTAGTTGGTCGATCAGCTGGGCCGTACTAGGCTGCTTGTAGGAGCGCGTCGCGGCCCGCAGACAGGCAAGTCTGGGTACCCTGGTTCCCAGGACACCGACAGTAGCCCTCGGATCCAAGGCGCGCGGAGTTGGCTTCAGGGCGAAGCCTTGGTTGAGGACGAAGTTCCGCGGGCCCCAAAAAGGCTGCGGGCCAGGCTGGCGCGTGACGGTTGGATGGGACGTGGGCGACTCCGCTTCCCACGTAGTCTTGGCAATCGTGCGACTTGACAACTACTTGGCATGGGCGGCGAGGCCATTATGGCCGCGCGTGAGTGGCCGCCGGTTGATCTTCTTGGTTTATAAATAGGGGGTGAGGCTCCACGCCTCTTACTTGACTGTTGCAGATCGATCCCTGCTGCTCCCACTACCCCGAGGGCCTCCATGGCGCCTACACACAGGTTTTTGGCCGCGGAGAAGGGGAAGACCCCGGTGGTAGAGCCTGAGCGGCTCCCTCCGAAGAAGAGGCGCCGTAGTTCTCCGAGTGCATTCCTGAGGCCGGCGGACGCCCGCACATGGTGCACGCGGGCGCCGCCAGGATTCCTGCTTCCCTTGTATGCTCCAGCGGCAGGCGGATGAAGCGGGGACGGCGACATGGGTGGTGCCATTAGCCGCCCGGAGAGACGGGCCACTCCTCGCACCCTGCTGTCGTCCCATTCTGAGGATGATGCCCGCGAGTTCATCGTATGGGCGGGGGCCCCTCTGCATTCATGGATCCTTCTTCCTCCGTTCCTAAGGGAGGTGCTCCCGGATCGTGGCCGAGTGACGATGGAGGTGAGGCACAAGGGGTGTCGCCTTCCTCCTTCGCATGCCGATGTGGAGGTAGTTTCTTCTAGTCAGGTCTTCATGACCTGGGGCTGGGGTGTGGTGCACCGCGCATGCGCCCCCGCCAGGAGGCACATTCTTCATTTTGCGCTGGATATGGCGGGCGCGATAACCTAAAAAGTCTTTAGGGCGGATGGCCTCCGGCTGCCGTGTGGCGCAGGGAATGGGCTCGCCGGTGACCATTCCCCATGCCGCCAGGGCAGTGAGGCGCTCGCCATTGGCTACATCTCCGACTCTCCTGGTAGTAGTTACGCTACCCCTGAGATGGCCTCGAGCTCCGATGAGAGCTACGAGCCGCTAAGTCGCCGCCCTATCACCGGAGGGAAACGGTGTCCTCCCGGCATCGCCGTTGTTGAAGGAGTCCAAGCTAGTTCTTTGGGAGCGTCTTCCTTAGCTTAGTTCCCATGGGACATCACGGAGGGCTTCACAAGGACATGTAAATTCTTGTAATGCTTTTGTTACTATCTAGCGTTATAAACTTATGTCCTGCATGAGCCCCTTGTTAGAGCATGATTTCCCTATTCTTCCGTTCCCGCGGTAGCCTAAGGCCCTACGCCTGCGAGACCCAGCCCCGGGACCAGCCTCAGCCTGCGCTGGTACGCCGGGTCACGACTCCTTGGTCGAGGTGAGGGGCCCAGGGTCCGGTAAGAGCCCCCGAGGCGCAATGCTCAGGAGGTCCCTCTTGGCGTGCATATAATGCCCAGGATGGGACTATACCTCCTACGTGTCGAGGCACGACTTAAAGGTATAAGCCCATCCTAGAATGATCTCAAGTTTGGTATCTTTGCACGACTCATGTAAAAGAGGGATTAAATTGCAAAAGGAGATAGTTGGCTTACACTCGCCACTTCACACAATACATTATATAAGCAAACATCATTCAAAAACATCACAACCCGACTACGGGTGAAGATCCAAAAGAAAGATACCAAAACAACATAAAGCCACAGGCCAAGATCGAATCCTAGTAGAAACCACTACTGATCGTCGAAAACGTCACAAGCAAACAGCCACGATCTTCATCGGACTCCTGGTGAAGCACTGAACCAGCTCCTGCATCAAACTCGGCTGAACCTGCATCTGGTGTGGTGAAGTAACTGTGAGCCACAGAGGACTCAGCAATCCCGTTCCCGGGTAACAAGACTATTTAAGCCTTGGGTGAGGACAAGGTTGAAGAAAGAACAAGAGGTGAAGGAACAACAAGAGTCTGCAGCAGCAACTAGCACTAACTTACGTAAAAGAGAGCGAGAAGAGAAGTGCCTCGGTCGAAAGATGATCACGAAGTGATCCTAGCTAAAGCCGGTCAAACATAACCCCACCGTGTTCAACTCCCGAATCCCTATTCGGAAATTGACAGTCACGGAACACACGCTGGTAATGTATTAGTAACATTGTGTCAAGTTATCTACAACCGGAATTAACAAGCTCCCATCTGCCACATAACCGCGGGCACGGCTTTCGAAAGTTCAAACCCTACAGGGGTGTTCCAACTTGACCCATTACAAGCCCACGATCCGCGGAGTCGCAACTCCATAGGTGGGAAGACCCGAGTATTCTCGGAATCCCGTGCTCAAGTTAAACCGAACTAAGGTAAGGCTAATCCAGCAAATCCTCCCGGCGTGTCGACACCCTGATAGGTAGGCGCGCGTATCTAGTCTCAGGACACAACCGGATGGGCGAAGCTACGGGTTTTTACCAGACCTTGAGTTTCCTCAAGGTGGCCCCGCAGGCTCCCCGTTTCGGACCAACACTCATGTGGAGCACTGGCCCGAGGTTGTGGAATTAAGAATAAAAGAGGGTTTGCAAGGCCCTTATGCAAGTTTTATTAGTTTGTTATTAGGCAAATAGTACCAATGTTGGGACTTGCTGGAAAAGACTTAGCACTTAGCGGTTTATCAAGGGGGTCCCATACACCCAAACCATGTTAGGAACGCATAATCAAGGAACATAACACCGGTTTATACGGTTCCTAACGGCATGAGTGGAACAAATCACCAAGCAAAAGGCTTAGCCTTCCACCCTTGCCAATATATAGATGATTTCATTTTTAAGCATTTATATAGTGTGATATAACCCAACCAAACTTCAACATGAAGCAAGCATCTTCGATCTTCACCTGCAACTAGCAATGCTATAAGAAGGGCTGAGCGAAGCGTACTTAGCCAAGCAACGGTTTGCATAGGTAGGGTGGTTAAACAGGTTCATGGTTACAATAGGAGGCTGACAGGAAAACATGGGCATCGAGGCAAAACTATAGAGCGATACTCTAGCAATAGGCAAAGATAGTAATGGTATCCGGGTTCGGTCATCTTGCCTGGGATTCCACAAGGGAGAAGAACGGATCCATGACGTAGACGGAGCAACACAGTCGAGCGAATCCTCACAACTCCGGAACGAAACCCAAGCTAACAAGAGAAGCAACCGGAAAGAAACAAACAACACGGTAAACACACAAGCATAAACATGGCATACGATGCACATACAAATATGATGCATGCCCGGTTTAAATATGCATGGCATGGCAAGAGCACAAACAAATACTACAAGTTAAGTGGAGATCAATATGCAACGAGTTGCATATTGACGAAACACCACAATATAATTATTTAATTGACTCTCGTTATTTACAAGACAAGATTAAATGTTTTTAGCATGGCAAGAGGTGAAGCATAATAAAACTACACTATTAGGCATTTTAAATGAGGCCGGAGAATAACAACAACAAGTCCGGAAAATCCCCATGAGCATGTTTAATAATTATAAGCAACAACAATTTAACACATTAAAATGTTGTTAACATGATGCGGATGACATGATCAAGTTTATGCAATTTTATTAAAAGGTTAACAAGAGAGATATGAAGTATTGTCACCGTGGTGGAATGAAAGGGTGCCACGGCAACGATCCGAAATGATGCAAAGGCAACAACTCGGTTCCGGTAACTCGTTGAGAGACCGGTGCAAAAGATGACGAAGCGAGTCAAACGAGATGATGGGGTGATCCCGTTGCCGGGTTCCCACGGGTCGGCAATGAGGCAACCGAGGAACACGACAAAAGATCGAAACGGGCACGAAGCACACACGGGAGACATTTCATACAACACAACAAGCATCTCACGGGTCATCCACGGGGTCGTCTCGTTATACCTTTGAAGCGTGCGTTTCGGGGCGGTTCGAGACGTAGAGGAAGAAGGCGTTCACGTTCGGAGAGGAAGTAGCCGTTCCGTAGAGGGAAGTAGTGGAGGTAGTCGTTCTCGCAACTCGTAGAGGAAGTAGTGGTACACGGCCGAAGAGGAAGTAGTTGTTCACGGGTCTCCGGCGACGGTAGACGTTCACGTGTCGTGGTACTTGCGACGTCGGGCATCTTCGGGGCGACGGTAGTGGTACTTGATCCGAGTAGTCGTTTGTTCGTAGAGGTACTTGAGGGTCTCGACGACGGTAGTGGTACACGGCGACGTCGGGGTACACGTGTAGTCGAACTTGACGCATCCGAAGGGGTACTTGGTCGGGTCGCCTCGTACTCGTTCATGTAGTCGTTCTCGAGGTCGTCGACGTCGTGGTACTTGGTGTCTTTGGACTCGCCGGTCTCAATACTTGCGACGGTACCGGAACACTTGTCGTCGGACTTGACGAATCCAAGAGGTACTTGACGTCTCGGGGTCCCTCGTTCGAAGATCTTGCCGTCCCCGGTTTTAGCGGCTGCGGCCTTCACAACAAAATAAAAAAAACAGCAAGGTCTTGGCGGCTCGGGGCGAGGTGGCTGTAGGGGCTCGGCCCTGACGACGGGGGCGCGCAAGGAGCGACGGCAGAGCCTCGGCGGAGGAGAGGCGCTGTACGGAGGGAGGCCACGGCGTGCTGGTGCGGGCTGCGGCGTCATGGCGAGGAGGACGGGGCCCGGGGCGCGCAGGAAGAAGGGCGCGGCGAGGCAGCCATGGCGCTGTGGGACGAAGGAGGCGGGAGATGGTGCGCGTCGGAGCTGGACTCCCGCGGCGACCGGCGGCTGCTGGAGGAAGGGGCGGCCGGCTCGCGGGCGGAGCGGTGCAGCCCCGCGGTGCTGGAGAGGACCAGAGGGGACGGAGGAGCTGCGGGCTCGTGCTTGGGGCGCCGGGCTTCGCCTGGCTGGAGTGCTTGGGAATCGGGGCGAGGACGGAGCAGGTGCTCCGGCGCCTGGCGAAGGACGGCGGTGGCCCTGGCGCGGGTGGCGCAGGCTGCAGAGGCGCTGCTCCTCGAGAGGAGGACCGGAGGAAGGGCGCGGGGTTCCTGCGTCGGGGCGGCGCCGCGGTGGAGGAAGGAGGGCCAGGAGGCGGCGGGTCCCGGTGCTGGAGGGGGCTGGGGAGACGTTGAAGGAGGCAGGCCACATGCTGGGGATCGGGGCGCTCGTGGCCGCGGGCCTGAGGCGAGGAGACAGGGCGCGCGGTAGGAGGATGCGGGCGCGGATTGCGCGGAGGCTGGGCGAGCTGGAGGGATCGAAGGGAATCGGCTGATGGGCGACCGAAAAGGAGAGAGCGACCGAGGGACTCGGGACAGAGAGCGAGAGAGAGATGGGGAACGAGAGGAGGCGGCGCGAGGGAAGAGAGGGAGCGAACGAGCGATGGGGCGAGCGGTCGGCTCGGACTAGGGTTGGATGGGGAGTTGGGCCAAATGGGCCTGAGGCCTGGGAGGAGAGGTGAGGGCGCTGGGAGGAAGAGAAGAAGAGCAGGTGCGGCTGGCCCTGCAGCCTAGCCTTTCTCTAATTCTTTAGCAGTAAAAGAAATAGAGAGAGAGAGCTAAAAAAAAAGAAAGGAGGCCACGAACAAGGAATAAAATATGGAACAATTTTGAAAGGCTTTATGGAATACTTCCGACCCCACAAAAATAGTTCCAACAACAAAAGGGAAAAACAAACTAAAATAATTAGTTTGCCTTAAAGGAGTTTGAAAGGAGTCTAGATTTCTAGGAGGAGCCTCGAAAAAATAGGAAAAGAAATATTTGCAAGGTTTTAAGGAGAAACTCAAAGTAGGAAAGCATGGGGAAATTATGCACGTGTGTTGCGGTGATCCCAAACAATTGGTATATTTTTAATATAGCTCCCTAACTATTGAGAGGCTTTTATATGTTTTAAAGAGAAGACATTCTTCCCTCGATTTAAATGGACCGAAGGTCCACACGATTTATTTAGTTTCAGATGCAAAATAAAATAACATGATGGCATGATGACATGATGCAATGCAAAAAAATAAATAACACAAGCACAAAGAACACACGGGCAACCCGGAACATCTGGAATCTTCGGGAATCTTCTGGAATCTTCTGGGACGTCGGTCTCGGGCGTCACAACTCTCCCACACTAACAGAGGATCTCGACCCGAGATCCTAGAGATAGCACCGGGTAAAAACGGAAGAGGAAGAGGTAAAACAAAGTTGCTTCTTTGGCAGACGAGTGAAACCAAAGAACCTTGAGAGGTTGAACAAATTGAAAGAAGAATATAACAGAGATGAACGAAGTTAAGAGCACTCCGGTAAGCAGGAGGAACAAGGGACATTATGAGAACCTTGAAGGTTGAAAAACATGAAACAAGAGCTTAAGAACCAAAGAATATGAAACTGCAACGGTATAGCCAAGGAATAAGAATGACAGAATTTGGACAGCATTCCGTCTGAAAATGGAAGGAAATGAACAAAAACTTGGCAAGTTGAGATGATACTTGATGAAAACAGCAACATATTGCCTCCGAAACAATTAAAAGAATGGCACAAGGTTAAGAAAGATTCAGACAGCACTCCGGTTGGAAAGATAGGCAAAACTAGATAAGATGAGGGAACTTGAATGAAGAATACAACACTCCGGTTAAATAGACAAGCAAGGGAGAATATGATCTTGAAAAGAAAACAAGATGATGGTTTGGAGAGAGCAATATCACAAAGCCTCCGGAATGAAAGAATAGCATATAAATCAATGATAGAAATGAACGGAGAAAAGTATGACAACTTCTCTCAAAATGAATTTGAAAGAGCATCTTACGAAGAAGGGTTGAATGGAGTTGTTGGAAATTCCACAGCAAAAGAATAAGCTTGATGTGGGCTTATGGAAAACATCTCAAAATTATGAGGTGACAACCAACCACTGACAAAACATTAATTGGATTGAGATCAACAAGGAGATGAAAAGCTTATTTCACCGGAATGATAAATGAAGAACTTGGGTCATTTATAAGCACCATGATAGCAACAATCCTTAGGGAAAGCTTTCAGGTGAAATACAACCCAAAATAACTCCAATGAATAAACTGAAAGGTTGAAAAGATCTCTTGAACAAGGAAAAATGATGGGTTTAAATATCTCATTCTTGATAACTCGTGAATCATGAAACATGAAGGAATTGTGAAGAATGACATAACACCATCTGAAAAGATAAGGTAGAACGGATTGCAATTGGAATGCATGATGAAGAATGCTTGAGCTCCAACAAGAATCTTGATGAAGACTTCAAGGATGAATTAAATCTTGATGAACCACCATGAAAACTCCGGTAATGAAAGCATGAGAAGTGAAAGATGAAAAGAATAAGATTCAAGGCCTGCGATGAATTAGATGGAGGTTGAAATGATGTAATAGAAATAACTTGGAGCTCCGGAAAACTAGATGAACAACTTAGAACCAAGGATATGATATGATGAACAAGCTCCAGAGAAAAGAATTAAATCACCTGAAGGAACAAGAATAAGAATTATGTCATGCATCTCCTTCACCAATTTAAATTGATGACAACCAAAGGATTTGGCATACTACTTATTCTCGTTGGGAAGGAATTAAAGAGAGATCAAGCACAAGCTTGGGTAAATCTTCAACGAACCACCGGTAGGATTATGAAAAGAACAAATGAATAAAAAATGATAACAACGGAAGAGTAACTTGAAAGAACCACCGTAAGAATATTGAGACGAACGAAGAGACATCAATGAAGAATATTTGGAGGTCGAAGTTGCAAATTGAGAACGAAGAAATCTTCTGAAATGATGGCCTTCGGAGGATCACAAAGAAAAGGATTCATGAAATGCTTCGGATGGCACGAAAGAATTCCTCACAATCGGAACAATAATGAGGATGGCATGAAGCTAGAACCACGAATCTTCAAGAGAACGGGCCAAGATTAAGAGAAACACTTCTCCGGTCTTCAAATGTTGAGAATGAAGACGAGAAATGCCATAAGAATTGTTGAGCACTCCGGAATGAAGAATTAAAAAGGTTGAAACAATGAAGAAAAAGAATTTGAAAGCGATCTTGGAGAAGGCATATGACTGATGGAAATCATTCTTACGTCACACTTGAAAAGAATTTGAGTATAACTCCAGAAATTAGAAGAGTAAGGTCAGATCCTGGGAAAAGACCTGTGGGTTAGGGCCCACTAAAGAAATCACCGTTGGAAAAGATTTCTTAAGAGATATTGCACCGGTTGAATTAAATGGCTTGAATAGATGACAAAGCTCAAAAATAATTTGAACGGAATAAGAATGGAATTATGAATCTTCAGCACTCCGGATATGGATAGCAAGAGGAGAAAGATTAATTGGTGCACCGGAAAAGCATTGTGAAATGAGGAAAAAGGATAAGATCAACACCGAAATCTTGAATTACATCCACCGGAGAAGAAACGAGAATGGAGAATGATGAACTTGAAGCTCTTGAGCATCTTCACGATAAAACATCGGATAAGAACATTGAGGAAAAGAATGAAGAAATATCGCATGAATAAAATGGATACTTCATCTGAGAATTCCAGCTCCATAAAGAAAAGGGAGGGAGGGTGGGGAAAAGCAAAGATAACTTGGGATGAACAAAATGGGCACCGGTTGGAAAAGAATTAACATGACCATCTCGATGATCAAGAA
This sequence comes from Secale cereale, assembly GCA_902687465.1. Classification (NCBI taxonomy): domain Eukaryota; kingdom Viridiplantae; phylum Streptophyta; class Magnoliopsida; order Poales; family Poaceae; genus Secale; species Secale cereale. The sequence goes on along the minus strand of LR738713.1, from coordinate 574,860,050 downwards.
GGACTAGCACTCTCATAGAAATATGAGAACACCGATTAGGAAAGGTATGGAATCAACATTTGACATCGAAGCAACTCGAATACCAGAATCAAAATAAAGAACAAAGGATAGATGTGTTGCAGCATGATCTTCACAATATCATCCGAACAGAGAATTGAACGAATGAATTCCGCAGGTACATCAACTTAACGAGAAGCCACTTGGAGAACAAAAGGTAAATAAAAAAGGAACAAGGAACAGATAGAACAAATACAAGATAGAAGCTTCGTTCCGCATCTTCGTGCTGAAAGCTCATGGAGCATGTTACAAAAGGGTTTTGCAATCCCCGGATCAGCATAGCCAAGGACCCTTTAAGATGCAACTCCCGATCAGAACAAGTCCATAAAACCACTTCACTCAATGTAGAACCCCAAACTTCATATCGTGCATCCGTTGGAAGAATGCCTAGAACTACTAGATGAACCCACCTATAGATTTCCGAAAGTTTCCAGTTATGCAATCAGGTGTTGGGGATACACGGGAAGCACCGCGCAATCAACTCTAAACCTACATCCAAGTGTATCCATCCTTCAACACATAACCAGTCTTTCTCGGAAACTGTTTACCTCGGACCTTCGAAAAGCATCCACTATAACAAGCTATGGCAATACTCTCGAACTACCTCCCCAGTACTGGGTGATGTCGGGGTTATCTTGCCACTGGCCGTATAGGAGAGATTTTCGATGTCGGCCGTCTTAAGTATTTAGTACTGCCGCGATATGCTTGTGACAACAATACCCCGAAGCTCAACTCCTCGGTAACAGGAGGCATCGAGAACAATATCCTTGTCACAAGAACATCGAAACAATCCCAGAATACTCGCGGGATCCTAAAAAAATTTGGTGCAATTTTTGAAAGTAGGAGAGGCAAGAGTAGTCATCAGGAGTCCTCACCTGAGAGAAAGGGGATGAGAAGCAAAGAAATCCTACTCTCCGATATATATATAGGACTCAAAATGTTTTTAGTGTGTGCTTAGACTCAACCGTCAACGATTCGATCAATCAGTGGGGGCTTCTAGGTCGGAGAAGGCTCTGAATACCAACTTGTAATGCCCAGGATGGGACTATACCTCCTACGTGTTGAGGCACAACTTAAAGTTATAAGCCCATCCTAGAATGATCTCAAGTTTGGTATCTTTACACGACTCATGTAAAAGAGGGATTAAATTGCAAAAGGAGATAGTTGGCTTACACTCGCCACTTCACACAATACATTATATAAGCAAACATCATTCAAAAACATCACAACCCGACTACGGGTGAAGATCCAAAAGAAAGATACCAAAACAACATAAAGCCACAGGCCAAGATTGAATCCTAGTAGAAACCACTACTGATCGTCGAAAACGTCACAAGCAAACAGCCACGATCTTCATCGGACTCCTGGTGAAGCACTGAACCAGCTCCTGCATCAAACTCGGCTGAACCTGCATCTGGTGTGGTGAAGTAACTGTGAGCCACAGAGGACTCAGCAATCCCGTTCCCGGGTAACAAGACTATTTAAGCCTTGGGTGAGGACAAGGTTGAAGAAAGAACAAGAGGTGAAGGAACAACAAGAGTCTGCAGCAGCAACTAGCACTAACTTACGTAAAAGAGAGTGAGAAGAGAAGTGCCTCGGTCGAAAGATGATCACGAAGTGATCCTAGCTAAAGCCGGTCAAACATAACCCCACCGTATTCAACTCCCGAATCCCTATTCGGAAAATGACAGTCACGGAACACACGCTGGTAGTGTATTAGTAACATTGTGTCAAGTTATCTACAACCGGAATTAACAAGCTCCCATCTGCCACATAACCGCGGGCACGGCTTTCGAAAGTTCAAACCCTGTAGGGGTGTTCCAACTTGACCCATTACAAGCCCACGATCCGCGGAGTCGCAACTCCATAGGTGGGAAGACCCGAGTATTCTCGGAATCCCGTGCTCAAGTTAAACCGAACTAAGGTAAGGCTAATCCAGCAAATCCTCCCGGCGTGTCGACACCCTGATAGGTAGCCGCGCGTATCTAGTCTCAGGACACGACCGGATGGGCGAAGCTACGGGTTTTTACCAGACCTTGAGTTTCCTCGAGGTGGCCCCGCAGGCTCCCCGTTTCGGACCAACACTCATGTGGAGCACTGGCCCGGGGTTGTGGAATTAAGAATAAAAGAGGGTTTGCAAGGCCCTTATGCAAGTTTTATTAGTTTGTTATTAGGCAAATAGTACCAATGTTGGGACTTGCTGGAAAAGACTTAGCACTTAGCGGTTTATCAAGGGGGTCCCATACACCCCAACCGTGTTAGGAACGCATAATCAAGGAACATAACACCGGTTTATACGGTTCCTAACGGCATGAGTGGAACAAATCACCAAGCAAAAGGCTTAGCCTTCCACCCTTGCCAATATATAGATGATTTCATTTTTAAGCATTTATATAGTGTGATATAACCCAACCAAACTTCAACATGAAGCAAGCATCTTCGATCTTCACCTGCAACTAGCAATTCTATAAGAAGGGCTGAGCGAAGCGTACTTAGCCAAGCAACGGTTTGCATAGGTAGGGTGGTTAAACAGGTTCATGGTTACAATAGGAGGCTGACAGGAAAACATGGGCATCGAGGCAAAACTATAGAGCGATACTCTAGCAATAGGCAAAGATAGTAATGGTATCCGGGTTCGGTCATCTTGCCTGGGATTCCACAAGGGAGAAGAACGGATCCATGACGTAGACGGAGCAACACAGTCGAGCGAATCCTCACAACTCCGGAACGAAACCCAAGCTAACAAGAGAAGCAACCGGAAAGAAACAAACAACACGGTAAACACACAAGCATAAACATGGCATACGATGCACATCCAAATATGATGCATGCCTGGTTTAAATATGCATGGCATGGCAAGAGCACAAACAAATACTACAAGTTAAGTGGAGATCAATATGCAACGAGTTGCATATTGACGAAACACCACAATATAATTATTTAATTGACTCTCGTTATTTACAAGACAAGATTAAATGTTTTTAGCATGGCAAGAGGTGAAGCATAATAAAACTACACTATTAGGCATTTTAAATGAGGCCGGAGAATAACAACAACAAGTCCGGAAAATCCCCATGAGCATGTTTAATAATTATAAGCAACAACAATTTAACACATTAAAATGTTGTTAACATGATGCGGATGACATGATCAAGTTTATGCAATTTTATTAAAAGGTTAACAAGAGAGATATGAAGTATTGTCACCGTGGTGGAATGAAAGGGTGCCACGGCAACGATCCGAAATGATGCAAAGGCAACAACTCGGTTCCGGTAACTCGTTGAGAGACCGGTGCAAAAGATGACGAAGCGAGTCAAACGAGATGATGGGGTGATCCCGTTGCCGGGTTCCCACGGGTCGGCGACGAGGCAACCGAGGAACACGACAAAAGATCGAAACGGGCACGAAGCACACACGGGAGATATTTCATACAACACAACAAGCATCTCACGGGTCATCCACGGGGTCGTCTCGTTATACCTTTGAAGCGTGCGTTTCGGGGCGGTTCGAGACGTAGAGGAAGAAGGCGTTCACGTTCGGAGAGGAAGTAGCCGTTCCGTAGAGGGAAGTAGTGGAGGTAGTCGTTCTCGCAACTCGTAGAGGAAGTAGTGGTACACGGCCGAAGAGGAAGTAGTTGTTCACGGGTCTCCGGCGACGGTAGACGTTCACGTGTCGTGGTACTTGCGACGTCGGGCATCTTCGGGGCGACGGTAGTGGTACTTGATCCGAGTAGTCGTTCGTTCGTAGAGGTACTTGAGGGTCTCGGCGACGGTAGTGGTACACGGCGACGTCGGGGTACACGTGTAGTCGAACTTGACGCATCCGAAGGGGTACTTGGTCGGGTCGCCTTGTACTCGTTCATGTAGTCGTTCTCGAGGTCGTCGAAGTCGTGGTACTTGGTGTCTTCGGACTCGCCGGTCTCAATACTTGCGACGGTACCGGAACACTTGTCGTCGGACTTGACGAATCCAAGAGGTACTTGACGTCTCGGGGTCCCTCGTTCGAAGATCTTGGCGTCCCCGGTTTTAGCGGCTGCGGCCTTCACAACAAAAAAAAAACAGCAAGGTCTTGGCGGCTCGGGGCGAGGTGGCTATAGGGGCTCGGCCCTGGCGACGGGGGCGCGCAAGGAGCGACGGCAGAGCCTCGGCGGAGGAGAGGCGCTGTACGGAGGGAGGCCACGGCGTGCTGGTGCGGGCTGCGGCGTCATGGCGAGGAGGACGGGGCCCGGGGCGCGCAGGAAGAAGGGCGCGGCGAGGCAGCCATGGCGCTGTTGGACGAAGGAGGCGGGAGATGGGGCGCATCGGAGCTGGACTCCCGCAGCGACCGGCGGCTGCTGGAGGAAGGGGCGGCCGGCTCGCGGGCGGAGCGGTGCAGCCCCGCGGTGCTGGAGAGGAGGACCAGAGGGGACGGAGGAGCTGCGGGCTCGTGCTTGGGGCGCCGGGCTTCGCCTGGCTGGAGTGCTTGGGAATCGGGGCGAGGACGGAGCAGGTGCTCCGGCGCCTGGCGAAGGACGGAGGTGGCCCTGGCGCGGGTGGCGCAGGCTGCTGAGGCGCTGCTCCTGGAGAGGAGGACCGGAGGAAGGGCGCGGGGTTCCCGCGTCGGGGCGGCGCCGCGGTGGAGGAAGGAGGGCCAGGAGGCGGCGGGCCCCGGTGCTGGAGGGGGCTGGGGAGACGTTGAAGGAGGCAGGCCGCGCGCTGGGGATCGGGGCGCTCGTGGCCGCGGGCCTGAGGCGAGGAGACAGGGCGCGCGGTAGGAGGATGCGGGCGCGGATTGCGCGGAGGCTGGGCGAGCTGGAGGGATCGAAGGGAATCGGCTGATGGGCGACCGAAAAGGAGAGAGCGAGCGAGGGACTCGGGACAGAGAGCGAGAGAGAGATGGGGAACGAGAGGAGGCGGCGCGAGGGAAGAGAGGGAGCGAACGAGCGATGGGGCGAGCGGTCGGCTCGGACTAGGGTTGGATGGGGAGTTGGGCCAAATGGGCCTGAGGCCTGGGAGGAGAGGTGAGGGCGCTGGGAGGAAGAGAAGAAGAGCAGGTGCGGCTGGCCCTGCAGCCTAGCCTTTCTCTAATTCTTTAGCAGTGAAAGAAATAGAGAGAGAGAGCTAAAAAAAAATAAGAAAGGAGGCCACGAACAAGGAATAAAATATGGAACAATTTTGAAAGGCTTTATGGAATACTTCCGACCCCACAAAAATGGTTCCAACAACAAAAGGGAAAAACAAACTAAAATAATTAGTTTGCCTTAAAGGAGTTTGAAAGGAGTCTAGATTTCTAGGAGGAGCCTCGAAAAAATAGGAAAAGAAATATTTGCAAGGTTTTAAGGAGAAACTCGAAGTAGGAAAGCATGGGGAAATTATGCACGTGTGTTGCGGTGATCCCAAACAATTGGTATATTTTTAATATAGCTCCCTAACTATTGAGAGGCTTTTATATGTTTTAAAGAGAAGACATTCTTCCCTCAATTTAAATGGACCGAAGGTCCACACGATTTATTTAGTTTGAGATGCAAAATAAAATAACATGATGGCATGATGACATGATGCAATGCAAATAAATAAATAACACAAGCACAAAGAACACACGGGCAACCCGGAACATCTGGAATCTTCGGGAATCTTCTGGAATCTTCTGGGACGTCGGTCTCGGGCGTCACAGTGCAGGCAGCCGCCCACTGGTCCATCGGGAAGGGTTTTCTTGTCTTAGCGGATCCGTAACTATAGTAAGTGGTGGTGTAGGTATGCAAGCGGGTGCGGCGTTGAAGACTTATCTTCGCAATTCCTGAGGTTAGATGGTGCTTGATTCCTGTTGCCCTTCTCTTGAGGCAAGGTTTGGCGTCCGCCTTCGTGAGGAGGCGGCAATGATCGCTCCTGAGGCCCTGGGAACAGAAGCCATGTGGTCGGTGGAGACGTTTCTCCGGGCCGCTACCATCGCAACCAAAGAGGTGGCGACCGGTGATGCTGCGCTTGGCGATGCTTGATCCGTCCTCTTAGTGAGAGAAGCGCGAGTGCCTCGGGGAGGCAAAAGAACTTTGTTTGAATTCGAAAAAACTTGGCATTATTTTAATAGCTAGATGATTTCCATGCTTGCTTCCTTTCATTTTTGCTTAGGTGCTCTGCGTCGGCAGGGCCCTCGACCGCCGTTGAGCCCTCTGGATGACCGGGGTAACCGTAGTAACTAGACTCACAATTGAGCCCTCCGGATGACCAGGGTTACTGCAGTAACTAGACTCAAGGGATGAGGGGCTACGTGGCCAGTGAGGCCCTTGGGTCATGATGCCCAAGGGTCCCCCTTGACGTTCAAGCGATCCCGTTTTCATTCTGCGTCAGCAGGGCCCAACCCCACGCATACCTGATACGTCTCAAACGTATCTACTTTTCCAAACACTTTTGATATTGTTTTGGCCTCATTCTTGCATGATTTGGACTAAACTAACCCGGACTGAGGCTGTTTTCAGTAGAGCTGCCTGTATGGTTTATTTGTGTGCAGGAAAACGAATTTTTAGGTGTCTCAGAAAAATCCACGAAAAATCACAGAAAATCCACGCACCCGAAGGAACCAGGAGCCAGAAGTGGGGCCAGAGGGGGGCCAAGGGGTGCCCAGGCACCCTGTGGGCGCGCCCCCCTGGGCCGCGCCGGGAGGCCGCCTGGGTGGGTCCCGCACCCCCTGGTGCCCTACTTTACCTCGTATTTTTACTCTCGACGCAGAAACCCCAGATCAGATGTTCTTTCGCAGTTTTCCATCGCGGAGCCGCCGCCACCCTCTGTTCTTCCTCGGGAGGGCTAATCTGGAGGCTGAATTGGCCTCCGGAGAGGGGAGATCGTCGCCATCGTCATCATCATCACCACTCCATCATCCCTCCATGACTTCCCCTTTCATGTGTGAGTAATTCCCCTGCTGTAGGCGAAGGGGATGGTAGGGATTGGATGAGTTAGATCATGTAATAGTTTATCAGATCGTTGGGGGCATGTTGCCTATCATCTACTATGGTGTTTATCATCTTTGCTACAACTTGTTATTCTTAATGCTTGACACTTAGGGCCCGAGTGCAATGATTTCAGATCTGAACCATATGTGTTTACATGAATATATTTGTGTTCGTGATCCTATCTATGAGTTGTTTGCACCTGTTACGGTCCGGAACCGGCGATCCCAAAAGTGACAGCTTGGGACACCAAAGGGGATGGTCCGTAGTTTGAGGATTACATGTATCCATTGAGTTCATTGCTTTGTTCCGGTGCTCTTTGACAGGAGCACCTTAATATCCATAAGTTCCTTTTGGCCCCGTTCGTAGCGGGATGGTAGGACAAAAGATGTTGTGCAAGTTCTTATTGCAAGCACGTACAACTACCTACGGGATACATGCCTAATGTTTGATATTTGCCTAGATGATCATTACTTTTCCGTGTGCCGTGCCCCAAGTTAAATCTATCTCATCCATGCAGCGCCCAACCATCCATCTCCCTAGCCTACAGTGTTTTAAATCCTGCTTGTCACTAGTTGCTACTTTTGCCATTTACTACTGCTATTTACTTTTGCTGTTTACTTTTACTATTACTATCATCACTATCATATCACTGTTACCACTTATCTTTTGTTGCAAGTAAGTATATTTCAGGTGCGGTTGAATTGACAACTCAACTGTCAAAGCTTATAAATACTCTTTGGCTCCCCGTGTGTCGAATCAATAAATTGGGTTATTCTTACCCGCGAAGACTATCTCGATCCCTTACGGTTGAGGGTTATCAAGTACCGTTTTCTGGCGCCGTTGCCGGGGAGCATAGAAATATTTACAAGTCTACTTGAGGTATCCTACCTGCTGCACTTCATCCACTATGGGTAAGAAAGGAGACCCCAAGGTTCCGATCTTACTATCTACTACAAGAAGAGGTACTGCTCTGAGCACTAGTGCTACACTTGATTCACCTTCCGTTATGAGTAAGTTTGCCTCACCACCACCACATGATGCTCCTACTGAATCTGTTACTATGTCTGATACTCTTGATGATGCTTCTACTACTTTTGATGATATTAGTTCGCTTGGTTATGCTCTTGAGAAACAAATTGCTGCTGCTGCTAACAAGTCTGGAATTGAACTTCCTGTTACTCGCTACCCTATTGGTGAAACTTATGATTATCCTGATTTGAGTAAACTCAAGGAGAGTCTCCTTGATGATGATTACTATATACTAGATGAAGATTTATGCAGGGAACTGACAGAGTTTTCCGGCTCTGACCCTGAAGCTATTAAGAAACTGTTTGAAAAACACTCTCTGAAGAACAAAACCGTTCTTAATCCCGAATTTGCTACGTCTCCTATATGCATTGATGATCCTGATTATAATTTCTCTGTTGATCTTTCACTTATACCTATGGTTGAAGCTGACCCCTTTTATGGCAGAGAAAATGATGATGCTATTGCACACCTGACTAAACTCGGTGAGTTGGGTAGCCTGTTTACCACAGATGAGAAGATACGATACTTTTATGTGATCAAGCTTCTTCCTTTCTCCTTGAAGGAGGGTGCTAAAGCATGGTATGATTCACTCCCGTGCGGTTCCATTAAGAGTCCTCAGGACTTAGCTCACTCTTTTGTTGATAAGTACTTTCCTGGTCACATGCAACATGCTGCTTTACAAAGAATTTATAACTTTAAACAGTTGCAGGATGAGTCCCTCCCTAAAGCTTGGGGGAGGTACTGCGGTCTGATTCGGGCTAGACCAGGACATGAAGTCCCTAAGAATGAATTAATCGATATATTCTATGCTGGTCTAACTGATGAATCCAGGTCCTATTTGGACAGTTGTGCTGGTTGTGTTTTCAGGAAAAGAACACCGGACGATGCGGAAGATTTAATGGGCAGGATTGCCAAAAACCATGAAGATTGGTCCGTCCCTGAACCACCTCCACCAACAAAGAAGAGGGGCATGTTTGTTCTGAGCCCCGAGGATATGCAAGAAGCAAAGAAGTCTATTAAAGAGAAAGGTATTAAAGCTGAAGACGTGAAGAATCTACCCCCTATTGAGAAGCTGTGTGAGCCTACCACTCACCCTCCTATGGTAGAGGTACACTCTCTTTTAGATTTCAACGCAAGTGACATCCCTAATTGTAAGCCTCCTGATCAATGTTTAGATGAGTTTGATAATTTTATTATGAAACAAAATCATTTTAATGAGAGGATAGAAAGTCAGTTGCATGATAATTCCCTTGCTATCAAAAGACTGCTTGATGTTTTAGATAGAACAGTTAATGATGTTCAATGTCTTGTGAAGCATTTTCATATGGTTCAAACTCAGCTTGATCAAATTTCTAATGTGCAAAGAGATTTGCTTGCTAACAATGCCAAACAAGATAATTTGCAGGCTTTTGGGATTAAGACCCGAGGAGGAACTAGTACTCAAGATCCTCTCTATCCAGAGGGACATCCGAAGAGAATCGAGTAGTATTCTCAAATGCAGGAAGAAGAAATTGTTGGCTCTCCAAAGAAAAAGAAGAAACATAAGGAGACTGACAATTCTAATGATCCTATTGCAGATTAAGAACCAGCTATTGATCCCAATAGTGTATCTATCTCCGATGCTGAGACTGAAGACGGTGCTGAACCTGAAGGTAATGATAATGAGAAGAATGATCCGCCTGAAGTTCGAGAAGAAGAAGCACCTGACAAACGTAAGAGGTACACTAAAGAAGACTTCATCGCAAGAAAACATGGGAAGGAAAGAGAACCATGGGTACAGAAACCCATGCCCTTTCCAGGTAAGTCCATCAAATCTAAAGAAGAAGAGCATTATAATAAGTTTTGTGAGTGGATTAAACCTCTTTTTCTTCAAATCCCTTTGACCGATGCTATTAAGTTACTTCCTTATTCAAAATATATGAAAGATATTGTCACTAACAAAAGGAAAGTTCCTAATGATGCAATATCTACTATGCTTGCTAACTATTCTTTCAGTGGCAAGATTCCTGAGAAGCTCGGTGATCCAGGTATACCCACCATTCCTTGCTCCATAAAGAATAATTATGTCAAAACTGCTTTATGTGATCTTGGAGCAGGAGTGAGTGTTATGCCTCTCTCTCTTTACGAGAGGCTTTGTTTAGAAAAACTAATTCCTACAGATATCTCCCTTCAGATGGCTGACAAGTCAACCGCTGTTCCGATAGGTATTTGTGAGGATGTTCCCGTAGAAGTTGCTAATTGTTTAATTCTTACTGATTTTGTTGTGCTTGACATGCCCGAGGATGGGAGCATGTCCATTATTCTTGGTAGAGCTTTCCTTAACACCGCAGGTGCTATTATTGATTGCAACAAAGGAAAGGTTACCTTCCATGTGAATGATAAAGAACACACGATATATTTTCCGAAGAAGATCGACAGGAGGCATGGCCTCAACTCTATAGAAAATATCGAGACCGTGAAGATTGGAGAATGGTATTGTCCACTACATGTGCCTCACAAATACAAAACTATCATGGTAGGGACAATGTCCATCAAGGTAAAGGTTCAGTGATTACTTCGTGAGAGGTGAGACTTTTTGCTCTATATATCGCCTGTTTGTTGGTAAGACTTGATCAACCTTATTAGCAAATATGTTTTATATGGATAAAAAGTTGAGCTTGTTATGTTTTCACTTGTTTTTAGTTTTGTCCTACTTGCTGTACCTAGAATTTATGTTTTTGAAGCTTCACAATACTACTAACTACTTCAAGTTTTCAGAGAGTTTCGCAGCTTTTTGAACTTCGAAAAATTTTCAACAGTGAAGTTTTTAGAAAAATTCCAGAAAAATTATAATAAAAATTTCCACGTCGGGAGAGACCCAGAGGGGCCTGGGGCCAGCCAGGGGGGCCACTAGTGGCCCAGGCGGCCAGCTGACGCGGCCCAGCCCCTGGCCGCGCCCACAGGGCGCCTGGGGCCCACGGGACCCCCCTCCAGGTATGTCTTCTTCCTCCCTCTCTCTCTTTCTCCAAAAACGCGAGTTCTGCACTTGTTCTTTGTGTTCTTGCTGTTCTTGGTGGCGATTCTTCGATCTCTCTCTACAGCCCATCATTTGAGCTGAAATTTTGAGCAAATACTCCCTGGCATGTGACTCCTCCACCCCTCCAATTAGATTTTTGATTGGTGGCCTCATTTGTGAGTATTTAGTAGTTCTTGGTGCTGTAGAGATGAGCTTGCATGCATGTGTAGAAAGTTATTTTTCAAGTTTTGATGCAAGATTATGCCTTGGGCAAGTGAGTTGAGTAGTTTGCCTTAGCTCACTTTGTTTTAATCCTCGTTTTTGTAAATTGTAATTATTTTTCAGAAATGAGTTTGTTAGGAAGGGCAAAAGGATGGCTTGAGAAGAGGAGGCCCGCACACTCTGATCGAGTTACTAGAGCCGCAGCTTCACCATCGACTGCTAGGGTGAGCTATAATGAAGATCATGTGCCCCTGGAGTTGTTGGAAGACACAAGTCCAGCACGTGCGATGACGTCCATGTGATGAATTCATGGAAGCTGCGGGAATCAAGGATGAGTTTTATAATCTTTGTGCTAATGCAGGTTTGACACGACTCGTCACGCGCCGTGTTACTCAGTATCAAAAACTCACCTCCAGTTTCATTAACAGTTTTAGATATAATCCTGATTCAGGTGCTATTGAGTTTAAAATTTATAATGATCTTATCACCATGACTTTGCGAAATTTTTGTGAAATAATAGGTGTGCCGAATGTTGGGAGGACGGCTAGGATGGCCACTCAGCCCTCCGAGCTGAAAACCGTCATCAACTCTCTCTGCAGCATGGGTACGAGGGATATTCATCGGTCGAAGATCTCCAGCATCTTGTTTCCTCACCTCAGGTATTTTGCATATTATATTGCTAGAGGGGTGTTAGCTCGTGACAACACGAGCAGCATTTCTGCTCCGGATATTGCTATCCTGGCAGCAGCCCTCTCAGGGAGGTCTGATTATAATCTGGGTACCTTAATTGCTCGACGCCTTGCTATAAACGGTAACAAGGGGGACTTATATGGTGGCGTTTACGCCACACTTATCTTAGAGCATCTTGGAGGCACCCCATACCCTGATGATACTCCTTTTACTTATTTAAGCTTTGATCTTGCTGCTATGAAAAGGCATAAGTTTGTTACCATGGGTTCTGAGCTTGATAATCTTATTTATATCTTGCGTTTCGGAACTGCCGCGGAACGCGAGATCCGTCTACCTGCACCTCTTTTGTTTGATTTTTCTCGCAGGAACGGATGGTCTTTTGATGTTGTTCGGTTCGATGAGTTCATGGTCCAGCATAAGTTTCATAACCCCATGGAGGGGGTTGTGCTCGATGAGGAGAGGCACGGTGAGATACCACATTTTCAGGAAGAGACCGTCACCAAGTTTGGTGAAGGGTCTTCCTCTGTTTGGCGTTCGGAACCTTCCTCGTGGGAAACTCCGAGGAGTTCGGTGTACGCGCCTGCATCCTTCTACGATTCTTGGACTCACCACCATACCCCTGGTGCAGGAGGCTCCTGGGGGCAGTAGCTGCTACCAACTTAGGCCAAAAGCCTAAGCTTGGGGGAGTACGTGCCCTTCTCACTTTTCCATTGTATTATCCGTTTTATTCGCTTTGATTTATTCGAAGTTTTTGCCCGTTCTTCTTTGTTTCTCTCTTTGCAAAAACAACAAAAAGATTTTTTTTTCTTTCTTTTGCTTTTATTCAACCTTTGAAAAAACCCAAAAAGATTTCCTTTCTCTCTTTAGTTTGCTTTGTTTTCAGAGATCAGCTCGAGTCCGTGATGTCATTTGATTATATTTCCTACGTTCGATCGTGCAAGTGACAAGCAGTGATGACGAAGATCGACTGAAAGGAAGCAACAAGGAAGACCGGTATGAACTCTTATTGTTTCTACTTTTGTACATATGCCTGTACTTATGATCTAGAGACCAGCTTGTAGCGACATAGTGCTATGTTTACAATGCTCTTTCAGTGGTTCATGCTTTCCTTGTGGCTAGTCCCGAATAACTAGAGTATATAATGTGTTATTGAAATGATCTACATGCATTGCACTGTTCATAGTCTGGTATACTAAGGTGGTATTTCCCTTTAGAGAATTTTTGGATTGACTTGGCACATGCTTACACATGTTTAAGACTAAAAAGTCTACTTTGCCTTGATGATCTTTGAGTTTTAGAATAGTTATATCACTTTCATGCCCGATTCAATGTTGCTTTGTCGCTCTGCATGATTATGATCGTTTTTGCTCTCTAGTTGGTCGCTTCCCAGTCTTTTGCTAAACCTCCACCTGTACTAAGCGGACTGACTGCTTGTGCATCCGAAATCCTTAAAACCAGTTATGCCATATGAGTCCACTATACCTTCCTATACATGGTATTTACCTGCCATTCCTAACGAAAACTTTCATGTACCATCTCGAAACTAATCAAAAGCATTTCCTTTTTGTGCCTATGTTTTAGCTCATGAGGAAGTAGTAGTTAATTCATGATCTTTTTAAGTTGGACAAGTTTCACCCCTAGATTGCATGTATAATGTGCAAACCCCTAATACGAAAAGGAACTGGCATTGAGTGCGCCCGGCTCAAAAAGATAATATAACAAACAAACCCTCCTTCACGCTTTGTTCATGAGAAATTAGAAAACTTTGGCAGTGATAAACAAAGGAGATTAAGACGATGTGATCGTCCTCATGCGGGAGCCGTTCCTCGAGACTTGTCCACTCAAAAAGTGATTGAGTTATCTGCTAGCATTCGTTGGCGAAATATGCACTTCTCAAAACATGTTTACTTCTGTTTTTAAAACCAAGAGCTCTGGTACATGTTTAGTTTTTGTTTCCGACCACGGGTTTTCAACCTTGCCAATAAAAGCCACGGTTCGAGAGTCTCACCTTCTTTCTTCAAAGCACCAACTAGGAGAGCATAATTGTCATTCTGAGTGTAATGTGCATTGTCCCAAAGTATTACATTGTCTTCTGGATACTTGTGATATGATTTATTCTGAAATTCTCAGTTCTAGTCTCCTTTAAAACTCTGGAGGAGTCTCTGCATTTATGTTTTGCTTCACTCATGGAGGCTAGCGAGATATCACCCTAATATGATCAAGCTATGTGCAATGTAATCTTGTCTTGATTTTCAGTAATGTATTATTTACTTTTAAGTATTTGTGACTGGTCACTTGAAAGAAGGATTGCTCCTTGCATTGTCCTCATAAGTACTGTTTCAATACTTGCTAAACTCTTTTCGTAGTACATGCTTATATACATCTAATGAAGCAAAAGAGTTTGTCAAAGTTTTCTTTGTCGCGTCCAGTTCGTTGAACTGAATTGCTTGAGGACAAGCAATATGCTAAGCTTGGGGGAGTTGATACGTCTCAAACGTATCTACTTTTCCAAACACTTTTGATATTGTTTTGGCCTCATTCTTGCATGATTTGGACTAAACTAACCCGGACTGACGCTGTTTTAAGCAGAGCTGCCTGTATGGTTTATTTGTGTGCAGGAAAACGGATTTTTAGGTGTCTCAGAAAAATCCACGAAAAATCACAGAAAATCCACGCACCCGAAGGAACCAGGAGCCAGAAGTGGGGCCAGAGGGGGGCCAGGGGGTGCCCAGGCGCCCTGTGGGCGCGCCCCCCTGGGCCGCGCCGGGAGGCCGCCTGGGTGGGTCCCACACCCCCTGGTGCCCTACTTTACCTCGTATTTTTACTCCTGACGTAGAAACCCCAGATCAGAAGTTCTTTCGCAGTTTTCCGTCGCGGAGCCGCCGCCACCCTCTGTTCTTCCTCGGGAGGGCTAATCTGGAGGCTGAATTGGCCTCCGGAGAGGGGAGATCGTTGCCATCATCATCATCATCACCACTCCATCATCCCTCCATGACTTCCCCTTTCATGTGTGAGTAATTCCCCTGCTGTAGGCGAAGGGGATGGTAGGGATTGGATGAGTTAGATCATGTAATAGTTTATCAGATCGTTGGGGGCATGTTGCCTATCATCTACTATGGTGTTTATCATCTTTGCTACAACTTGTTATTCTTAATGCTTGACACTTAGGGCCCGAGTGTCATGATTTCAGATCTGAACCATATGTGTTTACATGAATATATTTGTGTTCGTGATCCTATCTATGAGTTGTTTGCACCTGTTACGGTCCGGAATCGGCGATCCCAAAAGTGACAGCTTGGGACACCAAAGGGGATGGTCCGTAGTTTGAGGATTACATGTATCCATTGAGTTCATTGATTTGTTCCGGTGCTCTTTGACAGGAGCACCTTAATATCCATAAGTTCCTTTTGGCCCCGTTCGTAGCGGGATGGTAGGACAAAAGATGTTGTGCAAGTTCTTATTGCAAGCACGTACAACTACCTACGGGATACATGCCTAATTTTTGATGTTTGCCTAGATGATCATTACTTTTCCGTGTGCCGTGCCCCAAGTTAAATCTATCTCATCCATGCAGCGCCCAACCATCCATCTCCCTAGCCTACATTGTTTTAAATCCTGCTTGTCACTAGTTGCTACTTTTGCCATTTACTACTGCTATTTACTTTTGCTGTTTACTTTTACTATTACTATCATCACTATCATATCACTGTTACCACTTATCTTTTGTTGCAAGTAAGTATATTTCAGGTGCGGTTGAATTGACAACTCAACTGTCAAAACTTATAAATACTCTTTGGCTCCCCGTGTGTCGAATCAATAAATTGGGTTATTCTTACCCGCGAAGACTATCTCGATCCCTTACGGTTGAGGGTTATCAATACCTCGATCGCCATTGAGCTCTCCGGAGGACCGGGGTTATCGTCATAACTAGACTCAAGGGATTAGGGGCTACGTGGCCAGTTAGGCCCTTGGGTCACGATGCCCAAGGGTCCCCCTTGACGTACGAACGGCTCTCATGAAGGAGAACGAGCACCATACCTTGCCCACGAGCCTTCGCCTGGGATGGGGGCACGAGAAGGCCAGGTGTCTGGGCACCAGGTAGGGTGGCGTCTGCTAGGCGTGACCTGAGCATAGCCCGCGTGCCTAGCCCCCCTCACGACACTCATCCAAGGAGAAGCTATGAGCGTCGTGAGCTGAAAAGCTCCCTGAGGTTGGTGCGACCACTGGGGGCCAGCCTCAGTTGTTTATAACTAGCGTGGAGCATAGAGCTACCACACTTGCGCGGAGTGTGGGCATAACCGCGCCTCGGTCATATCGGCCAGTGCGGAGCTTGGTGCTTCCACTGGTTTGTGGGCATAACCGCTCCTCGGTTGGATCTGCCAGCGCGGAGCTTGGTACTTCCACTGGACCGTGGGAGGGAGCCTCCCACCGGGAGAGACACCGGGGCGTGTACATCCCCGTCCTGACACGTGGCTTGCACGGTAGGACAGCCAAGGTGTATATGGGCCCTCCTCAGGACGAGTTGAACGACTCTGAGGAAGTTCTCATGAGCTTACGCATCACTCACGAGACCCTACCCTGAGGCGGGTTGCGCCTGAGTCTTCTTCTACAAAATGTGAAAAGAGAGGTGTTGTGTCGACCTGTGCCGAGTGCATCTCCAAGGGATATTGCATGAGAAGGCCGCAACACCAGCGACCCCAGGAGGTGACGTCATGGGGTTAACCCGCGAGACAGAGCTCAGCCACTGGATTTGTCGACGCTGCAGGGACGGACCCGAGCATAGACGTCGTGCCTAGTCTTCTCATGCCACGATCCAAAAGAAAACAGCCGGCGCGTGGTTCCCGCGTGAGCGAGGCACCTTCCACGGGCTCCTACTTACCCATCCACGATTAGCCCATGCGAGAACAAGGCACCAAGGACCATGGGAGGTGCCGTCACGTAAATGGCTCGCTAGGCAGAGCTCAGCCCTTGGGTTTATCAACGCTGCAGGGACGGAACCGAGCACAGACGTCGTGCCAGTCCTTAATCATGGGGCGGTCGCAAGTGGGCTCACAAGGGCTCATGACTTTAGTGGCGGTGAGGACGCCAAGCATATAGATAATGCGAATGGAAAAAAAATATCTGGCCTTGATCATGCAAAAAGGGAGATAACCGCGGGGAAACAGCCCCCAGCGGCCCGAGGATGATGCAGCCCGAGAGGCGCCCTCGTTTGGATACCTGAAGTGTCACCTGATACTTGCCGAAGGAGATTTGGGGTAGCTGAAGACGCGAGCTGTGCAGGCCGCTCCCGAGTATCGTCGGGCTCCTGAGGCCCAGGGGCTCCGGAGGCTCTCACTGGTCGCGCGGGCCCGACTCCCGCTCCGTCCGGACCACCTGCCACTGAGCCTCCCGAGCCCCCAAGGCCTGCTACGCGAGATGCTGGAACGTGGCAGCTGCGTTGCGGAAGCCGAAGAGCGTGCAGACGTAGCTGCAGGGGAGGGCCCTCCTCCGGCCGACCGCCATCGGCCAGAAGAGCTCCTGAGAAGCGGCTCGGTTGAGTCCCGCGATGTCGACGCAGACGCGGAAGCAGTCGCTTGGGCTACGAGAAGGTGGACTTGGGGTTGTGCGGTTACGCCCACCGTGGATGAGTCTTGCGTACTGAAGTTCCTATGTAACTTGGTCGATGAAGTCCTGAGCCCCCAGCGCTGAACGGCCCACGCTGGGCTCACAAAAACGCGCATCAAGATACGCTTGCAGGTGGTGCTCGAACACCTCCCTCGAGGCACGGGTCAGCTCGGGGACACTCCAGAGGAGAGCCCCTGAGCCCGTCACGAGAGGGGCATCGATCGCACCTCCCTATGCGAGGGTGGAGGGTGCCTCGTCAGCAGGCGCGAGTCCTGAGGCCAGGCCGTCAGGGGCCCCCGCGTACTGAGGTCCGTCGACGGGTAGGTTCTTCTTCTCGGGGCGGTCCGCAGGGCGAGGACGGCTCCATCCTCATCGGAGCATTCGACCGCCGCGGTCTGGTAGGCACGCTCCAGGGAACGTACCACTTCCTTCTCGTCGGAGGCGATTGTGATGACTCCACCGCTTTCGGGAATCTTGAGGACGTTGTAGCCGTGATGGGTCACCGCCATGAACTTGGCGAGGGCAGGATACCCCAGGATGGCATTGTATGGGAGGTGCATGTTGGCGACGTCGAAGTCAATGAGCTCTGTGTGGTAGTTGTCGCAGTCGCCAAAGGTGACTGGGAGGAGGACCTGCCCCATCGGGAGTGTGGAGCCATCTGTGATCCCTTATAATGGCTTGGTGGGGTGGAGCTGGTCTCGAAGGTCTGGACGGAGAGGACGTTGAGCCCTGCTCCACCGTCGATGAGGGTCTTGGTCATGAGGACGTTGCTAATGGTCGGGGTGCACATCATCGGGAGGGCGCCTGGGGCCGCAGTGCACTTGGGCTGGTCTTTGGGGTCGAAAGCGATGACTTGCTTGGTCCACCTGAGGTTGCGTGCAGCGTCAGGCCTGGGAAGTGCCGTGTTTACCTCACGGGCGAACTGCTTGAAGATGCGGTGAGAAGCCGGGGCATGAGCTCCTCCCAAAATGCATGTGACTGCGCGCGGCTCCTGGAAGCCCTCTGCCCCGCCTCCCTGGCGGTCGTCGTCGTTCCTCCTTTGCGGTGGTGGCAGCGGAGGCAGGCCTCCATGGCCCCGAGGGCGACCCTCACGAGGTTGGTCGCGCCATGGGGCATCACGAGGCTGCTCCTGCCAGTGGTCTTCACGAGGCTGTTCACGCCACCCTTGGCGCGAGTTCCTGCCATCCCAACGTCCTCCTCCTTGGCCTCCTCCATGGCCGTAGCCACGGTTGTCGCGCTCATGGCGCTGCCCGCCGCGCATCGCCCTCAGCTCCTGGCAGTCGTTGGTGTTATGGCTATGGACATTGTGGAAGATGCAGTACGGTCGGTTGTCTCTGGGGAGGTCATCGTAGCCGCAGCCACGCTTCACTTCTAGCTCTGCAGCCAGCACGGCAGGTCCCTTGCGCTTTGACTGCTTGGCCTTGGTTTTCTTGTCCTCCGCCTCTGCCTCAGGCAGCTCCTGAAGGGAGAGGTGGCCTTCCTCCGCCCTGGCGCACTTTGCCGCGAGCTTGAACATCTCGAGGGCCGTGCATAGGTCTTCATGGATGGCGAGCTCCTCCCTCATCCTGATGTCACGAACGCCATCGGAGAACGCGGAGATGATGGCCTCGTCCGAGACCCTGGGGATACGGAGGCGCATGGTGTTGAAACGTTGGATGTACTTTTGCAGGGTTTGCCCCGGTTGCTGCCTCACGCGACGCAGATCAGCAGCTGCCGGAGCTCGGTCGCGGGTGCCTTGGAAGTTAGCAACGAAACGCTCGCGAAGCTCTTCCCAGGAGGAGATGGATCCCACGGGGAGGTTCAGGAGCCACGAGCACGCGCCGTCCTTCAGAGCCATGGGCAACCAGTTCGCCATGATCTGCTCGGTGTCGTTGGACGCCTTGATGCTCAGCTCTTAGAGTTGGAGAAAATCCGTGGGGTCGGTGGTGCCGTTGTAGCATGGAGGTAGGTCCGGCTTGAACTTGCCGGGCCAAGCGAGGCGCCGTAGCTCAGGGGCTAGGGCACGATATCCAGCCACGCTCACAATCGCAGGCGCCCCCTACGCTTGCGATGCTGGTTCTTGAGGTGCTGGCGCCACAACCTCCTATGGCGCACGGTCTGGGCGCTGTGGGCCTGGGGGCTCATGAGCCCCTGCATGAGGGTGCGGAATCACCTGACAGCTCTCCTCACCGCGGGCGTGGGCTCTGCGGGGTTGCTCACGTCGAGGGGCCTCGCGTCGGCCCTCCTGGCCGGCGTGGTGGATGGGAGGCGGAGCCGGGAGCCCACGTCCCTCGTTCACCGCCGGGGGCGACGGAGGACGTGAGGAGTGCGTTCGTGCAGGCGCTTATCCAGCAGCGTTGACGAGCTCGGTGATGCGGTGGAGCCACTCGTCGTAGAGGTCATCTGCTGGGCGGTAGCGCAAGAGTTCCCGCGCCATCAGTAGCGCAGGCTACTGGTAGACCCGCCCGCGACGAACTAGTGAGGACGACGCTGTGGCCGGCGAGGGTGAAGGTGTTGCCGTGCAGCCATCCCGCCGCACGGATAGTGGCAGCGAGGAGTCCTGCTACTTGTGGACAGCCGGGTCGGTGTTGGTGTTGGCTACCGGCAAGTTGGGGCGGAGCAGTGCGCCGTTGCCCGCAGACGCCGTCTGAGCGACGTTCGCAGTGCGGCGGGCGGCGCGAGCTCGGCGTCTGTCCACCATGGCTGTGGAGGAGGTCGGTGACGAGAACGCGACGAGGTCGTCGGAGAGGCGAGATTTCGACACGCCCCCTATCTGGTGTGCCAAATGTCGGATTTAGGGCTCCGCAAAACCCGTTAAGTTCGAACACAGGGGCGTGAACGAAGATTTCTCCCACTCACGTCTACCTGGCGCCTCGCTCTTGTCTCGGTGGAAGGATTCAAGCAAACAACGAACAAGCACACAAGAGTTTATCCAGGTTCGGGCCACCGTGTGGTGTAAGACCCTACTTCCTGATTTGGTGGATTGGCTCCGGGCGAGCTAGAATATGAGCTAGTACAACGGTTCCTGAGCTCAGGAGGCGAGCTCAAGAGGGTCAGGAGGCTAGTGTTCTTACTCCTTGTGCGGTGGCTAAGTGTGTTCTTCCCCCCTTTGCAGTGGGAGTCCTAGCTACTTATATAGGCGGCCACGATCCTCTTCTCCCGAAATGTTTAGGCGGGAAGGGATCCCACAACAGACATTTTTGAGTGGGAACATAAGGGCGTTCTTATCCTGACAAAAGCGGTCTTCGCCTGCAAAAGGATCAGGCGGTGACACGGTGGTGGGATCGACGTGACATCCGCCTTATCATCCTTGCGGTCTTCGGTCTTGTTGCACCAAAGAGGAAACCTTTGCCCCGCTCCTTGGGAACCAACAGCTGTGCTGTCTCCTTTGCACCGAAATGGCAACTGTGCCGCTGGCGGACGCTGGCACCCGCTGGCATGGTGCATGACTACTGACATCACTGCATCCTCCTGAGGCAGGCTCGGCCTTGGATTCTCCGCCCCTCCGGAACGCCTTGCTGAGGCCGTTCCCAAGGGGGTCTTGACGTTGTTCTCCTCGCAAGGCTTGGCCCCCTTGCGAGGGTCTTGAGTAGCTGGTCGATCAGCTGGGCCGTACCAGGCCTCTTGTAGGAGCGCATCGCGGCCCGCAGACAGGCAAGTCTGGGTACCCTGGTTCCCAGGACGCCGACAAGAAGCTATTCCAACTAGTAGTGCTGATCACAACACCTCTATTAAGATGCTTAAAGAAGTTATTTTTTCCGAGCTTTGAAGTCCCTAGATACTTAATGACTGGCGGTGGTTCACATTTTATTCATGGTGCTTTCCGTAAAATGCTTGCTAAGTATGATGTTAACCATAGAATTGCATCCCCTTATCACCCACAGACTAGTGGTCAAGTAGAATTAAGTAACAGAGAGCTGAAATTAATTTTGCAAATGACAGTTAATAGGTCTAGAAAGAATTGGTTCAAGAAACTTGATGATGCATTATGGTCCTATAGAACTGCATACAAAAATCCTATGGGTATGTCTCCATATAAGATGGTTTATGGAAAAGCATGTCACTTACCTCTCGAGCTAGAACATAAGGCATATTGGGCTATTAAAGAGCTCAATTATGATTTAGAACTTGCTGGTGAGAAGAGGTTATTTGATATTAGCTCGCTTGATGAATGGAGAACCCAAGCTTATGAGAATGCCAAGCTGTTTAAAGAAAAGGTTAATAGATGGCATGACAAAATGATGCAAAAACGTGAGTTTAACGTAGGTGATTATGTCTTGCTATACAACTCTCGTTTAAGATTTTTTTGCAGGAAAACTTCTCTCTAAATGGGAAGGTCCTTACATTATCGAGGAGGTTTATTGTTCCGGTGCCATAAAAATCAACAACTTCGAAGGCACAAATCCGAAGGTGGTGAATGGTCAAAGAATCAAACATTATATCTCAGGTAACCCTATAAATGTTGAAACCAATGTTATTGAAACCGTAACCCCGGAGGAATACATAAGGGACACTTTCCAGAACGATTCAGACTCTGAAAAGGAAGAGGTATGTGGTACGGTAAGTAAACCGACTCCAAAACAGTTCTAATGGCAATTTTTTCACCGTTTTGGAATATTTAGAAAAATAGAAAAATAAGAGGCAGTCCGGAAGAGACACGAGGCGTCCACGAGGGTGGAGGGAGAGCCCCCTTCCTCTGGGCGCGCCCCCTACCTCGTGGGCACCTCGTGTGCCTCCCGAACTCTGATTTCTTGCACGTTACTTCTTTTGGTCGGTAAAAATTCATTATATATCCTCCCAAAGGTTTTGACCACTGTATCACGCAAAAATCCTCTGTTCTTGTTTCGAGCTATTTCTGCTAGGGTTGACAAGGCCAGGCATCATGTCGTCCTCCTCCTCCAACAATGAGGGCAACGATGCTTGGCTAATGAAGATAGAGCTGAAGAGGGAATTACCCAAGGAGATCAACAAGGAGAATAGGATCAAGAAGGCTGTGGAAGGTCAGGCTCCGGCAACAGGAGAAGAAGACATCCTTCAACCCCTTCCAAACCTTTTTACTTCAACTGAGATTGAAGCTTTCAAGATGATTGAGTTAGCTCAAATACAAAACAAGTATCTCACAAGTGAAAATATTTTGCTGAAGGAGCATATCACCGCACTCAAAGGTATTATCCGCAAGTTGGAGGATCTCCTACGCTCGATGTATGATGATCCGTCATCGCTGCTTTCGACTCCCTCGTCACCAACTTCGAAGAAGGAGACATAATCATATGGGTATGGGCACTCCCCTTGGCAACTCCCAAGCTTGGGGGAGGTGCCCCGGTATCGTATCACCATCACACTCCTATCTTTACCGTTTTTCTTAGTTCGATCCTTTTGGTAATATCTTGATCTAGTAGAATAAAGTTAGCATGATCTAGTTGTGATCTTTTGCTTTTTTATCTTACCTTTGTAATCGAGTCCGTGGGCTATATAATAAAGATTAGTGTTGAGTCAAGGGCTGGATTTCCTCACTTTGGTCATGAGAATAAAAGAAAATTTAAAAAGTATCAAAGAGATCATATTAAACTTATGGGAAGTAATGACTTCACATATAAGAGTATGATGAATAAAATTTGTTGAGAGTTGACAAACATAGTTTTGGCCATCATTGCAATTAATAGGAAGTAATAAAGAAAGAGAGGTTTCACATAAAATATATTATCTTGGACATCTTTTATGATTGTGAGCACTCATTAAAATATGACATGCTAAAGAGTTGATGTTGGACAAGGAAGACAACATAATGGATTATGTTTTCTTATATCCAAAATAAAGTATGTTGTCATGGATCATCCAACATGTTGAGCTTGCCTTTCCCCCTCATGCTAGCCAAAAATCCTTACACCAAGTAGAGATACTACTTGTGCTTCCATACATCCTTAAACCCAGTTTGCCATGAGAGTACACTATACCTACCTATGGATTGAGTAAGATCCTTCAAGTAAGTTGTCATTATTGCAAACTCTCTAAAATATGTATGATTTATTAGTGTGGAGGAAATAAGCTTTATACGATCTTGTGATATGGAAGTAATAAAAGCGACGGACTGTGATGTCTAATACGCAACCTTCTTCTTGTAGACGTTGTTGGGCCTCCAAGTGCAGAGGTTTGTAGGACAATAGCAAATTTCCCTCAAGTGGATGACCTAAGGTTTATCAATCCGTGGGAGGCGTAGGATGAAGATGGTCGCTCTCAAACAACCCTGCAACCAAATAACAAAGAGTCTCTTGTGTCCCCAACACACCCAATACAATGGTAAATTGTATAGGTGCACTAGTTCGGCGAAGAGATGGTGATAGAAGTGCAATATGGATGGTATATATATATAGGTTTTTGTAATAAGAAAATATAAAAATAGCAAGGTAGCAAGTGGTAAACGTGAGCATAAACGGTGTTGCAATGTGTAGAAGCAAGGCCTAGGGTTCATACTTTCACTAGTGCAAGTTCTCCCAACAATAATAACATACCTGGATCATATAACTATCCCTCAACATGCAACTGATACGTCCAAAACGTATCTATAATTTCTGCTTGCTCCATGCCTCTTTTGTGTGATATTGCTATGATATTTATGCACTTCCATACACTTTTGATCATATTTGGACTAACCTATTAACTCAGTGCACCCCAGTGCTAGTTTCTGTTTTCTGTTGTTTTTGTATTTCAAGTTTTCCCATTACTTAAATTGCCAGAAAAATTCCGGGAAAAATATATAAAAAATCAGCACTCCAGAAGCTTCCATGCGGCAGAAGTAGGGCCAGAGGGGGGCCACAGGGGCTCCAGGCGCCCTGGGGGGGGGGGGGGGGGGGCCCCCCC
>LR738713.1:574763812-574835629 GCA_902687465.1 Secale cereale | reverse complement strand
GGGGGCGGCCCCACCCCTGGCCGTGCCGGGGGGCGCCTGGGCCCCCCTTACCTCCTCTGGTGACCCCCATTTGGCATATATTTACACCGCGTCCCGAAACCCTCGAGGACGGAACCCTTTTCTCCAGAAGCTATTCCGATCTCCGCCGCCATCGCCACCATGTTTCGGGGGACCAGAATTCTAGTGCCGGCACCCTGCCGGGACGGGGAAGTGCCTCCGGATTCATCTCCATCGACGTTGCTTCCTCCCTCCATGATGCGGGAGTAGTTCCTCCTCGGGGATGAGGTTTCTACCAGTAGCTATGTGGTCAATTCTCTCTCCCATGATGTGATCTTTGTTGTGATCATAGGCTATGTTAATCTAGGGTGATCCCATGATATTTCCCCTTCCTCTATGTATTTGATTGATGTACCCACTTGTCTTTATCAAGTATAATCTCCGAGACCAAGGTGACAGCGGTCTATTGGACATGGATTAGAAGAATATTTTCATGAGTGATTTCCTCTTTTGTGTGTGGATTGAAGATTGAGAGTC
This sequence comes from Secale cereale, assembly GCA_902687465.1. Lineage (NCBI taxonomy): Eukaryota > Viridiplantae > Streptophyta > Magnoliopsida > Poales > Poaceae > Secale > Secale cereale. The sequence continues at coordinate 574,835,095 of LR738713.1, read as the reverse complement.
TCTTGGTGCTTGTCTTTGACTATCCTTGAGATATGTTGTGGTGATTGTGGTACTCTCTTTGGATGGCCGCGGTGACATTGGGAAATCCATAGATAGAGAACTACGAACTTTGAGGTGTGCTTTTGTAGCCCTACATAATTCTCGTCCTCTCTTGACCACAAAGGAATGACCTCCGGGTGCGTCTCCGTTGCATGTTTTATGGGAAATATCATGTGATTCGATTATGTTAATGTTGTTGGGAGTTGCCACTAGTGAAAGTATGAAGCCTAGGCCTTGTTTCCACCATTGCAATACCATTTGTACTCACGTTTACCACTTGTTTGCTTGCTGCACTTTTTATTACAGATTTATATTACTTTGCTTTGCCACCCCTATCATCCATATTTTACCATCTCTTTGCCGAACTAGTGCACCTATACAACTCCTAGTTGTATTAGGTGTGTTGGGGACACAAGAGACTTCTTGTATCTTGATTGCAAGGTTGCTTGAAAGGGGTACGTTCAACCTCCACTTACCTGAGTTCGATAAACCTTGGCTTACTCACTTAAGGGAAATTTGCTGCTGTCCTACAAACCTCTGCTCTTGGAGGCCCAACACTGTCTACAGGAATAGAAGCGTGTAGTAGACATCAAGCTATTTCTGGCGCCGTTGCCGGGAAAGTGAGGTAAGTGAAGTTACCTTCTCTAGATCTTGCAATTAAATCTTTTCGTTTCTTGTTTTTAGTTTCACTAGTTATGTTTATGGAAAACCGCACTCTTAGTTCGCTGCTTGGGGAAGGCCGCTTTACCACACCCGTGGTAGAGAAGTCTCCTCCACCTACTGAATGTATCCCATTCCGAATACCACTTGGGATAATTGAAATAATTAGGAATGATTGTTATGATGGGACAGTCAATCCTAGTATTCATTTGTTGAAACTTACAGAACTTTGTGAGTTGTTTAAGATTTCAGGTTTGACAAGAGATAGAGTCATGAGGAAATTATTTGCCTTGTCACTGAAAGGAAAAGCATTGGAATGGTATAGGCTACTAGATGACTCTCACCTGCTGGATTGGGAAGAGATCCAGTCTCTCTTTTACTCCAAGTTTTATCCTCTTCATGAAGTCCATGAGAATAGGAATTATGTTTATAATTTCTATCCTCATGACGGAGAGAGCATAGCTCAAGCTTGGGGGAGACTGAAAACGTTAATGCTAAAATTTCCTAACCATGGGCTCCCCAAAGATATGATTATTACTAATTTCTATGCGAGGCTCTCTCGACAGGATAAAGATTTGCTCGATGCTTCCTCTATGGGTTCTTTCACAAACGAAAAGATTGATGCTAAATGGGAACTCCTTGAAAGAATTCAACGCAACACTAAAAATTGGGAGATCGACAAAGGTAAAGAGTCAGGTATAATTTATGAGTATGATTGCATTAAGTCCTTTGTTGAAACTACAAGTTTTAATAAGTTTAGTGCTAAGTTTGGGCATGATTCTCAACTCCTTGTTGATTTCCTCAAATCTTTTGCTTCACATCTTAATATGCCTAAGGAGGACTGGATCAAGCATCATGAACCTTTTAAAGAGATTTGCAAAGAAAATGAAATTGTTCATGATGATTGCAACATGCATGATCCAATTCCTAAAAATGAAGTTTTATATAAGCATGTTAATTTTTGTGGAGTGGATAGACCTTGTGAAAGGCCTATGATTGAAGAAGAGAAGTATTGTAAGCAACATAAGCATGAAAGAACAATCACTTGGGTCAAAGATTTAAATGAAATTGCTAGAGAATTGTGTGACCTTTATCCTTTTACTTGTGAACTTTGATGTATAGAGGGTCACTTTAATTTTCAATGCATGCACTTTCAAAACATAACTGTTAACCAGTTGTGTGATAACATGATCACCTCTGATCTTTATGATGAGCTTAGGTTATTTTTGATGTGTGAAGAGTTATCAGAAAAGACTTCTTGGCTGGATGTTGATGCCATAGGAATAAAAAACACTTTGCAAAATTGCCATCTCTATTGTGTTGTTAATTGCCATGAAAAGGATTACATAAGTAAGATTATAAAGGAGGGAACTTTACCAAAGTATAAAAATTTCTCTTATATTTCTGCTAATAAAAAGGAGAGTTTCTCCCAAGTTTCCCCTATTGTTTCTAATGATAAACCAGATATGTGGAGAAGCTTCGTCACCAACCACTCCCTCCTAAGGTGAAGAAGAAGAAAAACAAGAGGAGGAGGAAGAGGAGCAAGAAGGAAGAAGAATGGGTATCAACCTGGCCTGAGCATATTCCTCCCATCAACTTGTATCCTAATGGTTGTAAGTTTAAAGAAGAAGGTGAAGTTTATTGCCTTAATTATCATCTTGATGATACGTCCGTAGGCACTATTGAAGATGATTTTGATTATGATATGCATGTTACTTATTGTGATTGGGAAAATGATGATAATGCTACTTATGATCTTGAAAATCTTTTTGGTACCAACTCTGAAAGTGATGATATGGAAAGCTCTAAGCTTGGGGATGATAGGATTGCAAATCCTTTACCCACTAGTGAGGTGATAATTGATAATTCTTTTGCTAGTAAGAATAAAGACAACATGTTTACAAATATAGTTGCTAGCAATGATAATGCTCTTCTCTACTATGATGATGTTATAACTCCAATCTATAGTGATTATAAAGGTACCTATGACATAAGGAGAAATTATCCTTATGAAACTTGTCATAATCACGGAGGGAATTACTCCCTTGTTGAACACCATCTTCCTAATACACAATTAATCTATAGTGTTCAAGTTGTTTATGATAGTCCTACTCCCACTATTACCAATGAGAAAGATTATGCTTATGTAGAGAGTAAGAGTACCTTTTTGCATGCGGATCATGGTAACAATGCTTTATGTGATGCTTATATTGTTGAGTTTATTCGTGATCCCACTGAAAGTTATTATGAGAAGGGAACATATGCTTATAGATATTTCAATAATATCAAGTTCCCTCTCTTTATGTTGAAGGTTTTGAAGCTACACTTGTTTTGCCTTCCTATGCTTATTGCTTTGTGCTTCAATGAATTATTCTATTGCAATATTCCTATGCATAGGAAGCATGTTAGGCTTAAATGTTTTTGGTATTTGCTCCTTGATGCTCTCTTTTGTTCTTCAACTCTTATTCCTACGAGAGCATCATTAAAGTCTTAAGCCTATCTTTATGGCTATAAAGAAAGAGCTCTAGGGAGACAACCCTTGTTATCTTTGCTTTCAGTTTGTTCTTTCAGTTTTTAGTGGTCTTGATGTTTGTTACTACTGTAGCAACATCATTGTATCTTTATTTTTCAGCTTTGTGCCAAGTTTAGCCTCCGATTGCAAGAAAGTTCAAAAGTTGTGACATGCTGTCCAGAAAACAGATTCTGTCCTTGGACAGAAAAATTCGTATAAAATCACCAGATCATCTTTTTGATCTGAATTTTTTTGACAGCGTACTCTATACAATTGGCTTTCGGGCGTATGTTCTGAGTTTTTTGATTTGAGTTGCAGAAGTGCCCCGAAAAAATTATTTACTACCTGCTGGTCTGTTTTTCACAGATTCTGTCCTGTTTTGCCTTTTCTTCGTTTTGCAAACCTTGAGCTTGCTTTTTCTTTGCAAAAACCTTTTGGCAATCTTGAGAAACAGTAGCTCTTCAAGATTATCCTTATTTCCAGTAGGGAAAAATTATTTTATTGTGGGTACTAACCTCGCTAATTAGATTATGATGAGTTATGTATGAAGGGAGTTTTCAAGTGTGCGAGGGAAGATGATAAAAAGATTCAGGAGGGTCAAACGCTCAAGCTTGGGGATGCCCCCGTGCACCCCCAAGAAATATTCAAGAAGACTCAAGCGTCTAAGCTTGGGGATGCCCCCGTGCATCCCCTTCTCCATCAACAATTATCAGTTCGTCTTTCGTTCCACTATATTTTAATCACTTCATGCGTTATGTGCTATGCTTGGAGTGTCTTGCTTTTAGTTTCTTTTTTAGTTTTCTTTAGCTTTGATTGCTGTTCATAACGAGTTAGAACCCAGCTTTCTTTGTGTGGGAGAGAAACACGCTCCACTTCAACCTAGAACACAACATAGGATTTTCATGCTTATCTTTGTTGTGTATGTTCTTTGTCTTTCAATAGCTACTGTCATGTTTAGCTCTTAGTTTTCATGCTTTTGTTTTTAAAGAGCTTTTGTTTAGTTGGTTGCTGAACTCTCTTGAGTTATCATGCTTATCTTGTTAAGAGAGTTTGTCTGTGGCACTGGTTGATATGTCTATGATAAAAATGCTATGTGCATAATGGTGCTTAGTAGTTCATGTTTTCTTATGGTTAGTCTCAAATAGCTGGGGGGGGGGGTTCTTAATGTGTTATTGAAGTACCAGCATGATTTGTTTGCCTATGATGTGGTATGGTTTAGTGATATCTTCCTCCAAGAATTTATTTTGATTGACTTGGCATATGCTCACGCATATTTAAGACTATAAAAGAAAGTCTATCAAGCCTTGATGATCTTTAATTTCTGAGTAGCGATATAACTTACATGCTCGATTCAATGTTGCTTTGTCGCTCTGCATGATTATGGCAGTCATTGCTCTCTTAGTTGGTCGCTCCCAGTCTTTTGCTAGCCTTCACCTGTACTAAGCGGGCTGACTGCTTGTGCATCCAAAATCCTTGAAACCAGTTATGCCATATGAGTCCACCATACCTTCCTATATATGGTATTTGCTTGCCATTCCTAACGAAGACTTTCTTGTACCATATCGAAATTATTCAAAAGCATTTCCCTTTTGTGCCTCTGTTTTAGCTCATGAGGAAGTAGTAGTTAATTCATGATCTTTTTAAGTTGGACAAGTTTCACCCCGGGATTGCATGTCTAATCTGCAAACCCCTAATACGAGAAGGAACTGGCAAAGAGTGCGCCCGGCTCATTAAAAAAATACAACAAACAAACCCTCCTTCACGCTTTGTTCATGAGAAATCAGAAAACTTTTGGGAGTGATAAACAAAGGAGATTAAGGGGATGTGATCGTCCCCGTGCGGGAGCCGTTCCTCGAAACTTGTCCAGCTCGAGAAGTAATTGAGTTATCTACTAGCATTCGTTGACGAAATATGCTTCTCCCAAAAATCATTTTTACCTCTGTTTTTAAAAACCAAGAGCTCTGGTACATGTTTAGTCTTTGCTTCCTACCACGGGTTTTCAACCTTGCCATCAAAAGCCACGGTTCGAGAGTCTCCACCTTCTTTCTTCAAAGCACCAACTATTGAGAGCATGATTGTCATTCTGAGTGTAATGTGCATTGTCCCAAAGTACCATTGTCTTCTGCATGATTATGATATCGCTTATTCTGAAATCATTGTATCTAGTCGTCACTTAAACTTCGGAGGTGCTCCTGCATTTATTTTTTGCTTCACTAAAGGGGGCAAGCGAGGTATCACTTTGTCATGTTTGCACACCATTCTCACTACAAATCTATTCGGTGTTTTCAGTATAATATTTTAAAACTTTCAGTTCTTTGTGATATTCTCATGAGGCAACTTAATTACTATAGATTCATTATCTCAGTAAGCATTTTTCATGTGACTGTGAAAAGTTCTTATATGGTTGGTAGCATGTCACCACAAAAATTATGCTTGTTATCATTTACCTACTTGAGGACGAGCAGGAATTAAGCTTGGGGATGTTGATACGTCCAAAACGTATCTATAATTTCTGCTTGCTCCATGCCTCTTTTGTGTGATATTGCTATGATATTTATGCACTTCCATACACTTTTGATCATATTTGGACTAACCTATTAACTCAGTGCACCCCAGTGCGAGTTTCTATTTTCTGCTGTTTTTGTATTTCAGGTTTTCCCATTACTTAAATTGCCAGAAAAAATCCGGGAAAAATATATAAAAAATCAGCGCTCCAGAAGCTTCCATGCGGCAGAAGTAGGGCCAGAGGGGGGCCACAGGGGCTCCAGGCGCCCTGGGGGGGCGGCCCCACCCCTGGCCGCGCCGGGGGGGCGCCTGGGCCCCCCTTACCTCCTCTGGTGACCCCCTTTGGCATATATTTACACCGCGTCCCGAAACCCTCGAGGACGGAACCCTTTTCTCCAAAAGCTATTCCGATCTCCGCCGCCATCGCCACCAAGTTTCGGGGGACCAGAATTCCTGTGCCGGCACCCTGCCGGGACGGGGAAGTGCCCCCGGATTCATCTCCATCGACGTTGCTTCCTCCCTCCATGATGCGGGAGTAGTTCCTCCTCGGGGCTGAGGTTTCTACCAGTAGCTATGTGGTCAATTCTCTCTCCCATGATGTGATCTTCGTTGTGATCATAGGCTATGTTAACCTAGGGTGATCCCATGATATTTCCCCTTCCTCTATGTATTTGATTGATGTACCCACTTGTCTTTATCTAGTATAATTTCCGAGACCAAGGTGACAGCGGTCTATTGGACATGGATTAGAAGAATATTTTCATGAGTGATTTCCTCTTTTGTGTGTGGATTGAAGATTGAGAGTCTCTTGGTGCTTGTCTTTGACTATCCTTGAGATATGTTGTGGTGATTGTGGTACTCTCTTTGGATGGCCGCGGTGACATTGGGAAATCCATAGATAGAGAACTACGAACTTTGAGGTGTGCTTTTGTAGCCCTACATAATTCTCGTCCTCTCTTGACCACAAAGGAATGACCTCCGGGTGCGTCTTCGTTGACTGTTTTATGGGAAATATCATGTGATTCGATTATGATAATGTTGTTGGGAGTTGCCACTAGTGAAAGTATGAAGCCTAGGCCTTGTTTCCACCATTGCAATACCATTTGTACTCAAGTTTACCACTTGTTTGCTTGCTGCACTTTTTATTACAGATTTATATTACTTTGCTTTGCCACCCCTATCATCCATATTTTACCATCTCTTCGCCGAACTAGTGCACCTATACAACTCCTAGTTGTATTAGGTGTGTTGGGGACACACGAGACATCTTGTATCTTGATTGCAGGGTTGCTTGAAAGGGGTACGTTCAACCTCCACTTCCCTGAGTTCGATAAACCTTGGGTTACTCACTTAAGGGAAATTTGCTGCTGTCCTACAAACCTCTGCTCTTGGAGGCCCAACACTGTCTACAGGAATAGAAGCGTGTAGTAGACATCAGCAACAAAGAGTCACTCCAAAGTCACTAATAGCGGAGAACAAACGAAGAGATTATGGTAGGGTACGAAAGCACCTCAAAGTTATTCTTTCTGTTCTATCTATTCAAGAGTCCGTAGTAAAATAGCACGAAGCTATTCTTTCCCTTCGATCTATCATAGAGTTCGTATAGAATAACACCTTAAGACACAAATCAATCAAAACTCTAATGTCACCTAGATACTCCATTGTCACCTCAAGTATCCATGGGGATGATTATACGATATGCATCACACAATCTCAGATTCATCTATTCAACCAACACAAAGAACTTCAAAGAGTGCCCCAAAGTTTCTACCGTAGTGTCAAGATGAAAACGTGTGCCAACCCCTATGCATAGATTCCCAAGGTCACGGAACCCACAAGTTGATCACCAAAACATACATCAAGTGAATCACGTGATATCCCATTGTCACCATAGATAAGCACATGCAAGACGTACATCAAGTGTTCTCAAATCCTTAAAGACTCAATCCGATAAGATAACTTCAAAGGGAAAACTCAATTCATCACAAGAGAGTAGAGGGGGAGAAACATCATAAGATCCAACTATAGTAGCAAAGCTCGCGATACATCAAGATCGTGCCATCTCAAGAACACGAGAGAGAGAGAGAGATCAAACACATAGCTACAGGTACATACCCTCAACCCTGAGGGTGAACTACTCCTCCCTCGTCATGGAGAGCATCGGGATGATGAAGATAGCCACCGGAGAGGGATTCCCCCCTCCGTCAGGGTGCTGGAATGGGGTCTAGACTGGTTTTTGGTGGCAACAGAGGCTTTCGGCGGCGGAACTCCCGATCTAGGTTATTTTCCGGAGGTTTCAGTATTTATAGGAATTTTTGGTGTAGGTCTCACGTCAGGGGGGTCTCCGGGCTGTCCATGAGATAGGGGGCACCGCCACTTGGAGTGGGCGCGCCCCCACCCTCGTGGGCAGCCTGTGGCTCTCCTGGCCCAACTCTTTTACTTCGGGGGCTTCTTTTGGTCCTAAAAAAATCATGAATAATTGGCACGTCAATTGGACTATGTTTGATATTCCTTTTCTGTAAAACTAAAAAACAAGGAAAACACAGAAACTGGCATTGGGCTCTGGGTTAATAGGTTAGTCCCAAAAATCATATAAAAGTGTATATAAAAGCCCATAAAACATCCTAGAAGGATAATATAATAGCATGGAACCATAAAATATTATAGATACATTGGAGACGTATCAGACTGCATAATAAAGGTCCTTATCACAAGTGGCAATATAAAGTGATGTTCTTTCGCGCTAAGACTTTGTGCATCCAACCGTAAAAGCACATGACAACCTCTGCTTCCCTCTGCGAAGGGCCTATCTATTATTCTTGCCTTGTAAAAGTCAAGGTGAAAATCATCTTTCCTTTTTACATTTTATCCTTTGGCAAGTACATTGTGTTGGAAAGATCCTGACATATATACCCAATTGGATGTAAGTTATCATGGTCTATTACTGTTGACATTACCCTTGAGGTAATAGGTTGGGAGGCAATACCATAAGCCCCTATCTTTCTCTGTGACCGATTAAAACACCATACCCATAAGTATTGCGTGAGTGTGAGAAATTGTGAAAGACTATATGATAGTTGAGTATGTGGTCTTGCTGAAAAGCTCTTACATTGACTCTTTTCGATGTTATGATAAATTGCAATTATTTCAATGACCGAGATCATAGTTTGTTGGTTTTCAATGAAGTTTCTGAGTCATACTTGACATTGTGAATGAATTGTTACTTTAGCATAAGAATCATATGACAATATATATGTGTTTCTATTATAAGAATGATCATGATGCCCTCATGTCCGTATTTTATTTTTATCGACACCTCTATCTCTAAACATGTGGACATAATTTTCGATATCGGCTTTCACTTGAGGACAAGCGAGGTCTAAGCTTGGGGGAGTTGATACGTCCATTTTGCATCATGCTTTTATGTTGATATGTATTGCAGTATGGGTTGTTATTACACGTTATGTCACAATACTTATGCCTTTTCTCTCTTATTTGACAAGGTTTACATGAAGGGGGAGAATGCTGGCAGCTGGAATTCTGGGCTGGAAAAGGAGCAAACATTGGAGACCTATTCTGCACAACTCAAAAAGCTCCGAAACTCCACGAAACACGGTTTCAGAAAATATAAAAAATATCTGGCGAAAGAGATCCACCAGGGGGGCCAACACCTGTCCACGATGCCCATCTTCTCCTATATGGGGTATTTTGACCTGGAAAAAATCACAAGGAGGCTTTCGGGACCAGACGCCACCGTCTAGAGGCGGAACCTTGGCGGAACCAATCTAGGTCTCCGACGGAGCTGTTCTGCCGGGGATACTTCCCTCTGGGAGGGGGTAATCGTCACTGCCGTCATCACCAACAACTCTCCCATCTTGGGGAGGGTTATCTTCATTAAAATCTTCACCAGCACCATCTCCTCTCAAATCCTAGTTCATCTCTTGTATCCAATCTTTGTACCAAAACCTCAGATTGGTACATGTGGGTTGCTAGTAGTGTTGATTACTCCTTGTAGTTGATGCTAGTTGGTTTACTTGGTGGAAGATCATATGTTCAGATCCATTATGCATATTAATACCCCTCTAATCATGAATAATATTATGTCTTGTGAGTAGTTACTTTTGTTCCTGAGGAAATGGGAGAAGTCTTGCTATAAGTAGTCATGTGAATTTGGTATTCGTTCGATATTTTGATGAGATGTATGTTGTCTTTCCTCTAGTGGTGTCATGTGAACGTCTACTACATGACACTTCACCATTGTTTGGGCCAAGAGGAAGGCATTGGGAAGTATTAAGTAGATGATGGGTTGCTAGAGTGACAGAAGCTTAAACCCTAGTTTATGCGTTGCTTCGTAAGGGGCTGATTTGGATCCATATGTTTCATGCTATGGTTAGGTTTACCTTAATACTTCTTGTGTAGTTGCGGATGCTTGCAATAGGGGTTAATCATAAGTGGGATGCTTGTCCAAGTAAGGGCAGCACCCAAGCACCGGTCCACCCACATACCAAATTATCAAAGTAACGAACATGAATCATATGATCGTGATGAAAACTAGCTTGACGATAATTCCCATGTGTCCTCGGGAGCGCTTTCCTTCATATAAGAGTTTGTCCATGTTTATCCTTTGCTACAAACAGGATTGGGCCATCTTGCTGCACCTTATTTACTTTTACTATTTGTCCCTTTCTACCAATTACCTTATCACAAAACTATCTATTACCGATAATTTCAGTGCTTGCAGAAAATACCTTACTGAAAACTGGCTATCATTTCCTTCTGCTCCTCGTTGGGTTCGACACTCTTATTTATCGAAGGACTACGATAGATCCCCTACACGTGTGGGTCAACAACAGTTCTATCAGTGAACACTTACTCAGAATGTCTGGGTACTACAATCACATGACTCAACTTGGATGCAAAGTTGACGAATATAGTGTTATTGATATAGTTCTTCAATCACTACCACCAAGCTATAAAGGCTTCGTGATGAACTATAATATGCAAGGGATGCAGAAGACAATTCCTGAGCTCTTCGCTATGCTCAACGCTGCGGAGGTAGAAATAAAAAAGGAGCATCAAGTGTTGATGGTTAACAAGACCACTAGTTTCAAGAAAAAGGGAAAGGGAAAGAAGGGGAACTTCAAGAAGAATAGAAAAACAGTTGCTACTTCCGCGAAGAAACCCAAGTCTGAAGCCAAGCCTGAAATTAAGTGCTTCTACTGCAAAGGGACTGGACACTGGAAGCAGAACTGCCCCAAGTATTTGGCGGATAAGAAGGATGGCAAAGTGAACAAAGCTATATTTGATATACATGTTATTGATGTGTACCTTACTAATGCTCGTAGTAGCACCTAGGTATTTGATACTGGTTTGGTTGCTAATATTTGTAACTCGAAACAGGGGCTACGGATTAAACAAAGATTACCTAAGGACGAGGTGACGATGCGCGTGGGAAATGGTTCCAAAGTCGATGTGATCGCCGTCGGCACGCTACCTCTACATCTACCTTCGGGATTAGTTTTAGACCTAAATAATTGTTATTTGGTGCCAGCGTTGAGCATGAACATTATATCTGGATCTTATTTGTTGCGAGACGGTTATTCATTTAAATCAGAGAATAATGGTTGTTATATTTATATGAGAAATATCTTTTATGGTCATGCACCCTTGAAGAGTGGTCTATTCTTGTTGGATCTCGATCATAGTGATACACATATTCATAATATTGAAGCCAAAAGATGCAAAGTTGATAATGATAGTGCAACTTATTTGTGGTACTACCGTTTAGGTCATATTGGTGTAAAGCACATGAAGAAACTCCATGCTGATGGACTTTTGGAATCACTTGATTATGAATCACTTGGTGCTTGCGAACCATGCCTCATGGGCAAGATGACTAAAACTCCGTTCTCCAGAACAATGGAGCGAGCAACTGACTTGTTGGAAATCATACATACTGATGTATGCGGACCGATGAGTGTTGAGGCTCGTGGCGGGTATCGTTATTGTCGGTGTACAAAAAGAGGGGTACACTTTTTGTACCCCTATGACTGTGCACGGGCAGTCTGAGCCACGGTGCCACCAGACCAAGCATGGCGAGGGAGGCGAGCCGGGGCAAGACCGAAGCTTGATGGAGACTGGAGCGACACCAAGAACAAGACCACAAAGAGCAAAGGGACGAAGCGGCTCTCCCCAGCAAGATCCTTGCCGGGGCCAGCACTGGCGGCCCCGGCAAGACCCTTGCCACGGCAGCTCGCCCCACGCCTACGGAGCGAATCACCCTTGAGTCCACCACCCCCATGGGGCGAGGATTCTGGAGATACCCCCGTGGTGGCATGCAGATCTTTGTGAAGCATTCAAGATCGCATGCAAGTTAAGAAGACGACGACCCTTGGCGGGATTCCAGCCTAGGAGAACCACAAGGCCCCCGGCAAGCACCTTGCCGGGGATGACAGCAGGCGCCACTGCAGGACCCTTGCCGGAGCCCCGGCAAGGCCCTTGCCGAGGACAACCGCAGGGCCACCGTCAGGCCCACACCAACTGGGTTTCTACCGACCCACGCAGCCGCCGACCCGAGCAGCTGACGGGCTTATGCATGGCAACCCACAGATCCTCGTGGAGGCCCGCCGTTACACCACCTCAGCTGCCTGTCTGCCTACATGGCGCCTCAGGCACTGATGGCCAGGGCGCGTGTCAACACGAGGAGGGGCGGCGACGGACAAGACGGACGTCTCCCCCCGTCCCCGATAAAGCAAGGACACCTAAGCTGGGCGCATTAAATGCACCTTGTCATGTAGTACGAGGGATAACCTCGCATCACTGTACCCTTTCCACCTCCTGTGTGCCACTGTGGCAGCCCCTTTTTCCTATAAAAGGAGGCCCGAGGTGACCAGGAGAAGGATTCGGCTTTTTGGAACCGCTCGCGACCCTCTTGGAGCTCCTCATTAGCTGAAGAACACCAACATATAATCGACCAAAGCAGGAGTAGGGTTTTACGCATCCTTGCGGCCCGAACCTAGGTAAAGGAACCGTGTCCTGACTGTTAGATCCGCTCTTCTCTCAACCCCGGGCCCCGCAACCGTAGTAGGGATTCTTGTGATCCCATAGGTGTCGATCCAAATACACCGACATCTTTGGCGCGCCAGGTAGGGGGCGCAGTCGTGAGAATCGGCTTTAGCGGTTAGTTCGGCGCTCCTGCATCGTCATGGCACCCAAGAAGAAGACGACGATGGCGGTTGGCCAGTCGGAAGCCGGACAGCCCGTCCCGACGCGGGCGAGCAGCGGACCAGCCATGGAAAGGACTCGGGGCGCTGCTCGCGAACACCAACGCCATCCCGACAGCCGGAGCCTGGGAGGTGGTGATGTATGTGCGCCTGGTGACGGGCCACACCCCGCCAGTTCCAAGGATGGAGCCCGACCCTCCGCGGGTGGCGCGATGCCTTCCAGGGTCGCGGCCGCATCACCCGAAGGCGACGCGAGGGCCTCCAGAACTCCCACGCCGGCGCCAACAACACGCTCTTCTCAAGTAGCACGCGACGGACGGCATCATCACCCCGAAGATCCCGGACGTCACCATGGGAAGGGCCCCGAGCGCCACTCCCGAGATGTAGAAGACCTGCCCGCCCGCCGAAGCGCTGGTGGAGACGTTAGGCAATCGCGGGGTCGTGATGGAGCTCCCCCTGACACGGTCAGGGGTCGAAGCGCGTCACGGTCCGCGCAGGTTTCACTACCATTGACACCAACCGAAGCCTTGGCGCGCGCGCAGTTGCTCCCCGACTTTCCTCCCGTTACGGGGAAACTCGATGAATGGAGGGCCACCATCCGAAGCCTTGTCGCAGGCGCCACCAGGGATGACCTAAATCCAGCGGAACTCCCAGGCCGACGCTCCGATGGGGTCCCACGCACCAGCGGCGGGAGAGACGGCAGCGCCGTGGCTACGGTGCATTCGCTTCCTTCTCGCCCGGTGCCGCGTGCGTCGACCTGTCGAGACGTCGCGGGCGACGCCATCTCCATAGCATCGTCCGACCCACGGACCCGCGAGGACCAGCGTCAAGTTCTTCAGGAGCGAGCTCATGAGGATGCTCGAACCACCATCGAGCGCCGGCGCGGAACACGCCACTAGTCAGACAGGCGAGCAAGGCCTGCTGCAGACCGCCCAGCACCGGAAAGCCCTGGAGGTCTACCCTACGAGGTAGGCTGTCCAGCTTTCACCCGTGAGCTGCGGCAGTTCCAGTGGCCCTCTCACCGCACCTTCAAACCTGACATTGGCGAGAAGTACAACGGCAAGACCCACCCATCGGAGTTCCTCAGCATCTACACCATCGCGATGCAAGCTGCCGGGGCCCGCGACAATAAGGTGCTTGCGAATTACTTTCTGTTAGCTCTTAAACCTAACGCCATGTCGTCGTTGATGCACTTGCCAGTAGACTCTATTTCCTCCTGGTCCGACTTGTGCCATGAGTTTGTTGGCGCCTTTACCGGAGGCCATCAAGCCCATGGCCAAGCAAGTGACCTGCATGTCATACCCCAGAAGGAAGGCGAGACTCTGCGCAAGTACATACTGAGATTCAGCCGGGTACAATACAATATCCCCGACGTTCACCCTGCCGCCATCATCAGCGCGTTCCACCGGAACATGCGCAACCGCAAGATGCGTCAAGAACTGGCGATGACCAACGTGAAGGGTGTGGCGGAACTCTATGTTCTTGCCGACAGATGTGCCCGGGCTGAAGAGGGAAGGAAGTACCCCGGCGAAAGCGTCGGTGCGGAAACCGACTCCTCAGACGAGGATACTGCCGCTCCAGCGAGGAAGGGCCGGAACCGTAACAGGAAGCGCAAGGGGAAGGCCGTGCTTGCCGTCGAGGGATCTGATGACACCGGCTCCACCAAGAAAACCAAGGCGGGTGACCCTGGCAAAGAAATTGCCGGATGTGTCGCCTGCCGGGCCTTGGCGGCTGCCGAGAAGCCAGGAAACTCTGGCAAGCGATACTGCAAGATCCATCGCACCAAGGGCCATGATCTCCAGGGCTACCACCAGGTTGAGCTCCTTGCTGAGAAGCAAAGGGCTGAATACGAGAGGCGGGACAAGGAGAAGGGCCAAGACGGCACTGAGGGATCCAACAAGAAGCGTGACGGCCAAGCAGGCCGTCGCGGCAAGGAGAAACAGTAGGAAAGGCCCGCCCGGGGCCGCGACAGAAGACCTGAAGACGACGATCACGAAGAGGACGACGAGTCCGGCGGCCAAGAGTTTTAGAAGGCTACGGATGCCATGTGCGTCGATGGTGGCGCCTCGCTGCATGCTTCTCACCGCCAGCTTAATCAGTGGGCGCGTGAGATTATTGCGGCACAGCCATCGTCCGGTGCCCAAAAGCCGCTGAAATGGTCCAGCACACCTATCATCTTTGACGCCGAGGATCACCTTGATCACACTACTGCGGTCGGGTGCTTGCCATTGTTGGTTTCATCGACAATACGCAACCTCAAGGTGACGAAGATGCTAGTTGATGGCGGGGCCTGCCTGAACCTACTTTCACCCACCGTGATCGAGAAGCTGCAAGTTCCTGATGGAGACCTCGAGGAGACGGGCACGTTTCAGGGGGTCAGCCCAGGGAGGAGCCAACCAAAGGGGAAAGTCACGCTGCCCATGACTTTTGGGAGTGATCTGAACTACATGACCGAGAGGATCGTGTTCGATGTTGCCAAGATCCCCTGCCTTACAATGGGATCCTTGGCCGCCCAGCACTGGCCAAGTTCATGGCAGCATCACACTATGCCTACAACACCCTAAAGATGTCAGGGCCCATGACGATCATCACCATCCCCTCTGACAAGAAAGATGCGCTGATTTGCACCGACCAATTGTACCAGCAAGCAGTTGCAGCAACTGCCGCTACGGGGGAACTTGCTCCTGCCACTGGAGCCCCGGGAGGGAAGAAGAAGAAGACCGGCGAGACCTCAGGCGCCCACTCCGGCAAGCGCACCTCTTCGGAGTGCTGTGCACCCGTCAAGGACGTGCCTGAGAGCTCCACCGGAAAGAAGAAGCCCGGCGAGACCTCAGACACCCACTCCGGCAAGCGCACCTCCTCGGAGTGTCGCGCTCCCGTCGAGGACGTGCCAGAGGGCTCCACCGGCAAAGACAAGAGATCCAGGGCCACACCACCGGGAACCAAGAAGGTTTCTGTTAAGGAGGACGGTTCAAAAGGGGCTTTTACCATAAGCTCCGCCCTTGACAAAAAATAGGAAGACGCGCTCGTCACCTTCCTGCGGGCGAATGTCGACGTGTTTGCCTGGCAAGCATCCGACATCCCCGGCGTTCCCAGGGAGGTGATTGAGCACCACCTTGCTGTCTGCCCTCGTGAGCGGCCCGTCAAGCAGAAGGTCAGGAAGCAAGCTTTGGAATGGCAAGAGTTCATCACCGAGGAGATCCGGAAACTGGAAGCTGCGGGTTTGGTGAGAGGAGTGCTCCACCCAACGTGGTTGGCCAATCCAGTGGTAGTGCGCAAGGCAAATAGGAAGTGGAGGCTGTGTATTGACTACATGGATATCAATAAAGCTTGTCCCAAGGACCCCTTCCCATTGCCGCGCATAGACCAGATTGTTGACTCCACGGCAGGGTGTGACCTACTGTCATTCCTCGATGCCTACTCTGGCTACCACCAGATCTTCATGGCGAGAGAAGACGAAGAGAAGACAGCATTCATCACCCCATGTGGCACGTACTATTTCGTACGAATGCCTTTCGGGTTGAAGAGTGCCAGCTCGACGTTTGCAAGGGCAGTCCAGATTGGTTTTGAACCCCAGCTCCATAGAAATATGGAGGCTTATATGGATGATATAGTGGTCAAAACCAAGAACAAGGCAACCCTTATACCGGATTTACAAGAAACATTTGTGAACCTGCGCAAGATCAACCTCAAGCTGAACCCTGAGAAGTGCGTCTTCGGCATTCCGTCTAGCAAACTTCTCGGGTTCTTTGTGTCGCAGCGTGGGATAGAAGCCAATCCGAACAAGATCAAAGCTATAGAGCAGATTGAAGCACCCAGACGGGTCAAGGATGCGCGTCGGCTTGCTGGCTGTGTTGCCGCCATGAGTAGATTCATTTCCAAGTCTGCCGAGCGCGCCCTCCCCTTTTTTAAGATCTTGAAAAAGGCGGGCCCAATGGAATGGACGCCAGAAGCCAAAGCGGCATTACAGGATCTGAAGAGGTATCTTTCCTCTACACCAATACTGGTTGCGCCTAGACCACAAGAACTGTTGCTGCTATACTTAGCGGCAACGAACCAGGTGGTCAGCGCCGCACTAGTGGCGCAGTGAGAAATTGATGATGGGGTGATAGCAGCAACAGAGCCTGGTGCCACTGGTACAGAAGCGACACAGACGGTTGGAGTACATCCGAAAAATAAGATGATGCAGCACCCAGTCTATTTTGTTAGCTCCCTCTTACAGGGGCTAGATCAAGGTACTCCGGCGTGCAGAAATTGCTCTTCGACCTTCTTATGGCCTCGAGGAAGCTGCGTCACTACTTCCAGGCGCACGAGATCACTGTCGTCACTCGCCTCCCTCTGCAACGGATATTGCACAATCTAGACACGACGAGGAGGATTGTAGAGTGGGCACTAGAACTGTCCAGCTTTGGCCTCAAGTTTGAAAGTACCTCGACAATTCAGAGCCGAGTCCTAGCAGAGTTCGTCGCAGAATGGACCGCAACGCCTGATGAAGAAGTCCAGGAAATTGCTCTCCCCGGCAAAGAGGCGAGTTGCAACTAGATCATGTACTTTGATGGGGCTTTCTCCTTACAGGGCGCCGGGGCTGGCGTACTGCTGGTCGCGCCCACTAGAGAGCACCTCAAGTATGTGGTCCTGATGCACTTCCCCAGGGAGGTATCAATGAACAACACTGCCGAGGATGAGGGGCTGCTTGCTGGTCTTAGGATCGCGGCAGACCTCGGAATCAAGAAGCTCATTGTCAGGGGCGACTCGCAGCTTGTCGTCAAACAAGTCAACAAGGAGTACCAGAGCCCGTTGATGAGGGCTTACGTCGATGAAGTGAGAAAGTTGGAAGACCGCTTTGACAGTATACAGGCAGAGTACGTTCCCCGAGCAGAGAATGACATCACCGATTACCTTTCAAAGCGCGCTGCCCTCAAGCTACCTGTGGAACGAGGTACCTTTGTGCTTCAGCTTTCTCAGCCATCCGTTGATCCATCAACAGAGCAGAACAAGAGGAGGAAGTCAGGGCCCGGCAAGTACTTTCCCGCCGAGCTCCCCGGAGCCGCCGGCAAGGATGTTGCAGGGGACACTGAGTCCGCCACCGGAGGGCTAACTCAGGCGGAGCGTCAAGCTTTTGCCGTCGAGATGGCCACTCCCTTGGCGGAAGAAATGCCTTTAATCCTCGCCGTCGAGCCCCAGGCTCCAGTGTGAGCGCAGCATACTGTCCGATTCCTTCAGACTGGGGAACTTCCTGAGGAGCAGGAAGAAGCGGAGAAAGTAGCCCGTCGGTCTGCCATGTACCAGTTCGTCGATGACGTCCTGTACAGAAGGAGACTGAACGGTGTGAAATTGAAGTGCATCCCTCGAGAGGAAGGACTGGAGCTGTTGGCAAAGATACATGGAGGCATATGTGGATCCCACATAGGATCGAGAGCCCTTGCCGACAAGGCATTCCAGCAAGGCTTCTTTTGGCCCACTGCCCTCCAGGATGCGGCAGCGCTGGTCACCAGGTGTGAAGCGTGCCAATTCCATTCAAAGAAACATCATCAACCAGCTCAAGCCCTTCAAACCATTCCTCTCTCCTGGCCCTTCTCAGTCTGGGGGCTCGACATACTGGGCCCTTTCCCCCGCGCCGTCGGGGGCTTTGAGTACTTGTACGTTGCAATCAACAAGTTCACAAAGTGGCCAGAAGTGGAGGCAGTAAGGAAGGTCACAGCTCAGTCAGCCGTCAAGTTCTTCAAGGGACTAGTGTGTCGTTTTGGTGTACCCAACAGGATCATCACCGACAACGACATGCAGTTCACAAGCCGCACCTTCATGCAATATACCCAAGACCTCGGCAGCAAGGTCTGTTTCGCTTCCGTTGCTCACCCTCGAAGCAATGGTCAAGCTGAGAGGGCAAATGCTGATGTTCTGCGAGGATTAAGGACAAAGACCTTTGACAGGCTGCACAAGAGCGGGAGGCACTGGATTAATGAATTGCCGGCGGTTCTTTGGTCGATCAGGACGACGCCAAATCGAGCCACCGGCCAGACGCTCTTTGCCCTGATATATGGGGCAGAAGCAGTTCTCCCCACGGAACTCATATACGGGTCACCTCGAGTGCTCGCTTATGATGAGCTTGAGCAAGAGCCATTGCGGCAAGACGACGCAGTGCTCCATGAGGAAGATCGTCTTCGGGCGGCTGTGAGAGCAGCGCGCTACCAGCAAGCCTTGTGCCGCTACCATAGCCGCAAGGTTCATGCCCGAAGCTTTGAGGAAGGCGACCTTGTTCTCCGGCGCATTCAATCGCCAGGAATACGAACAAGTTGACGCCGAAGTGGGAAGGCCCTTATCGGGTAATACGAGTGACCAGGCCTGGCGCTGTCCGCCTGGAGACCGAGGATGCCGTTCCGGTGAGTAATTCCTGGAACATCGAGCATCTTCGCAAGTTTTACCCATAAGGCGCGGCTTGCCGGGCCCCCCGGCAAGCCACCCTTTTGTACGAGCCTTGCCGGCAAGGCATGTAACCCTTTGTACAAAGCCAGGCGCAGACCCTGAGCATAAATAAATGAAGCGTTGGCGCCCTAAGTTATAGCATGCATGCTGAGTTGAGTCTCGTCCTTGGTTAGGGTTGATAGTGCTTAGCAGCGGCTAACCCCTAGCTTAGAGGTCGATTATTTGCCTTTCCTCTGTCTTCTTTGGTTCACAGGACACGGAGACATCCTTGCCGAAACCACTCAGAGGAAGCAAAGAAGAACAGACCAGTGCCTAGGCCCCAACAAGCCAGTGTTGCCGGAGGCTGCAAGGGCAAGAATTCGCCCACGGCAGACCAGGGTTGCCGGGGGCTGCAGTTTTAGATAAGTCCTTCATCCCTTGTCATGCATTCCATTATGGACTGAGGTATGTGAAACCTCGTTCTTTTCTTTAAGCTACCGTGCTCCCATAACTCTAGGCCCTAAGGCTCGTTCCTGGGACTAGGTTTGGTCGTAGTCGCGGCAGCAAAAGGGTAAAACGAGGAGCCTGAGCCCGCTTCATCCCTACCTCCGCCAAGGGCGTGAGAAAGGTCGAGCGAAGTAGGGAAACGGTAGGGCCTGTTGTCGGGCAAGGACATGTTTATCTTAAGGATATCAGGGATTTATTCCCTGTTGTGGGTTTTTACCTACGAACAAATGACCCGGCAAACATTCCTTTTTCATTAAAAAACATTCCATTCGGGTACAGTCCATAGGGAATGAAAAACATGAATAAGGGGATTACAAGTTTTAAACTTAACAGATGCTCGAAGGCTTACAGACTAAAAAGAGATAAGATGCCCGTAATGCCTTTCTTGTCCCTCTCCTCAGGAGGTAGGTCAAGGAGGCGACAAGGGCAAAAGGGGCGCCTAGGCGAGCTACGGGTGGCAGAAGACACCAAGAAGGCATCTCGGCGGCCTCGCCCACGGCCCCGCCCCCTCCCTCTTCCCCTCGTGGCCGGTTCGGCCACTGCGGGTGCAGGAGAAGGGCGGACGCGTTGTCGAGCGGCGACCCTCGCCGCCACCGTTGAGGAGCCGAGGTTTTCTCTCTTCATGGCGGACAGAAGAGAGGAGCAGAAGTTGAAGGAGAAAGAAGATGGAGGAGTGCGGGGCGCCGTCCCCTCCCTCCGCCCTTTATAAAGGGGTGGGGCTGGAGCTCGACTGCCCCGCTTGGCCAATCAAGACGCAGAAGGCGAGGGGGGCTGGGACGACCCGCCGCCCCAACCAGCGGCGGCTCGGTTTCCCACCTTCACCTCTCGCCACCTCGAACGCATGGGAGGCACGTGGCGGACGTGCATAACCGAAAAGACGGGTGAGGCGACCTCTCCCCACCCCGTGATCGTGGGGAGTGGATGCCTAGACGACCGCGCCTCGGCCCTGTCCAGTAAGCTGGCCGCGCCTCCACGCTTCCCCCCGTTTACGGGGAAAACGCGGGCCGCCTCCTTTCGCATTTACTGCGACGTGACGCATGCTTGCGGAAACCGCCCCACGCATGCCGCCCACGTCACGCACGGCCCTCCACCCCGCGCCGCGCGCGCGGGACGTGGGAGACGCAGCGCGCGGAAGTTTTACCATGGTGAAAGCCACCCCGCCTGCTCGCGCACCGTTCTAGGCCTGGCCCAACAACGTGTCGCGGTTATGTGTGGCCCAGGCCCGGGGGCTCCTGTCGGTGTACAAAAAGAGGGGTACACTTTTTGTACCCCTATGACTGTGCATGGGCAGTCTGAGCCACGGTGCCACCACACCAAGCATGGCGAGGGAGGCAAGCTGGGGCAAGACCGAAGCTTGATCGAGACTGGAGCGACGCCAAGAACAAGACCACAAAGAGCAAAGGGACGAAGTGGCTCTCCCCGGCAAGACCCTTGCCGCGGCAGCTCGCCCCGCGCCTACGGAGCGAATCACCTTTGAGTCCACCACCCCCATGGGGCGAGGATTCGGGAGATACCCCCGTGGTGGCATGCAGATCTTTGTGAAGACATTCAAGATCGGATGCAAGTTAAGAAGACGACGACCCTTGCCGGGATTCCAGCCAAGGAGAACCACAAGGCCCCCGGCAAGCACATTGCTGGGGATGACAGCAGGCGCCACGACAAGACCCTTGCCGGAGCCCCGGCAAGGCCCTTGCCGAGGACAACCGCAGGGCCATCGTCAGGCACACACCAACTGGGTTTCTACCGACCCACGCAGCCGCCGACCCGACCAGCTGACGGGCTCCTGCGTGGCAACCCACAGATCCTCGTGGAGGCCCGCCGTTACGCCACCTCAGCTGCATGTCTGCCTACATGGTGCCTCAGGCACTGATGGCCAGGGCGCGTGTCAGCACGAGGAGGGGCGGCGACGGACAAGACGGACGTCTCCCCCCGTCCCCGATAAAGCAAGGACACCTAAGCTGGGCGCATTAAGTACACCTTGTCCTGTAATGCGAGGGATAACCTCGCATCACTTTACCCTTTCCACCTCCTGTGTGCCACTGTAGCAGCCCCTTTTTCCTATAAAAGGAGGCCTGAGGCGACCAGGAGAAGGATTCGGCTTTTTGGAACCGCTCGCGACCCTCTTGGAGCTCCTCATTAGCTGAAGAACACTAACATATAATCAACCAAAGCAGGAGTAGGGTTTTACGCATCCTTGCGGCCCAAACCTAGGTAAAGGAACTGTGTCCTGACTGTTAGATCCGCTCTTCTCTCAACCCCGCGCCCCGCAACCGTAGTAGGGATTCTTGTGATCCCATAGGTGTCGATCCAAATACACCGACAGTTATATTCTGACATTCGCTGATGATTTGAGTAGATATGGCTATATCTACTTGATGAAACACAAGTCTGAAAGATTTGAAAAGTTCAAAGAATTTCAGAGTGAAGTAGAGAATCATCGTAACAAGAAAATAAAGTTTCTACGATCTGATCGCGGAGGCGAATATTTGAGTTACGAGTTTGGACTTCATTTGAAACAATGTGGGATATTTTCACAGCTCACGCCACCTGGAACACCATAGCATAATGGTGTGTCCGAATGTCGTAACGGTACTTTATTAGATATGGTGCGATCTATGATGTCTCTTACCGATTTACCACTATCGTTTTGGGGTTATGCTTTAGAGACAGCTGCATTCATGTTAAATAGGGCACCATCTAAATCCGTTGAGATGACGCCTTATGAACTGTGGTTTGGCAAGAAACCCAAGTTGTCGTTTCTTAAAGTTTGGGGCTGCAATGCTTATGTGAAAAAGCTTCAACCTGATAAGCTCGAACCCAAGTCAGAGAAATGTGTCTTCATAGGATACCCAAAGGAAACTGTTGGGTACACCTTCTATCATAGATCCGAAGGCAAGATATTCGTTGCTAAGAATGGATCTTTTCTAGAGAAGGAGTTTCTCTCGAAAGAAGTGAGTGGGAGGAAAGTAGAACTTGATAAGGTAATTGTACCTTCTCCAGAATTGGAAAGTAGTACATCACAGAAACTAGTTCCAGTGATTCCTACACCAACCGTTGAGGAAGCTAATGATGATGACCATGAAACTTGAGATCAAGTTACTACTGAACCTCGTAGGTCAACCAGAGTGCGTTCTGCGCCAGAGTGGTACGGTAACCCGGTTTTGGAAGTCATGTTACTAGACCATGATGAACCTAAGAGCTATGAGGAAGCGATGATGAACCCGGATTCCGCAAAATGGCTTGAGGCCATGAAATCTGAGATGTGATCCATGTATGAGAACAAAGGGTGGACTTTGGTTTACTTGCCCGATGATCGGCAAGCCATTGAAAATAAATGGATCTTTAAGAGGAAGACGGATGCTGATGGTAATGTTACCGTTTACAAAGCTCGACTTGTTGCGAAAGGTTTTCGACAAGTTCAAGGAGTTGACTACGATGGGACTTTCTCACCCGTAGCGATGCTTCAATCTATCCGAATAATATTAGCAATTGCCGCATTTTATGATTATGAAATCTGGCAACTGGATGTCAAAAGTGCATTCCTTAATGGATACCTCAAAGAGGAGTTGTATATGATGCAACCAGAAGGTTTTGTCGATCCTAAAGGTGCTAACAAAGTGTGCAAACTCCAGCGATCCATCTATGGACTGGTGCAAGCATCTCGAAGTTGGAATATACGCTTTGATGAGGTTATCAAAGCATATGGTTTTATACAGACTTTTCGAGAAGCCTGTATTTACAAGAAAGTGAGTGGGAGCTCTTTAGAATTCTTGATATTATATGTAGATGACATATTGTTGATTGGAAATGATATAGAATTTCTGGATGGCATAAAAGGATACTTGAATAAGAATTTTTCAATGAAAGACCTCGGTGAAGTTGCTTATATATTGGGCATCAAGATCTATAGAGATAGATCAAGATGCTTAATTGGACTTTCACAAAGAACATACCTTGATAAAGTTTTGAAGAAGTTCAAAATGGATCAGTCAAAGAAAGGGTTCTTGCTTGTGTTACAAGGTGTGAAGTTGAGTAAGACTCAATGCCCGGCCACTGCAGAAGATAGAGAGAAAATGAAAGTCATTCCCTATGCCTCAGCCATAGGATCTATCATGTATGCAATGTTGTGTACCAGACCTGATGTGTGCCTTGCTATAAGTTTAGCAGGGAGGTACCAAAGTAATCCATGAATGGATCGCTGGACAGCGGTCAAGAACATCCTGAAGTACCTGAAAAGGACGAAGGATATGTTTCTCGTCTATGGAGGTGACAAACAGCTCATCGTAAACGGTTATGTCGATTCAAGCTTTGACACTGATCCGGATGACTCTAAGTCACAGACCAGATATGTATTTTTGTTGAACGGTGGAGCTGTCAGTTGGTGCAGTTCCAAGCAGAGCGTCGTGGCGGGTTCTACGTGCGAAGCGGGGTACATAGCTGCTTCGGAAGCAGCAAATGAAGGAGTCTGGATGAAGGAGTTCATATCCGATCTAGGTGTAATACCTAGTGCATCGGGTCCAATGAAAATCTTTTGTGACAACACTGGAGCAATAGCCTTGGCGAAGGAATCTAGGTTTCAAAAGAGAACCAAGCACATCAAGAGATGCTTCAATTCCATCCATGATCAAGTCAAGGATGGAGACATAGAAATTTGCAAGATACATACGGATCTGAATGTTGCAGACCTGTTGACTAAGACTCTTCCACGAGCAAAACATGATCAGCACCAAGACTCCATGTGTGTTAGAATCATTACTATGTAATCTACATTATTGACTCTAGTGCAAGTAGGAGACTGAAGGAAATATGCCCTAGAGGCAATAATAAAGTTGTTATTTATATTTCCTTATATATCATGATAAATGTCTTTTATTCATGCTAGAATTGTATTAACCGGAAACTTGATACATGTGTGAAAACATAGACAAAACATAGTGTCCCTAGTATGCCTCTACTAGACTAGCTCGTTAATCAAAGATGGTTATGTTTCCTGACCACAGACATGTGTTGTCATTTGATCAACGGGATCACATCATTAGGAGAATGATGTGATGGACAAGATCCATCCGTTAGCTTAGCACTATGATCGTTTAGTTTTACTGCTATTGCTTTCTTCATGACTTATACATGTTCCTCTAACTATGAGATTATGCAACTCCCGAATACCGGAGGAACACCATGTGTGCTATCAAACATCACAACGTAACTGGGTGATTATAAAGATGCTCTACAGGTGTCTCCGAAGGTGTTTGTGGTGTAGGCATAGATCGAGAATAGGATTTGTCACTCCGAGTGTCGGAGAGGTATCTCTGGGCCCTCTCGGTAATACACATCGTAATAAGCCTTGCAAGCAAACAGCTAATGAGTTAGTCACGAGATGATGTATTATGGAACGAGTAAAGAGACTTGACGGTGACGAGATTGAACTAGGTATGATGATACCGACGATCGAATTTCGGGCAAGTAACATACCGATGAAAAAGGGAACAACGTATATTGTTATGCGGTTTGACCGATAAAGATCTTCGTAGAATATGTAGGAACCAATATGAGCATCCAAGTTCCGCTATTGGTTATTGACCAGAGATGAGTCTCGGTCATGTTTACATAGTTCTCGAACCCGTAGGGTCCGCACGCTTAACGTTCGATGACGATCGGTATTATGAGTTTATGTGTTTTGATGTACCGAAGGTAGTTCGGAGTCCCGGATGTGATCACGGACATGAGGAGGAGTCTCGCAATGGTCGAGACATAAATATTGATATATTGGAAGGTTACATTCGGACACCGGAAGGGTTCCGGGGGTCACCGAATAAATACCAGAGTACGAGGAGGTTACCGGAACCCCCCGGGGAGTAAATGGGCCTGGTTGGGCTTTAGGGGAGAGAGAGAGAGGGAATGCATAGGGCAGCCCCCCGCCCCAAGCCTAGTCCAAATTGTACTAGGGGGAGGGACGGCGCCCCCTCCTTCCTCTCTTCTCTCCCTCCCCTTCCTTCTTCTCCTACTCCTACTAGGAAAGGTGGAATCCTACTCCTAGTGGGAGTAGGACTCCACCCTTGGGCGCGCCATAGGAGGGCCGACCCTCTCCTCCTCTCCTCCTTTATATACGTGGCCAGGGGTCACCCCATAGACACACAAGTTGATTTCTTAGCCGTGCGCGGTGCCCCTCTTCATAGTTACACACCTCGGTCATATCGTTGTAGTGCTTAGGCGAAGCCCTGCGCCGGTAACTTCATCATCACCGTCACCATGCCGTCGTGCTGATGGAACTCTCCCGTGACCTCAACTGGATCAAGAGTTCATGGGAGGTCATCGAGCCGAACGTGTGCTGAACGCGGAGGTGCCGTACGTTCGGTGCTTGGATCGGTTGGATTGCGAAGACATTCGACTACATCAACTGTGTTACTAAACGCTTCCGCTTTCGGTCTACGATGGTACGTAGACACACTCTCCCCGCTCATTGCTATGCTTCTCCTAGATAGATCTTGTGTGATCGTAGGAATTTTTTTGAAATACTATGTTCCCCAACACGAACGCGGAAGGCGGCCGCTAAATTCAACATCTTGCTAGAAGATGCGTCATCATGGAGCTCCGACGATGACTGGTTCCTTGATGCCTACATTGAGACGTCAGAGGAGGACATCACCGAGGCGGAGTCCGAGTTGGAGGATGATGAGTAGTAGTATTGTATCGTAGGAGGGAGGAGTCCGAGTAGTAGGATGGCTGCTATGAAACTATATATGTATTGTAGAAGGAGAACTATCTATGCCAATGTCTTTGTTTTGGATATTTGAAATTCATTTTGTGTCCAAAATTCAACATATGGCAAGCGCCGTCTGCTCGCGCGCGCTGCATTTTAGTGCGCCTGCTGGAGCTACGGGCGCGCGCTACATTTTATCGCGGTTGCTGGAGCCAGCGCTCCCCGCCGCGCCAAATCGGGCGATGGGCGCGCTGCAAACTGCTTTTTAGCGCGCCGCACATTGGGTGCCCGTTGGAGATGCTCTAAGTAATACCGTCGCACTTGATACGTGCCATGTTTCGGTCGCCTAAGCCGTCGGTCGTTCGCTGGCTTGCATCTTTCTCGTCTGCTTTCATCAGTGGAAGATCAGATCGCCACAAGGGAGATCCACCATCCGGGTGAATTACGCTGGATGATGATATCAACGACATCCTTGCCGGCCGCTATCTGCGAGAGGGAGAGAGGATTCCTATCAGAGGTGAGATGGTGATTGATGACTACGTCATTGACGTCGGTCAGCGGGAGGCGCCTCCTTGACGATGTCGCTTAACGCTCGCCCCCGACGATCTTGTTGATTTTACATCGGAGCCGCCGGCGTCGGGATCGTGGTTCAATTGCCTTGCCTCTACTGATGGTGCTGATGTTCATCCATACGATGCCACCATCGCTATGCAGGTCGCCAATGAAGTGTTGGCCGGTGAGACTACCAAGGACGATGGAGGGCCTTGGACGCCGGTGGTCCGCAAGAAGAAAAGCAAAGAAGGGTTGGTGCAAGAGTTCTGGGAGGATATCGGATTACCGACGCCGGCCTCTCGTGTGTGGGAGCACATTGGTGGTAGTCCCGAACAGAGTGATCACTCCGGGACCGATCTTCCCTCATCGGTTCCGACGCTAGCCTCTTCTTCATGATCCTCTCTGATGTGGAGCATCCCACGATCATCCCCATGTTCACTTCGACTAGGCTTCAAGTACACACCATTGGACACAAGGTTTACTTGCTCCTCACCAAACCTTCACTTTCCACATGTGAGCCATGGCTACTACCTCAAACATATGTGATATGCATGACCAAGAACCAAGAGGGAGACCATGAAGCATGCATCTAGGATCATCAGACGAGAAGGCGAGGACTCCAAGTATAAGGACCAAACGGAGAAGCTTCCAGAAGCTACAGCCACCGAATGATCGGTCCAGACCGGACGTCCAGCACCTGAATGCCGCGACAGTCAGAAGAAGACAGGCCAGCGATCGCTCCAGCCACCGAACGTCCAACATGTACCGGACGTCCGACAACCTCCCAATGACCGGACGACCGAGCCCCTCCGGACGACCGGTGCCACATCACAGAAGGATATTGGCGGATGTCCGAGACCATCCACACGTCCAGATGCTCGCAAGCCACCGGACGACCGGAACACACCGGACGTCCGGACGGCCGCGAGCCACCGGACGACCGGAACCCACCGGACGTCCGGTACCTGTCTGCGCACTGTGTGTTGGGCCCGAGGCCCATGTATCTCCCACTTACCCCTTCGTGGACCTAGACTATATATAATCCTTCCCCTTCTCCTAGTTAGGGTTAGCTTTGTGTTAGCTCATTTGAGACCTAGAGCATTGCTCATCCATAGTGCTTCTATTCCACAAGAGACCGCGGCCTCTACGGAGAAGATCCACACCGGATTCAGGACCTCATCACCGAGAAGACCCCTCGCGGATTCAAGATCTCCTCACAGAGATGAACTAGTTACTTCTTGTATCCCCCTTTGTTGGATTTGGACCATGTATCTCGTTGTGTTGATGATCTAGCACATGTGTGATCGTTTCTTGTTGATTTGAGTGTTTTCTCTCGTTTCCCCTCGTGATTTCCCCTCGTGTTCTTCGTGTTCATCCTCGGGGATCCCTTCAATATTGAAAGACCGGCCTAGATCGGGTTAGCCCCGCATCATATGGTATCATGAGCCACGTTTCTCACGAATTTGGAGTCCCCTCCACCATTTTCTAGCCATCTTTTGTGTGATTTCGTCCTAAATTTCGAAAATCCCCACCAAAAATAGCCCAATTTTTTTGTGATTTGTTGGTTTGATGATGTTTTGTTGATTTTGATCCATGGATTTGCTTGGTTTCAAGTGGATCTAGCATTTTCCCAAGTTTCCCCATCTTTCATCCATGAAATCTCATCAATTTTGACCCCAAAATCATCCATTTCCGCCCAAAATCGCGTTCCCGAGCTCAAATCTCGCGTTGACCTCGGCCCACCGGACGACCGGCGTTTTACCGGATGTCCGGACCCTCACGAAGCACCGGACGTCCGTCATCCACCGGACGACTAGAACCACCTATACAGAAGAAATTACCGGATTTCCAAGCCCGACCGGTCGCCCGGTCACCGGACATCCGTCACTTTTCGGACGTCCGGTACCTGTAGATTCCCACTTCAGCTGAATTTTGTTTTGTCCATAACTAATTCATCCGAACTCCGATTTTGACGTTCTTTAGCTCGTTTTGAAGCTCTTGACATGCCTCAGACCAAACAAATACTACCATCATCATTTGACTACATCAAAAGTTGTGAAATTTGGCAAGTTTGTCTAGGCATTCCACCATATCATCCGCATAGCCACCATAGCCTTCCGCAATCTAACCCACTTTCTTCCCTATAGCATTTGTGGTCGCTTGAGTACTGATTTGAGTCTCCTAAGGTGTTTAGGCTACTTAGGGACAATTGCTTCTTCATCAACCACCACCCACCACTTCCGCATACCCATTTCCACCAACCCAACCTAACCTGATTTTGTTAAGCTTGTTTGAGTTGTGGATTGTGTAAGGTATTTCGGCTACTTAGGCACCGTGACTTCAAATCCGACACCGTGTATAGCCCATCATACACTTCCACCACCATAACCCATTTTGACCGGGATTCCACCAACAATTCTTCAACCACCACTGCTTGTCCGCTACCACCATTTGTCATTTGTCCTTGTGATTTTGAGTTGTGGTTTTTCCGTTTCCTAAGGTGTTTCGGCTAATTAGGAACGGTTCTACATCAAGAGCACTGCTTCTCACCATCATCATCGAACGGTAACCTCGACAACATCATTGTATATTCCCCTTGCCATTGCATTGTTAACCCCTAGCCCATTTTGCGTCACTTGCCCATCGAGACTAGCCTTTGAGTATTACCAGCAACGTTACTTGTGCACATTAGTGATCATCGATACGCGCTTCCATTGCATACATACCATATCATCTTGGTATCATCATATCATTTCTTGCGTCACAAGATTGTTCCCGTATATACACAATTGCTATCTTGATTAGTGCATTTTGCATAAGTGGCCAACAAAAAGAGCTCAAGAGAGAAAAGGCCCAAAAAGCTTTTAAGCAAAAGAGCCACAAAGAGCTTGTAAGCAAGAGCCATAGCATCACAAAATATCATATCATACTTGATCATCTTGGATCATCTTGTGCTAAATGCATCGGAACATCATACATACATAGCATACTTGTGATAGGAAGTCATTACATTTTGTCTCATATAGGTACTGCACAAGTTTGTATCCGCCTATTGAGCAATCGGCTAGCATATCTCTATTGTTGTGCGACAAGAGCATTTTCCATGGATTCCACATTTTTCGCTCAATCCTTGGTTGCACAACCACATTTATCTATCCATGCGTGTTTTTCCATGTGCCATTCTTTGCTATTGGTCTATTTTTATCACTTGCGAATTTGTGAATCTCTTTCAACATTATTGACTCTTGCTAACATTTTGCATCCAATTTTTGTGCCACTATCCTCACCACACTCCACCAAAATCTTTATTATGTAGGTGTGAGAATTGAGAAGAATCGGTACCAATTGTGCTATTTCCTTGATACTTTATTGAGTGATCATTGATCCATTCTCAACATTGGGTAAGGCACATTGGTCTAGTTCTTCTCTTTCTCCCACTCACCAGTACTTGAGTCTTGTGATGGATAGGCAAAGCATTTCCTCTCCGGTCTTCGACATCGACGACGCGAACAACGACATCCACGCGAAAACCATCGAACTACAACGAGCAACACAAGAGCGCTTGGACAACATAGCAATCGAACTACGACACTCCGAGACAAGGTGAATGGCTTCCTTCGACGACATGTGCAACTCCTTCAACAAACACATGGCGGATCTCCGACACTTGGTTGTCGATTACAAGTCTTCTTCCCCTTCGTCATCCTCTCAGCGGCGACGTTCAAGTCACAAGTCTTCGGAGCGCAAACATGATGCAAGCGCAAGTCATCCACGTCCACACCGCCATGGCGACCATCGACATCGTCATGAAGGGCAAGTCACCTCCAAGCATCATGTGCACGACGACGACGAACAACATCTACCAAGAGCTCAAGCACGACAACAACACCATGATCATGTAGATTCTCGACAAGCGCATACCTACAAGTCCGAACAAGCCCTACTTCCCGCCAAGGACAAGATTTCAAGAGAACATAAGAAGACCGCAAGACAACCACCACCAAGAAGGAGCTACGGCTACAACCACCACTTTGGCATATTCGCCAAGTGCTATCAAGGCATCTTCGCCTTTGGACGTACGGCATCTTCGCCTACTTCTCATGAGTCCGCCTACATCGACATCTTCATCATCAAGGCGATCATCTACAAGCGATGGCAACAAGACGGTCGAGCATGGGCTATCCCATTCGACCAAGGCGACGAGCATGAACCTCTTCGACGCCATGAAGACGACGCCCATATTGGACTCCTACTCCGGGTCAAGCTACGCGAGCAAACATGAGAACTTCTCTTTGACCTCGGAGGAGAGTGATGATTTTCCACACCCTACGGCATTCATCTTTGGAGGCGTCACAGATGAGGAAGTTGAGCATGGAGACTATTACACCTACACATGTTCGACATCCACATATGACGAGATGCCCCAATTACCATGTGAGGAGAGACACCACAACATGAGTGATATGAGTGACTCCACCATATGTGATATTGTGAGCATTCCCTTTGAGAGGATGAGAGTGACCACCACTAGCCCCACACATGAGAGCATGCCACATCTCCTATGTGAGGTTGAGAGCCATTTGAGTGACTCCACCAACCATACGAGTGAGAGCATCCAAGAGGGAGTGAGTGAGCCACAACACTTAGTGAGCGAGGTAGTTGATAGGGCATGTGAGGACACTATGATTTCTAATGACTTAACCTCTACTCCGAGTGTGTTTTCTTCGGTGCTAGGTCTCCTACATGAGGACATGCCTACCCTCGATGAGTCCATCCCTCCAATGGACAAACCGATGTCCATGGTGGAAGAAGATGCACCACCCACATGGTTCCATCAAGATGAAGATAACAACGATTGGATCTTCAACACCTCACCTACAACTCATGAGCAACGCTCCAAAGGTAACATGGGTGAAGGTGCTTCTCTTGTCCCACTAGTGGACTATCCTACCAATGATTTCTTGCATGATGTTGACACACCTATTCCCATGCTTCATGCTAGTGCGACTTCATCATGTCTTTACTTACCTATTTATGATGAATATGATGATGAGCATGTTGAGTTGCCTAGTTGTGATGCTATGCTCCGTAGGATATCATGTGAAAATTCTTTTGGTCACATCATGTTTGAGAATCCTTTGAACTTGTCATATGCTATGAGTGAGATATCCCATATTACATCATATCAATCTCAACATAGTAACTATGTATGCCCCCATTAAATTCAATCTTATTTGCACTTATGGCATAGATGACAAGCCCATGGTCATTGGCTTTTGTTTTTCATGCGATGATATTGCCATGCTCCCTTTACATGATTTGCACAATTCATCTACTATGCCATGTCATGAACATATTGTTCCGGATATGCATTGTTTTGGATGTTGTCAATATTCTCCATGTGATTTTCCCACTAGTTCTCATGAGGAGACCACCATAGTTTCCCCATACATACTAGGAGATCTTGATGCATTCCATACCTTGCATGATTACTATAATTGTGTGCACCATATGCATTCCATGAATAACAATGCTCTACATATTTCTCGTGATGCATTACACAATTTGAGTCTCCATTATGCCATACATAAAAACAAACCTCTCATGACGGATGACTTGTTTCTATATCACGCATCTCATTTATCTGAGCATTGGCTATTTTGTGCTAACCAACACATGCACGTGCACATCATGATGGATGATGTGTACATATACCATGCACACACAATTTTTCCTTTGCCTTTGTTTTGTGTAGGTATTCACCAATACTTGTCAACCTCTCAATCCCAAGAGTTGACAAAATGAGCTCTTGAGAGCAACGACGATTTGGGATCCCGTGGATTGTCCTTACCACCATTCTCTTTGCGCAACCACTACACGCATCTCTTTTACTTGGCTCTCACACGACTATGGGCTATTTGCCATTTGTCATCTTATGCCCATTCTATCGTGTTCACTTTGCATGTTATGCCTCTTGCTATGACTTTGACATGCAATTGTGACCCTTGCTTGTATTTACCCATGATTCACCATTCTACTACTACTATGTGTATTTGCATGCTTGGTGGAGATACTTGTAGCTATTGCCATGATTTCTTTGTACCCCATGCTAGTGATGCTAGTTGTGTTGGGAGAGTCATGATGTTCCATTGCTATTTGAATATGGCCTCTCGCCAATACGTTGATCCTATTTTCCTCATATCTTGCGTTCATGCTTGTGCCATGCCATGTGCATTATTCATGCCTACTATTTGCACACATGACATGCTTGCAATGATTACCTCTAGTACATTGCATCTTTGCACTACTAGCTTGTTTGACTTGATCGCTATGATCGCTTGCTATGTTGCATCACCCATGTTCCACTCTTACTTGCTTTCTTGGGTTGATGACATATATGTTCATGACATTCACATGATTTACATTGATCATTGTCACTTGTCTCCATTAGTTGCATCTCTCATATTCACTTATAGTGAGTGCAACCGTGCTATGCTTGTTGATCTCGGAGACTTTGACACCTTGCTTGTGATGCATGCTTATTTGATTGAGCCTCCTGCATTTGGTTGTTATTGCATCATATGCTTACATACCCATGCCATATGCCCTTGTCCTTTCTTATGATAAGATTGATGAATACACTTGTTGGGAATCTTACCACTCGAATGATAGGTTTTGCAATTCCACTAACCTCATTTGTTTTTCCGAGTGTTTGTCATGTTCTTTCATTTTGGAGGATTCACAAGGCGGTATCATCACTAGACATATTGGTCATGCAAAGGCCTACATGATGCGCGACACCAACATTTCCGACATACGCATAAGGTGAACTCCTTCCTTTTGAGTCATCCTCAATTACACATACTGGATGGGCCATGCTTTCATTGTTGTTTCCTTCTTGTTGTCTACATGATACATCTATTGGACGGAGGGCCGACATTGGAGATGGACCCTATGGACCTTCAAGTTGAGGAGCGCTCGGACTTATTGGATGCACCTTCGGAACTCCACTCATGTCACGACATTGAGCATTGGTATATCAACACTCCTTTGGCACATTGCACCAAAACCTCCATATTTGTCGATTGTGTGTCCACATGTCATGCTCGATGGTCATATCATACCCATAACAAATTTTCATCTTATGCATGGATTGACTCACATTATGATTGCCTTGTTGCATCTTGTATTCCCATGTCATCCATGATATC
This sequence comes from Secale cereale, assembly GCA_902687465.1. Lineage (NCBI taxonomy): Eukaryota > Viridiplantae > Streptophyta > Magnoliopsida > Poales > Poaceae > Secale > Secale cereale. The sequence goes on along the minus strand of LR738713.1, from coordinate 574,800,784 downwards.
TGAGCTTGTGCACTTCCTTAGAAAATTTGGTGTGATCTTTCTTGATGGCATATTCATACATCTTGACCACATTGCCAAACATCAAGTGCATGATCACATAGTATTATTGAGCATAATTTACCATGTTCATGCTTTTGATACATCATCACATAATGACATCATTTTGCACAATGGTTGCATTGATCAATCTCACAACACCTTTGTGTGCACCACGAATGAATTTGCTAACATGAATGCTTTACATGTCCTTGTATATCTTTTAGATAAGCATCTTGTGCCTTGCCACGCCCAAACTTGTCACACAGACTCATTCTTACATGATAGACACTTGTGCGCTAACCATTGTATTTCTGGGTGTCGTTTGTGTTTGCTCTTCTTGCATGTATACCACTGCTACCTCTTGAGCTTGCGTTGTATTCTATCGAAGAGGAAAGGGAGATGCAGCACAGTAGCGTAAGTATTTCCCTTAGTTTTTGAGAACCAAGGTATCAATCCAGTACGAGACCACGCGTGAGTCCCTCGCACCTGCACAAACAAATAAGAACTTCGCAGCCAATGCGATAAGGGGTTGTCAATCCCTTTACGGTCACTTACGAGAGTGAGATCTGATAGAGATGATAGTTGATATTTTTGGTTTAATAAAAGAGCAAATAAAAGCGGTAAAAGTAAAGTAGATGTAGATTGATATGTTGAGAATAGACCCGGGGGCCATAGTTTTCTCTTGTGGCTTCTCTCATGATAGCGATATTCTATGGCGGGTAAACAAATTACTGTTGAGCAATTGATAGAAAAGCGAATAATTATGAGACTATCTAGGCATGATCATTGTATTTAGGCATCAGGTCCGAGACAAGTAGATCGACTCCTACCTGCATCTACTACTATTATTCCACACATCGACCGCTATCCAGCGTGCATATAGTGTATTGAGTTCCTACGAACAGAGTAACGCCTTAAGCAAGATGACATGATGTAGATGGATAAACTCAAGCAATATGATGTAAACCCCATCTTTTTATCCTCGATGGCAACAATACAATACTTGCCTTGTTGCCCCTACTGTCACTGGGAAAGGACACCGCAAGATTGAACCCAAAGCCAAGCACTTCACCCATGGCAAGAACTATAGATCTAGTAGGCCAAACAAAACCAATAATTCAAAGAGACTTGCAAGGATATTATGAGCACACATAAAAAGTTCAGAGAAGAACCAAATATCTTTCATAGATAACCTTGATCATAAACTCACAATTCATCGGATCTCGACAAACACGCCGCAAAAAGAGATTACATCGAATAGATCTCCTCGAAGACCGAGGAGAACTTTGTATTGAGATCCGGAGAGAGAGAAGAAGCCATCTAGATACTAGCTATGGACCCGAAGGTTTGTGGTAAACTACTCACAACTCATGGTGAGGGCGATGATGATGATGATGATGAAGGCCTCCGTGATGGATCCCCCTCCGGTGGAGCTCCGGAACAGGCTCCAAGATGGGATCTCCACGGGAACAGAAGCTGCGGCGGTGGAATTAGGATTTTTTTCTCTGTTCACGGAGTTTCTGGGGTACGTGGACTTATATAGGAAGAAGAAGGGCGTCGGGGGCCGCTCGAGTGGGCCTCGAGGCAGGGGGTGTGCCCTGGGAAGGGGGGCGCGCCCCCCACCCTTGAGGGCCACTCGAGGCTCCCCTGACATGGTTCTCAAGTCCCTCTGGCGTGATTTTCTCCAAAAATATCTCTCGCAAAGTTTTCATTATGTTTGGACTCCGTTTGATATTCTTTTTCTACAAAACCCTGACATAGGCAAAAAACAGCAATCTGGACTGGGCCTTTGGGTTAGTAGGTTAGTCACAAAAATGATATAAAAGTGAATGATAAAGCCCATTAAACATCCAAGACTTCATAAATAATAGCATTGAACAATAAAAAATTATAGATACGCTGGAGACGTATCAAGCATCCCAAGCTAAATTCCTGCTCGTCCTCGAGTAGGTAAATGATAAAGAAAGAATTTTTGATGTGGAATGCTAACTAATATAGTTTTTCAATGTAATTCTCTTAATTGTGGCATGAATGTTCAGATCTGAAAGATTCAAGATAAAGGTCTATATTGACATAAGAAATAATAATACTTCAAGCAATACTAACAAAGCAATCATGTCTTCTCAAAATACTATGGCTAAAGAAATTTGTCCCTACAAAATCATATAGTGTTGGCTATGCTCCCTCGTTATCACACAGAAATATTCATATCATGCACAACCCCGATTTGAGCCAAGCATTTGTTTTCATACTCTATCTTTTCAAACCTTTCAACTTTCATGCAATACATGAGCGTGAGCCATGGATATAGCACTATGGATGGAATAGAGGTGGTTGTGGAGAAGACAAAAAGGAGGGAGATAGTCTCACATCGACTAGGCGTATCAACGGGCTATGGAGATGCCCATCAATAGATATCAATGTGAGTGAGTAGGGATTGCCATGCAACGGATGCACTAGAGCTAAATATGAATGAAATCTCAACAAAAGAAACTAGTGGGTGTGCATCCAACTTGCTTGCTCACGAAGACCTGGGGCATTTGAGGAAGCCCATTGTTGGAATATACAAGCCAAGTTCTATAACGAAAAATACCCACTAGCATATGAAAGTGACTAAGCATGAGACTCTCTACAATGAAGAACATGGTGCTACTTTGAAGCATAAGTGTGGAAAAAGATAGTAGCAATTGTCCCTTTTTTTGCCTTTCTTTTTTTCTTTGGCCTTTCCCTTTTTTTGCGGAGGGGCTTTATAGATTCAGCCTTTCCTCCCATGGGACAATGCTCTAATAATGATGATCATCACACTTTCATTACAACACGAAATTACAACTCGATACTACAACAACAAAGTATGACTCTATATGAATGCCTCCGGCGGTGTACCGGTATGTGCAATGAAACAAGAGTGACATGTATGAAAAGTTATGCATGGTGACTTTGCCACAAGTACGATGTCAACTACATGATCATGCAATGGCAACATGATAATATGATGTGTGTCATATGAACGGAACAGTGGAAAGTTGCATGGCAATATATCTTAGAATGGCTATGGAAATGCCATGATAGGTAGATATGGTGGCTGTTTTGAGGAACAATATGGTGGCTGTTTTGAGGAAGGATATATAGTGGGTGTATGGCACTGGCGAAAGTTGTGCGGTACAAGAGAGGCCAGCAATGGTGGAAGGGTGAGAGTGTGTATAATCCATGGACTCAACATTAGTCATAAGAACTCATATACTTATTGCAAAAATCTACGAGTCATCAAAACAAAGCAATCAACGCATGCTCCTAGGGGGGAGGTTGGTAGGAGTTGACCATCGCGCGCCCCGACCTCCACACAAAGGTTGACACTCTACAAATACCTCATGCTCTAACTCCATCACTGTAACATCCAAATTTTTCCAAATTTTGGAATGTTAATAATAAGATATTATTGAGTGAATTGCTATGATTGTCAAAAAAAAAACTTTTGAGTCTTGCTTCAAAATTTTCAAACCAATTGCTTTACTTTTGGACACGTGTGGAATATTTTGGAACCACAAATAAAAATGGAGTGAGAATAAAATGACTTTCTCAAAATGTGGTAGAAGAATATTTATGTGAAGTTCTTTGGATTTTGGAGTTCCATTTAAAATTTTGATCTTATTTGGAGGTTTGATGCTATTTAAATATTTCCAAATTATTCAATTAAATTTAATGACAGGAGATAATGTGACTTCTCCAAAAATATATTTGGAAATATTTAATACTGCAAAGTTATTGTTACGGGAATGTCAAAACCTCTAGATTTTTTTTTTGTAATTCAATTATGTCCATATAGCATTAATAGTAGTTGTGGACAAAATTAATTTTTACTAAATTCTTAAGCTATTTTTCTGGAGTCTAAATATTATTAGCTAACGTAAACATTTTTATTTTTCTGGAGCCTGAGCCGCCGTCTTCCTCGTCCCCGGCGACATGTCCGGTGAGCTTCCTGTGAAATCCCGTATTGATTTCCTGAAAAATGCACAAACTTCATAAAATCATATCTCCTTAACCGTATGTCCGATTTTAACAAATAAGATATCCCTGGACAGTTGCGGACCTCTAGTTTATTATAAAAATTAGAAATCTCACTTTTACGCAAATTAAAATTTATTTCTAACTTAAATAATAATTGGCATAATTTTGCTATATCTTTTAATCTAGAAATCATATGGAAATGTTCCAATTACCAAAGTTGGTCCCTAGAACCATACCCTTCTGTTGAAACACCTCCCATAATTTTTTCATCCATGTGTAGCTACTATTTTGGCCCCAACACTCCAAATTACATTTCTTTTATCGTAATTCAATCCCATCATTAGTTTATTTGACATGAGCCCATGCCATTCATATGAACCAACCCAATTACTGGAATTCTATGTGTAGATCATCATGAGACACTTCTAAACATTCAACCTGGAACATAGCCCTAAAGTATGACTTACGTCATAATCATTTCAGCATCCGAACTTGATTCTATCAAACCATCTGTCCACTGTGTACCAATTTGATCCAACCTAAGATATGACTATGGCAAGTCTCCTTCAAGACCAAACTAGATCCTATCTCAAACCATAACCATGTCATGATAATTATCCTAAGAATATAATTGTATTGTTAATTTGCATCTTCTATTTGGATCTTCGTTTGGAATTTCTGTGTGTTGAAGTGATTTTTATTCTATCGTTAGATATATCGTAAGGTGAAGGAGTGACGATAACGAATAAAGAATCAACTTCAAGAATCAGGCAAGTTCACACTTTGATCATAATTTTCAATACCCAGTTTTTACTATGCATTAGTTTCACCCTCAAAGATTGCATGAGTAGGATTGGGAACTTGTGGATATGCTTTGTAGTTTATGTGGTAGGAACCTATGACCTTTTATCGCCCGGGAAATATTCGTTATGTCATATATTGCTTAGCCATGCTCGTAGACGGGGATTGGTATGTGTGATACATGCAAGTTGCGAGAGATAATAAGTTATCGGGACAACATAAGGTGGCAACTTTAAAACACATATGGGTGGATTGTTTGGGGCACCTGGAGAAACCAGTGCTTGCCCAAAGGGAATCCCGGAGTACCCGTGTGATTACCCTAGGTCCGCCACCCAAGCTCAAAGGGATCATAAGATATTTCATGCATATAAACTTCCGTGTGCAGCCGCAAGCCATTATGGGCTCTGGCATAGTTGAGTAAGTTGTGTGACCTCTTTCCGTGGTAGACTAGCTGATGTAGGGGAAAGTAGGTGTACCGGTCTACTCAGGGTTTGGAGGAAATACTTCAGAAAGACTATGTCTCGATCTTCCGATCATGGAGGTGGTCGAGTCTTGTGGGGAAAAGTGCGGAAACCTCAGCAGAGTGTACAAACTAATCATGATTAGCCGTGTCCCCGGTTATGGACGACTTGAGTATCTAGAAGGAAAAGTGCGCAAACCTCTGCAGAGTGTACAAACTAATCATGATTAGCCGTGTCCCCGGTTATGGACAACTTGAGTATCTAGAAGTGAATTATTGGTTGATCTCATCACTCTATTTAATGAAATTATTGGGTTACTAATAACTTGGGAATTTTGGAACTGAGTTGGAGGAACCTTCTCAATTTTGGCATTTTCCTTTGTTGTAGGGTAAAATTGGCTTTATGCAAAAATTAAACTTAGAGCCTCCACCAGCTAAATTTGCATATAGAGATAGTCTTTTTTTCATTATTATTCTATGGTGTGAAGTTGCCGGCATATTCCATGTGCTGACCTACACGGCTACAACGTCTCATGTTGCAGGATTTTATCCAACGAGTAAGTGAAACGTTAGGGTTGCGATGTCTACACTCAACTCTGCCGTTGGTGTTGTTGGGACTCCACCACCTTGTTGTTACTTCCGCTATGTTGATTGAGGTAATAGTATTTACGTTACTTTATACATGTGATTTACCTCTGTTATAAATCCTCGAGTACTGTGTGTATCAGCATACCGATCCAGGGATGACACTTAAGCACAGAGACTTTGATCCATTCGGGTCAGGTCGCTACAAGATGGTATCAGAGCACATGTTGACTGTAGGACGTGACCCTTATAAACTGGCAAGCCCTTAGGAGATGATTCCCCTAAAACTTTATTTTCAAAAGTATTCTTTAACTCTCATATTTTCTATTCTTTATCAAATATTTCCACTCACCTAAAACTATTAGACTATACCTTTTCCCCCTTTTGCCACCCGGAGGATCAACTGAAGCCACTCCAAGAAGGATTCGATATCAGACAACTCATGACCACTTTGGAGTAAAGAGGATTTCACCATGCATTAGAAGTGTTGAAGCTACAACAGTTGAATACTCCGAAGACTTGAAGAGTTTGACGTATTTGAAGATTTATTGACCTTTATATACTTACGTTAGATGCGACGATTGTGAGCTGTCATTTGATTGATGTTTTTCCGGCGGCCACAAAATAAAACCCGTCTCTTCAAAACTATTGTTTGTATTCTGTGTATCCCTTTCTATCTCTCTTATCTCACCCCAAAACCCTTGGAACCAATAGAGGATGAATGAAGATAGACTTGCTTTCTCTGGACCGATGACCTAGCCGGAGGCAGAGCTATGGATACAAAACATTGAGGATCTCTTCAGGAAAAAATTGATTGCAAGGAAGTATGAGGTTCAATGTGCTCTTAAGTACTTTACAAAAAGTGATGCAACATGGTGGAAAATGCATCAAGCCATACAAGGATGTAATGGAGCAGAAAGTTGGGAGGAATTCAAGAAGACTCTGTTCAAATTCCGTCTCATCCGAAAGCATGGTGATAACCTGAAGAAGAAACCTTGTGCCGGCAAGATTTGTGAAGAGATAGGACACACCCACGAGGAACACAAGGATGAGTGCCCTCATTGTGAAGAAAGTCATCCAGCTGAAGAATGCCCAACTAGGCAGATTACTTGTTTCTTGTGTGAAAGGGACTACCCACTACCCTGCTCAGTGTCACATTTACCCCATGGTACAATGAACTATCCAGCAGAAGAAATAAGCAATGAAAGAATCCCTCGTGGAAATTTTAGCACAACCTGAGATGAAGAAAAATGTTGAGAGCACACACGAAGAAGACTCGGTTAAACTTTGCACCAAGTCATGCTATTCATGTGGAGAAGAAGGACGCATCTCCCAGTATTGTCCGAAAGAGTATCTAGTAGAATTATCGACAGTGAAAGTAGAGTATGACCCACAGGAAATAGAAGTCCTGATTGCTACGGAAAAGTACATGAAGAGAAACAGAATGTATCCCCAAAAACCCAATTTCTACAAAGAAGGACCCGAGTCATATCACATGATACACGTGCAAGGATTTAGGTCATTACGCTTAAAAATGTCCGAAGAAGAAGCTAAAAAAAATCTAAGGAGCCTACATAATCACAAAGAAGCCTCGAGACATGTCAAAAGTCATTTGTTTTCGCTGCAAAGAAACATGACATTTTCCTTGGGAATGTTCAGATCAGATGAAAGCTGGAGCTGAGTAGTTGAGACTTCAATATGGATAATAAGAGTAGTAGAAAGCAATTTTATAAGTTTGATGAGTTGAATTATATAATGGGTGCTCGGGGATTGTAATAAATTCATGAAATCAATAAAGTTCGTGTGTCATGATTTCATACGTTAAATTTTATGAGTTGTTACTCTATGAACAAAGGTTTTGACCATTTTCGAGGATATGAGAAATATGGTCAATGGAAGAATTTGTGCATTTCAAGGGTGGTAGTACCCTGTGAGGACTCTTGACCCCTGGAAAGGATAATGATATTCCACGGAGTGGACTTTGGACAAAATAAGTAGGAGCTTTATCTCGATATGTGGGATACCCCAAGAATATGAAGGGATGAAGTACTATTGGATATAAAGGAGGTATAACGTTGGGAATATGGAACAATTGTAACCCCAGGATGAGTTAAAGCTATACATGTGTTGAAGTGCGCCCATCCACATGCCCATGAATTAATAAGCATCAAGTACTCCCTGGAAGAAGAAATTACAGAAGAAGCTGTGATTTGATCAGCAGACGTTTCTTAGGAGGATACGGAAAAAAACCCGAGAGTTGTGAAGAACGATAGATGTTTTGTTCAGCTTGTCGAAGTAAAGGATATATCCGAAGTCAATTCATAGACAAGAGAAATTCTGCAATCCTTATGAGGATGACCTAGTGTCAGAATGCGAGATTCACTAAACCATATAAAAGGTAATGATTTGGGTGCGGAATGAATTGATCACCATGCCGACTTACCCTTATTATTCGCCTCTGCTATATGGGATGGTAAATCTGAGTGACTTACCCATAGTAGAGAGACGACGATATCAAAACCTTGTTTAAACCTTTGAATGGTATGACAATTTTAACCTTGTACAAGGCAGTTGTTGCCAACCGTAGGTCATACAACGAGAATGAAGCCCAGACACATTTTTTGCAGGGACCCATTCAAATTGTTTGATGACCACCATGAGATATCGATAGTTGTTTAGTAATGATGCCAGACCTGTCAGCTAACAAGACCCGGTCTCCAAAGAATCTTACCAAGATGAAAAGACACAAGGATTGAGGAAAAGGTTATGCCACTATCGGAAGAGCCCAGAGTAGGAATTTTTCTGAGAATCTCAGAAGACTGACCCTGTCAACAATAAGGATGGAGGACATGAGTTTTGATGGAACCATAACCATGATTCTAAGGGTGGTAGCACCCCAGACCCCCTGTGACGATCAATGGATTTTGCGGAGACCCCGAATCTAACCTATTTCTTTCCAGCCTCTTTAAATCTCGAGGACGAGATTTCTTTTAAGGGTGGTAGTTTGTAACATCCAAAAAATTTCCAAATTTTGGAATGTTAATAATAAGATATTGTTGAGTGAATTGCTATGATTATCAAAAAAATACTTTTGAGTCTTGCTTCAAAATTTTCAATCCAATTGCTTTACTTTTGGACATGTGTGGAATATTTTGAAACCACAAATAAAAATGGAGTGAGAATAAAATGACTTTCTCAAAATGTGGTAGAAGAATATTTATGTGAAGTTCTTTGGATTTTGGAGTTCCATTTAAAATTTTGATCTTATTTGGAGGTTTGATGCTATTTAAATATTTCCAAATTATTCAAATAAATTTAATGAGAGGAGATAATGTGACTTCTCCAAAAATATATTTGGAAATATTTAATACTGCAAGGTTATTGTTTCGGGAATGTCAAAACCTCTAGATTTTTTTTTTGTAATTCAATTATGTCCATATAGCATTAATAGTAGTTGTGGACAAAATTAATTTTTACTAAATTCTTAAGCTATTTTTTTGGAGTCTAAATATTATTACTTAACGTAAACATTTTTAGTTTTCTGGAGCCTGAGCAGCCGTCTTCCTCGTCCCCGGCGACATGTCCGGTGAGCTTCCTGTAAAATCCCGTATTGATTTCCTGAAAAATACACAAACTTCATAAAATCATATCTCCTTAACCGTATGTCCGATTTTAACAAATAAGATATCCCTAGACAGCTGCGGACCTCTAGTTTATTATAAAAATTAGAAATCTCACTTTTACGCAAATTAAAATTTATTTCTAACTTAAATAATAATTGGTGTAATTTTGCTATATCTTTTAATCTAGAAATCATATGGAAATGTTCCAATTACCAAAGTTGGTCCCTAGAACCATACCCTTCTATTGAAACACCTCCCATAATTTTTTCATCCATGTGTAGCTACTATTTTGGCCCCAACACTCCAAATTACATTTCTTTTATCGTAATTCAATCCCATCATTAGTTTATTTGACATGAGCCCATGCCATTCATATGAACCAACCCAATTACTGGAATTCTATGTGTAGATCATCATGAGACACTTCTAAACATTCAACCTGGAACATAGCCCTAAAGTATGACTTGCGTCATAATTCTTTCAGCATCCGAACTTGATTCTATCAAACCATCTGTCCACTGTGTACCAATTTGATCCAACCTAAGATATGACTATGTCAAGTCTCCTTCAAGACCAAACTAGATCATATCTCAAACCATAACCATGTCATGATAATTATCCTAAGAATATAAATGTATTGTTAATTTGCATCTTCTATTTGGATCTTCGTTTGGAATTTGTGTGTGTTGAAGTGATTTTTATTCTATCGTTAGATATATCGTAAGGTGAAGGAGTGATGATAACGAATAAAGAATCAACTTCAAGAATCAGGCAAGTTCACACTTTGATCATAATTTCAATACCCAGTTTTTACCATGTATTAGTTTCACCCTCAAAGATTGCATGAGTAGGATTGGGAACTTGTGGATATGCATTGTAGTTTATGTGGTAGGAACCTATGACCTTTTATCGCCCGAGAAATATTCGTTATGTCATATATTGCTTAGCCATGCTCGTAGAAGGGGATTGGTATGTGTGATACATGCAAGTTGCGAGAGATAATAAGTTATCGGGACAACATAAGGTGGCAACTTTAAAACACATATGGGTGGATTATTTGGGGCACCTGGAGAAACCAGTGCTTGCCCAAGGGGAATCCCGGAGTACCCGTGTGATTACCCTAGGTCCGCCACCCAGGCTCAAAGGGATCATAAGATATTTCATGCCTAGAAACTTCCGTGTGCAGCCACAAGCCATTATGGGCTGTGGCATAGTTGAGTAAGTTGTGTGACCTCTTTCCGTGGTAGACTAGCTGATGTAGGGGAAAGTAGGTGTACCGGTCTACCCAGGGTTTGGAGGAAATACTTCAGAAAGACTATGTCTCGATCTTCCGATCATGGAGGTGGTCGAGTCTTGTGGGGAAAAGTGCGCAAACCTCTGCAGAGTGTACAAACTAATCATGATTAGCCGTGTCCCCGGTTATGGACAACTTGAGTATCTAGAAGGAAAAGTGCGCAAACCTCCGCAGAGTGTACAAACTAATCATGATTAGCCGTGTCCCCGGTTATGGACAACTTGAGTATCTAGAAGTGAATTATTGGTTGATCTCATCACTCTATTTAATGAAATTATTGGGTTACTAATAACTTGGGAATTTTGGAACTGAGTTGGAGGAACCTTCTCAATTATGGCATTTTAATTTAGTAGTAAATAAAAATTTATTCCTTTGTTGTAGGGTAAAATTGGCTTTAAGCAAAAATTAAACTTAGAGCCTCCACCAGCTAAATTTGCATATAGAGATAGTCTTTTTTTCATTATTATTATATGGTGTGAAGTTGCCGGCATATTTCATGTGCTGACCTACACGGCTGCAACGTCTCATGTTGCAGGATTTTATCCGACGAGTAAGTGATACGTTAGGGTTGCGATGTCTACACTCAACTCGGCCGTTGGTGTTGTTGGGACTCCACCACCTTGTTGTTACTTCCGCTATGTTGATTGAGGTAATAGTATTTACGTTACTTTTATACAAGTGATTTACCTCTGTTATAAATCCTCGAGTACTGTGTGTGTCAGCATACCGATCCAGGGATGACACTTAAGCACAGAGACTTTGATCCATTCGGGTCAGGTCGCTACAGTCACACAACGGTTCACCTTACGTGCATGATACGGGAATCACTAACCTTAACACAAGTATTTCTCAATTTTATAATAACTCCACTAGCATGACTCTAATATCACTATCCTCATATCTTAAAATAATTATCAAGCATCCAACATCTCATTCTATTCAATGCACTTGGTGTGATTTTTATTTACTACATTGACATTGGATGTCTATCATGTGAAGACTAGTTTCTTTAGCCTAAACACATTACCATTCTGTTTTAATAGACTCTCAAATAAATATAAGTGAAGCATGAGAGTTCAACAATTTCTACAAAATATTACCACCACCGTGCTCTAAAAGATATAAGTGAAGCACTAGAGCAAAACTATTTAACTCAAAAGATATAAGTGAAGCACATAGAGTGTTCTAATAATTTCTAGGCCATATTTAACTCTCTAAAATAGGTGTGTCCAGAAAGGATGATTGTGGCAAACTAACAAGAAAAGACTCAAATTATACAAGACGCTCCAAGCAAAACACATAACATGTTGCGAATAAAAATATAGCTCCAAGTATAGTTACCGATGGATGAAGACGAAAGAGGGGATGCCTTCCCGGGGCATCCCCAAGCTTAGCCTTTTGATTATGTTGAATTTACTTGGGGTGCCATGGTCATCCCCAAGCTTAGGCCTTTGCTACTCCTTGTTCCATAGTCCATGAAAGCAATACTCAAAACTTGAAAACTTCACAACAAAAAACTTAGAAAAAAATTCTCGTGAGCTCCGTTAGTATAAGGAAGCAAACCACTACTCAAAGGTACAGCAATGAATTCATTCTTTGTTTATATTGGTGTTAAACCTACTGTACTACAACTTCTCTATGGTTCATATCCTCCAATACTAGTCATAGATGCATCGGAATAAGCAAACAACACACAAAAAACAGAATCTGTCAAAGACAGAACAGTCTGTAGTAATCTGCAGGGTTCGCCTACTTATGGAACTCCAACAAATTCAAACTAAATTGGTAAATTTGCGGAATTTGTCTACCAATCATCTTAAAAAAGAATCAACTAAAAATCACGCTCCAGTAAAACCTCACGACTACTTTAGCAAGCACTAATGATTCTGTTTTTCACAGCAAGATCACATAAACTTCACACAAGTTTTCCCAAAGGTTCTACTTGGAACAAACACTAAACAAAACATGAAACCACATCTAATCAGAGGTTAGATGCAATATTTACTCCCTAACAGCAAGAAAAAACAAAAAAACAAAAAATTGGGTTGCCTCCCAACAAGCGCTATCGTTTTACGCCCCTAGCTAGGCACGATAATTCAATGATGCTCACATGAAAGATAAGAATTGAAGCACAAAGAGAGCATCATATAGCATGTGAAAATCACATCTAAGTCTAACATACTTCCTATGCATAGGCCTTTTATAAGCAAACGAATTATCATAGCAAGCAAGATCTAGCGTATACAAGGAAGAAGAAAGAAACAAGATCAATCTCAACATGAGGAGAGGTAATTTTGTAACATGAAGATTTCTATGACCATATTTTCCTCTCTCATAATAATTTCATGTAGGATCATAAGCAAATTCAACAAAATATCTATCGCATAACATATTCTCAACACAATCCACATGCATGCAAAGTTGACGCTCTTTCAAAATAGTGGGATTAACATTAACTAAAGTCATGACCTCTCCAAACCCACTTTTATCAAAAGTTTCATAAGATTGAACATTATCCAAGTATGTGGGATCTAAAGTTGACACTCTTCCAAACCCACTTTCAATGTTAATGCAAACATTATTATCAATCTTATATTCATCATGGGGATTAAATACATTTTCAAGATCATAAGAAGAATCACCCCAATCATGATCATTGCAACATGTAGTGGGCATAGCAAAATAAGCATCCCCAAGCTTAGGGTTTTGCATATCATTAGCACAATTGACATCAATAGAATTTATAATAACATCATTGCAATCATGCTTTTTATTCAAGGAGCTATCAAGAATCTCTTTGAGCACTTCATCACAATTTTTAGATTCATAAATTTTGAGCAAAACCTCATAAATATAATCTAGTGCACGCAGCTCACTAGCAATAGGTTCAACATAATGGGATCTCTTAAAGAGATTAGCAAGTGGATGAGGATCCATAATTTAGTAAGCGAAGATGCAAGCTAATTGAGGGCGCATAGCACACAAGCAAACAAGAGGCAAGCGAACGATAAACACACGACGGAAGAAGGGCAAATAAAACGGCAAGGGTGAAGTGGGGGAGAGGAAAACGAGAGGCAAAAAATGTAATGCGAAGGATAAGGGTTTGTGATAGGTACTTGGTATATGACTTTTGCGTAAGCCTCCTCGGCAACGGCGCCCGAAATTCTTCTGGCTACCTCTTGATCTTGCGTTGTATTCCCTCGAAGAGGAAAGGGAGATGCAGCACAATAGCGTAAGTATTTCCCTCAGTTTTTGAGAACCAAGGTATCAATCCAGTAGGAGACCACACGCGAGTCCCTCGCACCTGCACAAACAAATAAGAACTTCGCAGCCAACGTGATAAGCGGTTGTCAATCCCTTTACGGTCACTTACGAGAGTGAGATCTGATAGAGATGATAGTTGATATTTTTGGTTTAATAAAACAGCAAATAAAAGCGGTAAAAGTAAAGTAGATGTAGATTGATATGTTGAGAATAGACCCGGGGGCCATAGTTCTCTAGTGGCTTCTCTCATGATAGCGATATTCTACGGCGGGTAAACAAATTACTGTCGAGCAATTGATAGAAAAGCGAATAATTATGAGACTATCTAGGCATGATCATTGTATATAGGCATCACGTCGGAGACAAGTAGACCGACTCCTGCCTGCATCTACTACTATTACTCCAAACATCGACCGCTATCCAGCATGCATCTAGTGTATTGAGTTCATACGAACAGAGTAACGCCTTAAGCAAGATGACATGATGTAGAGGGATAAACTCAAGCAATATGATGTAAACCCCATCTTTTTATCCTCAATGGCAACAATACAATACGTGCCTTGCTGCCCCTAATGTCACTGGGAAAGGACACCGCAAGATTGAACGCAAAGCCAAGCACTTCTCCCATTGCAAGAACTATAGATCTAGTAGGCCAAACCAAACCAATAATTCGAAGAGACTTGCAAGGATATGATGAGCACACATAAAAAGTTCAGAGAAGAACCAAATATCTTTCATAGATAACCTTGATCATAAACTCACAATTCATCGGATCTCAACAATCACACCGCAAAAAGAGATTACATCGAATAGATCTCCTCAAAGACCGAGGAGAACTTTGTATTGAGATCCGGAGAGAGAGAAGAAGCCATCTAGATACTAGCTATGGACCCGAAGGTCTGTGGTAAACTACTCACAACTCATGGTGAGGGCGATGATGATGATGATGAAGGCCTCTGTGATGGATCCCCCTCAGGTGGAGCTCCGGAACAGGCTCCAAGATGGGATCTCCACGAGAATAGAAGCTACGGCGGTGGAATTAGGGTTTTTTCTCTGTTCACGGAGTTTCTGGGGTACGTGGACTTATATAGGATGAAGGAGGGCACTTGGGGACGCTCGAGTGGGCCTCGAGGCAGGGGGGCGCGCCCCCCACCCTCGAGGGCCACTCGAGGCTCCCCTGCCATGGTTCTCAAGTTCCTGGCGTGATCTTCTCCAAAAATATCTCTCGCGAAGGTTTCATTCCGTTTGGACTCCGTTTGATATTCTTTTTCTGCAAAACCCTGAAATAGGCAAAAAAAAACAGCAATCTGGACTGGGCCTTTGAGTTAGTAGGTTAGTCCCAAAATGATACTCCCTCCGTCTCAAAATAAGTGACTCAAAAATGACTCAACTTTGTACTAAAGTTAGTATAAAGTTGAGTCATTTTTGAGTCACTTATTTTGGGACGGAGGGAGTATAAAAGTGAATGATAAAGCCCATTAAACATCCAAGACTTCAGAAATAATAGCATGGAACAATCAAAAATTATAGATACGTTGGAGACGTATCAACCACTCCAGCGACACCTTGGACTACTTGGATTAAGGCAAGTCTTCATCTCGGTCCAACTACAAGTCCGTCCACGACAACCGTTTCCATGGTGATAAGCTTTTCGATCCGAGGTCGGATCTTTCCCAAGGGGTGTGATGATGCGGAGCATCCCATGATCATCCCCATGTTCACTTCGACGAGACTTCAAGTACACACCATTGGACACAAGGTTTTCTCGCTCCTCTCCAAACCTTCACTTTCCACATGTGAGACAAGGCTACTAGCTCAAACATATGTGATATGCATGACCAGGAACCAAGAGGGAGACCATGAAGCATCTAGGAGCATCGGACGAGCAGGCGAGCACTCCAAGTATAAGGACCAAACGGAGAAGCTGCCAGAAGCACAGCCACCGGACCACCGGTCCAGACCGGACGTCCGGCACCTGAAGGTCGCGCCAGCCAGAAGAAGACAGGCCAGCGATCACTCCAGCCACCGGACGTCCGACATGTACCAGACGTTTGACGACCTCCCAACGACCGGATGACCGATGCCACATCACATAAGGATATTGGCGGAAGTCTGAGACCTTCCTGACGTCCGGACGCCCGCGAGCCACCGGACGACCGGAACCCACGGGACGTCCGGTACCTGTCTGCGGACAGTGTGTTGGGCCCGAGGCCCATGTATCTCCCACTTACCCCTTCGTGGACCTAGACTATATATACTCCTTCCCCTCCTCCTAGTTAGGGTTAGCTTTGTGTTAGCTCATTTGAGACCTAGAGCATTGCTTATCCATAGTGGTTCTACTCCACGAGAGGCGGCGACCTCTATGGAGAAGATCCACACCGGATTCAGGACCACCTCACGGAGAAGATCCCTCGCGGATTCAAGACCTCCTCAGGGAGATGAACTATTTACCTCTTGTATCCCCTTTGTTCGATTTGGACCGTGTATCTCGTTGTGTTGAGGATCTAGCACATTTGTGATCGTTTCTTGTTGATTTGAGTGTTTTCACTCGTTTCCCCTCGTGATTTCCCCTCATGTTCTTCATGTTCATCCTCGGGGATCCTTCCAATCGTGAAAGATCAGACCAGATCGGGTTAGCCCCGCATCACTCTCCATCAAGTGTTCAGGCGCAAGCGAGCATGAAGCTAATTGTAGATCCGGCCGGTGTAAAGATCAGGCCATGGAAGGGCCCCCTTCCCTGTCCTCGGATCACGCCGCCGCCATGCCTCGGATCCTTCCTTGCGGCCGTGGAGGGCGTTGGTCGGGATGGGACATCCAAGCATCCTGAGGACCGATCGAACGCGTCGTGCACTGGACCATCGTTGTTGCCAGTGTTATCGACGGCGGCCGTTTCATCAATCATGACATCAACGGCTATTCAAGAAACTCTGGAACTTCCAGGTGGACCAATGTTGCATAAGAGGATCTCCAATAGCCGCGCTATATAAGAACCGCATTGGAAATTTCGGGTTTAGCGCGTGCACAACCGCTCCGGGAGCTCCAGCGAAGGCGCAATAACCGCGTGCGCGGCATAAAGAGTTCAGCGCGCGGTCCAAAACGCCACCTCGTGCCGTTTATTTGATGTGCCTGCTTCCGCGCACCGCACACTCAAGCGCTCGCGCCGCAACCTCTCCGCCGCGCCATTTTCGTCCCGCCCTCGCCGCTGCCAGTGAATTGGCCTGATGGATGGACGTGCCGGCACCCCCTCACCCCTCCCTACACCCGCGAACCCTCTGCTGCCACCGTTGCCACAAACCCTAGCGCGGGGAGCTTTGGCTTCGCCTCCGCCGGTGCTCCTCCAAGCACAGGCATCGCATGCGGCCTTTCCATCCCACCACAGACGACCTCGGCGGCGAGTGGCATCGCACCGGCGCCCGCCGTGAAGCCACGTGCCCCCCTTGAAACTCCCAAATGCGGCGCAGGCAAAGAAGGGCAAGGTGTCCGCGAAGAAGAACAAGGCGGCGGACGGCTTCTCTAGGCCGTTGAGGAAGAAACTTGCAGGGCATGCGACGGACGCGGCGGCGACCAATGCACCGGCGAGCTCACTAGTAGAACCAGCGGTCGACACGCACAAGGTGGTCCATGAAATGCCCACAAGGTATACTTTCGCAAATTTGTTGTTGTTGTTGTTGTTTTTTGAGTACATACACATGGATAGCTTATTTGGTTCATTGTATATACTTTGTAGTTTCAATGATGAGGCATACATGTCAACTATGGGTGTTGGCTCCGATAATTCTCATTGGTCTCAAGCCAATGAGATGCATTTCGATGATCATGAGTTTGAGGTGGACGAGGATGGTGAGGGCATCGTCGAGGCACCGAAAGGAAGAGGGGGCAACTACACCATTGATGAAGACATCTTGCTATGCAATTGTAATGCCCAAGATGCGACTATATCTCCTACGTGTCGAGGCACGAGTTAGAGACATAAGCGCATTCTAGAATGATCCCAAGCGTGGTATCGTTGCACAACTCATGTAAAGAACAAGAATGAAACAGTAAAATAGTTGGCTTACACTCGCCACGTCACACAATGAATACAATAGCATACATTCATCTAACTAACACAAGGTCTGACTACGGACGAAATTAAACGAGAAAAGATACCACAACCACAAGTCCTTATCGCCCCTAGTAGGAACCACTACTGATCGTCGGGATATGTCACATGCATACGACCACACTCTTCATCGAACTCCCAGTGAAGTTCTTGTCCATCTCCTGTGTTGTACTCTGTTGTACCTACATCTGGTGTGTGTTGTAATCTGTGAGTCACAAGGACTCAGCAATCCCATTCCCGGGAATCAAAACTAACAAAGCCTTTAGGTGTGGAGAGGTAATAAAGTGTCTGCAGCAAGCACTAAGCAACTAGCTTACGAATTCAAAGCGAGATGAGGATATGTGCCAACGGTCGCCAAAGATGATCAATAAGTGATCCTAGCTACTCACGTTCATGCATAACCCCACCGTGTTCACTTTCCGAAAACCCCTTCGAAAAGAGACCGTCACGGTTACTCACATACGTAGTGTATTCTTAAGGATATGGTGTCAAGTTATCTACAACCGGATATTAACAAATTCCCATCTGCCACATAACCGCGGTGTCGGGGATATACCCCGCGGTATGACCCGGCCGGAAATATGACCCGGCCGGACTTGGCGGTTTATTTGAGAACCGGTTTACACTTGGTGATTCACTGGCGACCCGCCCTGACCGGACGATTTACAAGCAACCTACCTGAATAATATCACTCACTGGTAACCCGGCGGGCGGTGGTCGGATGACAAGGCCCAAGGCCCAGAAGGCCGGTTTATGTTAATGGTGGGCCGATTTATGAAGAAAGCATAAGGAATATTCTCCTACAAAGGAAGCAAGACTAGGACTCCACTTGTAATAGAGGAATCCTAATCCTACTAGGACTAGTCATGTAACCCGCCCCTTCAACATATATAAGGAGGGGCAGGGCTCCCCAAAAGAGGGACAAGGAGCAACAAACAATCTCTAGGGCTAGACACAAAGCGCCGGTTTACCGGCGACTCCATGAGGGTCATAATGAGATCTAGCCTCAAACAGCATGTAGGGCTATTACAGGATGATGTTTCCCGGGGCCCGAAGCTGTCTAAATCCTTGTCTTGCGTTGCATCTCTCGATTCCGCCCAACCCCTCTCAAGCTACCACATAGATGCATTGGCCTCATGACTAAGTCCTCGCACTAGGACATCTGCCGTGACAACTCCACGATAGTTGGCGCCCACCGTGGGGCCTGGCGCACGGTGGTGTTGAGTTCTTGGAGGGATCTTTCCGAGGGATCGAGAAGTTTGCAATTTTTCGGATGAAAAATAACTGGTTTGAAAGGATCTACAACAACTTGAAGTTCATCAATCTAGATTTATAATTGCTGAAGAATACAAGTCGAGCCACTGTTTTGGCCCAGATTCACTACCGTGTTTTTTCGTCAAAGCCGTTTCTGCTCCGGGTTGATCCCCGAACAAAAGTTCACCGATGAGTTGCCGCGGTAACCTCAAGCTGACCTTTGCCTCCACGAGCCACTTTCGTTGGCTATTGACAAACACCAAGGGACAGCCCTGTTTTGTTTTTTCAAAAGCTATCATGGCAAGACGAGGGATCCTGTGAAGCACTGTATCAGACTTCGAACTTGAGATGGACTCGTATTCGTCGACCGCACGCCCGTCTCCCGAGTCGTTGGGCGGCTCCGCCTCGGAATTGACTTGAGTCGCCATCATCCTTGTTGCCAAGCCGCCCCAGTCTCAACTCTCCGCCACCGCCTGTCCGAGTGCACCTCACGTCCTACTGGTTTCTGTCATGGCCAAGCCGCCAGCATGTCGCTCCATGATCCGGCGTCAAGTGAGCAGCCCTGGCAACCACTGCGAGCCACCGGCCGCTGACCTGCCGCCATGCTTTTTATCCGTTGCTGCAGCCCGCGTCCGCGGCCTCGTCCTCAAGCTTCGTTGAGCCGCCGTCATCGAGCCTTCGAGCACCGTTTCTGTCTAGCACCTGACTGCGAGCCACGCCTACTTGAGCGCCGTCTCCGTCCTGCCTCGCCGTTGCCACGGCCTCACCTGAGCCGGCAAGTCGCTAGTGTCTGCACAGGCTGGCTCCGCCTCACCGCTGCTCTCGGTTTGCAACACCTGCCAAGTTCCCCGCCTCTGTGGCCCTACAGAATAACTTAACACAAAGTTTCTTTGTAGCTCAGGCTACGTGGTACCCCTTATCTTCACCATCCAATTATGCATCGCGATCCGTGCGAATGCATTTGTCTTTTTTGTTTCTCTCAAACGAGACAACATATGAACTTCAAACTTTGCAGACCGAACAAACATTAGAACATCAATGTGGGAAAAATACTTTCAGATGTTTTTCATGCATTTTAAATACTTAAAATAATATTTTTAGTCAAAGAAAATGCCATTTTCTATGTTTATATCAGACCAAAAAATCTAAAAGTTTTTTCACACATTGATGTTCTAATGTTTGTTCGATCTGCAAAGTTTGAAGTTCATATGATGTGTCGTTTGAGAGAAACAAAAAAGAGAAATCTTCATGTTGTAAGTTAGTTGAAGAGTACGGATCTCAAAGCAAAGCTGAAGGGTTAAGGATAAGAGGTTCCATGTAGCCTGAGCTACAGAAAACCACACTCATAACTTAATTACAGAAGAACAAGAAGAAGGGAAGCAGAAAAGCATCAGCTCATATAGGAAACCTAATGGCACTTGATGGCAATTCGTATATGGCATAATCTGCTGAAAGAAATCATAGACGGAGATCGAGCCAAACAAATCCAAGGAACTGAGCCGCTCCCGCTGGTACAGCCTTGAATCGTTGCGGATTCGCCGAGTCGCCACCGGGCGCCTAGCTCCACGTCTCGCGCAGGTGTCAAGTCGCCATCGCCATTTTACCGAGTCGTCGGTGCCCCTTGCCCCGGCTGTTGCGCCCGCGCACCCGCCCCCGAGCCGCCAGTACGCTGGCTTGATTCCGCATCACCGCCTCGCCGGCTCTGCCTGGGAATCAGTCGCTGAAAGTTGGTTGGTCTGAACTCTTAATGAAAGACTGTCTATATAGTGTGTTTCCACACATGAGTTGTTCTTCATAGTATTTTGCGTGCAACCCACAAGCACTTGTTCCAGAACATGCACCCATTGAGCTTGCATTGCTTGGTGTAGATGGCCGCCCCTTGGTTTCGATGACTGGAATTTGAGCATCTTTTCGTTGACAAGGCATCGGGTCGCCCTCACCAACAATGCTATAGCTACGTGCAATTTACTACGGATTGAGACGCACGGACTGAGCTGCTATCAACTAGTTGGGGGAAGGAGGGCCCCACACCACAAATTCAGGGGGGGAGGGATGAATTAGGAAAGAACACGTCAGCCTGTAGAATTCTCTCCGTAATAAACGTCCGTAAGTGTATCATTTTTGCGCCCTCACGCCTCTTCTGTCGTGGCCGGCATCGCGGTTCCTCCGCGGCCGCCATTGCCGCCCATTGGCTGTGACTGGGCCCACTCTGCCTCCTCCTTGACCCGTCGCGGTTCCATCTGGTTAACATCGTACAGATTATTGGTCATTCAAAAATCATCAGGACCCGCACCAAGCATCGTGTCCGCGTTTGTCTGACAAAAATACCAGATGTTTATCAGTGTTGAGCCGCTTCTGCTTTGTTGAGCCACCGGGGCCGCATTGAGCCGCCTCTCCTGTATTGAGCCGCCGGAGACGCGTTGAGCCTCCTATGCTGTACTAAGCCGCCGGGGCCGCGTTTGAGCTGCCTCTACTGTGTTGAGCCACAGTGGCCGCGTTGAGCTGCCTTCTATCGCGTTGAACGGATCATGCGTCATCCGAACAAATCAGGTGATATTCATCTAAGTCTATTTTCTTGGCATATATTATTTTTGTCAAAGAAAAGTTTATATTTGCCTTGTTTATGCAGGACAATAGTTCACTACAAGAGCATTGGCCGTGTCATGAATATATAGCTCGCGCCACCGTTATAATGCGCTAGAATCCGCCCGTGCCATCAAGCTCGACGAATATATGTGCAAGCTGCCGTTATGCGGACCAGTTTATATCAACATGACGCAGCTGAATCACCCGTCCGCGTGGCTTGCCGCACATGCGATTGACTTGCTCGTCTACGCCGGCTTACAACACTACGTCCGACTCATGTGTCTGTGTTGCCCCTGATGCTGCGGTCATTTTACTATCCGCCCTGCGGTCCGGCCTACTCAACATGCCGGGTTGGCTAACGGACACCGATGAGGATCATAAGGTCCATATACATCAGGTGGTATCTGTCTAGATTATTTTAAATAGCACATATCAACCTTTTCCTTTTGAGAACAATTACTCCGGTTTGTGATTATTTATGCAGGACATTTGGTCACTGCAAGAGCGGCAGCGATTCACCCGCGTCCAACCTATTGTTGCGGATGTTTTTTCGTCCGCCTCCGCGGTTCGGCATATATCAACACAATGCGGCTCACTTTCCTATTCGTACGGTTTACCGCGCCGCTTCACCATGGTGGTCAACTGATCGTCAACTCTGTGGCGGATAAATACTGGCCTAACATGTCAGGTGAAATCCGTCTAGTATATTTTTATATTATATATCGCTTTATTTAAAAGAGCAATTACTCCGGTCTGCAAAGTTATCTAATGCAGGACCCTAAACCGCCATATTGGTGCAAATTTAAAGGCCAACTCACCCGTCCGCCCCCGCGGCCAGTTCACCAGACTGCACCGGCTTACAATGTCGTGGCCGACTCATTTATCTATATCGCCTCTGATGTTGCGGTCGTCTTTGCTGTCCGAATCTCGCGGCCTAGTCTACATCAACATACTGGGCCGCACCTATCTGCATGGGTTGTTTACTGAGTATGAGCAAGTCACAGCTTGGGTAGCCTGGTTTTCTTTCAACAAAGTGGAGGCAAATTATCATATACTATCAACCGTCGTCTGCACCGGGTGGCTCAATGGGCAGCCGCACAAGTCGCCGCCACTACAGTTTGGTTAACTTCAAATCACCAGTTGGAAGGAACCATTGGCTGAGTTGCTGACATGGCTCATACGAGATCATTTATAACCCGCCGCAGTCACATCAACCTTCTATGGATTCACATCGTGCTATCAACACCAATGATATACAATTTATGCCGGTTTATATCACGGTCAAATATGGAGAATCTCAAGCCAACTCCTCGAGTCACCTTTGAGACTCGGGGGCTACGATGACATGGCTCATCAAATCTTGCCAGTTTCAGCAAATTTAAGAACCCTAATACGATGGAGGGAAATATAACCCAGTCCCGAAGGCAACTGCTATATTGATGAAAACTCAAAGGACATCAGTCTTACTGAAGCTCTCAAATATCCGGTTCACAATCTGGTTCAAGGGAAAGATGTCGCCTACAAAGCTCTGAAGCTCTCAAATCCGGTTTAAGAATTTCTGGTTCAAAAAGAATTAATCTCTCGCAAGTTTGAGTTTAAAGGTTGTCTAGAAAAATTCCGGCTGAAAATGAAGATTCCGGTTTAAGATCCGGTTCAAGGGAAAGATGTCTCCCACAAAGCTTTGAAGCTCTTAATATCCGGTTTAAGAATTTCCGGTTCAAGAAGAAGTATCTCTCGCAAAGTTTGAGTTCTTAGAAAAGTCAAAAGGGGCCAAAGAGAGTGTTGCAAAAGCGCAACTCAAACATAGGTGCCCACTGAGCACAACTCAGAATTATATCACATGGCGGCTTCTGTTTATAAAGCGGAGTTTTAACTACCCTCTTGATACGGCTATCAAGCCAATACCATCATAAGAGCATAGCTCTGGTTGCTTCGGTAATCTGGCTATCAAAGCCCACATGATGATGAGGGGCAAAAGAGAGTTCGATGCATAGCACAACTCAAACATAGGCACCCGACGAGCATAGCTCACAATGCTACCTGGGGGCTCCTGACGCATAGCGTCAACAAGTTGACAACCCTTGTAGTAGGCTATCAAGCCACGGCTTGGAAGCCTGGTGTATACACCTAAAACCACGGATTAACCTGCTTGCATTAAGTAAGTCACTCCGCCCAGGTAAACCTGGTATGACCCGTCGAACGTTTCACAAGTCAATCTTCTTACAGACCCTGAACTTGGCAACGTTAAATTGACGATTGGTTAAGGATTGAGGTCCATCTTAACAGGCTTTGTGAAATGGTTAATTCAGTGGCTTGGCAGCCCATGAAAAGCCTCGAATTTGGAGTCTGGCAGCTGGTAAAAAGCCTCGACTACAGGATTTTATTTTGACGATGTCTCTTTGATTTTGCTAAGGTTTTTATCTTTGAGGTCATTGGTGTTTATCCAAGTCCATTGATTCGGGGAGTGGATGACTATAAGTTGCCTATACAATAAACCGGTGTTTATTAAACCGGCCTAGCTTTTGACTATAAGTCGCCAGTATAAGATAAGATAATGACCGGTGTTTATTAAACCGGCCTGGCTTTTGACTATAAGTCACCAGTATGAGATAAGATAATGACCGGTGTTTATTAAACCGGCCTGGCTTTTGACTATAAGTCGTCAGTATGAGATAGAATAATGACCGTTGTTTATTAACCCGGCCTGCTTGTGATCAAATATCACTGGAACCGGTTTTCAAACCGGGTTATATTATTCAAATCTTTAAATAGCCAACAAGGCTGGATTTTTATTATGGTTATCAATAACCAATATTATGATTGAGGTTTTCAAAGTCGCTTCCGCGCAATGGATATTATTTTATCAATGGGTATGATTTATTCTACAACTGAAGGAACAGTCCCGAGTCGCTGCAGGCTTACAACCCGGCACTTGGGGGCTACATTATTCAAGTTTAGATTACATCAAATTTACAAGTCTCTTGTCGCTGCAAGCATGCACAATGACACTTGGGGGCTAATGCAAAGTCTTTTTTACTAGCCTTTTTGAAGACCCGACTCATCACATCATAATGAGCCGGCCCTTGGGGGCTACCAATTGCTCCTGTCAACAATTCAAGGTACACAAGTCTTAATCCAATATATTTAAGGATCCACTGTCAGTTAGTAAAACACAAAGCTCTTAACCTTGTGGACGTGGGTTCAAGCCCCATGATGGGGGTTACATCATATGATGTTCATTTCAAAGAAGTATATATAAAGTCCCGGCTCAATATTATCTTACTAAGCCGGCCCTTGGGGGCTACACATTGCTGTTCAAGTCTACATGATTATATCTACAAAGTCCCTGCTCATTATTACATAATGACCCGGCCCTTGGGGGCTACACGTTCCTATTCAAGTCTACATGATTATATCTACAAAGTCCCTGCTCATTATTACATTATGACCCGGCCCTTGGGGGCTACACGTTGCTCTTCAAGTCTACATGATTATATCTACAAAGTCCCTGCTCATTATTACCTAATGACCCAGCCCTTGGGGGCTACACTGGTTGAAGTTTTTGAGCATCAGACAATTACAAGTCCCAGGTTGCTGCAAGCATGACAACCCGGCACTTGGGGGCTACATAATATGGAGTATTCAGTTTTTACTAGTGACTGGGATGAACAATCTGGATTTCTTCAAGGTTGCAACATTTATATTGAAACAAGTCTTAAATATGTTCTCCTCTTAAGACTTGGGGGCTACAGTCATGACACGGGATCATCAGTTTTTATAACCCGTCAATTTTGGCAATCATAAACCGGCAAGTTTTACATCTTCAAGCTGGCTGGATATCAGTTGAATATTTCGAAGACCAATATTTTTGTCAAGTCAGAGCATTGAAGGTCGACTCAAATGGATTCTTGATTTATAATATTTCTTATGAAAGCAAGTTGATTATGAAGCTGGTCTGTTAACCCGGATTTTCTAGAAGAAGGAAAGGACAAGGACTTACGGATAGTCAGGTGCTGGTTTACAAGAAATTCTTAACCTGGAGCACAACCTGTCAAATTTGTTCTTGTGTTTATTTTGCAGCATAATTTTACCATGGATAAATCCAAGCTAAAGTGGGGGCTAATGTCGGGGATATACCCCGCGGTATGACCCGGCCGGAAATATGACCCGGTCGGAAATATGACCCGGCCGGACCTGGCGGTTTATTTGAAAACCGGTTTACACTTGGCGATTCACTGGCGACCCACCCTGACCGGACGGTTTACAAGCAACCTACCTGAATAATATCACTCACTTGTAACCCGGCGGGCGGTGGTCGGATGACAAGGCCCAAGGCCCAGAAGGCCAGTTTATGTTAATGGTGGGCCGGTTTATGAAGAAAGCACAAGGAATATTCTCCTACAAAGGAAGCAAGACTAGGACTCCACTTGTAATAGAGGAATCCTAATCCTACTAGGACTAGTCATGTAACCCGCCCCATCAACATATATAAGGAGGGGCGGGGCTCCCCAAAAGAGGGACAAGGAGCAACAAACAATCTCTAGGGCTAGACACAAAGCGCCGGTTTACTAGCGACTCCATGAGGGTCATAATAAGATCTAGCCTCAAACAACATGTAGGGCTATTACCGGATGATGTTTCCCGGGCCCCGAAGCTGTCTAAATCCTTGTCTTGCATTGCGTCTCTCGATTCTGCTCAACCCCTCTCAAGCTACCACATAGATGTGTTGGCCTCGTGACTAAGTCCTCACACTAGGACATGTGCCGTGACAACTCCACGACACACGGGCACGGCTTTCGAAAGTTCAAAACCCTACAGGGGTGTCCCAACTTAGCCCATCATAAGCTCACGATCCGCGAAGTCGCAACTCCATGTTGGGAAGACCCGAGTATTCTCGGAATCCCGTGCTCAAGATATTTCGACAAAGGTAAAACTAATCCAGCAAGACCTCCCGGCGTGCCAACACCCTGATAGTAGCTGCGCGTATCTCGTCTAAGGCCATGACCGGATGGGACATCCTACAGGTAAATACCAGATACCTTGGGTTTCCCCAAGGCGGCCCTGCAGTCTGCCCAGTTTGGACCAACACTGATGAGGACCACTAGCCTGGGTTGTTGATTAAGAACTCGGGTTTATAACTCCCTATGCAAGTTTTAGTTGTTAGGCAAATGTAGTACCAAAGTTGGGTCTTGCTGGAAAAGCTTTAAGCAGAGCAGATTATCAAGGGGGGCCCATAAACCCCAACCATGTTAGGAACGCAAAATCAAGGAACATAACACCGGTTTATCGGGTCCTAAGGTGGCATGAGTGGAACAAAACACCAAGCAGAAGGCCAAGCCTTCCACCCGTTACCAATATATATGTGTGTTAATTTAATTAAGATATATTTGTGTTATCCCAATAAAACAAGTCCAAACATGGAGCAATCTTCAAACTTCACCTGCAACTAACAACGCTATAAGAGGGGCTGAGAAAAAGCGTACTTAGCCAATCAATGGTTTGCGAGGAAGGCGGTTAGAGTGTTTCATGGCAACATAGGAGGCTGACAAGACAAGAATAGGCATCGAGGCATAGCTATAGAGCGAGACAACTAGCAAGGCAAAGATAGAGGTGATATCGGGGAACGGTCATCTTGCCTGTTAAGTCCTCAGTGTAATGGTAAGATGGCTCCTCAAACTCAATCTCAACAAGATCCTCGAACTCGTTATCGGCTCCCGGCTCTACCCAACACAAGAGCACAACAACGGTACAAGATCAATCACGGTGCAATGCACAAACAACATGATGCAAGACATGTCATGGAATGCAAGTCATGATGTGTGTATGCATGAGGATGCTCTCGAGCCTAAAGGAGAAGATGATGGAAATGGCTTCATCTTGGGCAACCAAGCAAGCCACTAGATAGAGGAGAAGATTTCGATCGAAATTGATATAAGGATCACCGGAAACTGATGCACGGTTTGCAAATGACAAGCAAAACAAGATGCAATGCAAAACTGAAGTTAACAGCAACATGGCATCTTTGGAGCAAGGTATAATTATGCTACACCACCCAAACATGAATACAAAAGGCATGGATGTGAAATAGACATGATTCTTAACAAGCATGAACTCAGAGCACACCCAAAAACTTGTTGGAACACAATTAAACAAGCATGGCAAGATACTATAAGTTAACAGATTTCTCAGACTTAGTGAAAATTACAAGGCATGCAATCTGGAACGATATGTTGCTGCCTTTGGAGGCACACAACAGCAAGCAAACAAGTACAATAAGCATGAAATTCACATGAGCATGAAGAAGACATATTGTACTTCCAATTCATCCAAAGAAAGAAGTCATTCCATGCAAGGGTTGCTTAACACAAGCTTTGCCCAAGTGAATGTTCTGTTAACAGGCTGACAGTTTTAATTTCAAGCATTTTGAGAGCAAGATTACAACAAGCTATAGCAGGGCATATATGCAAACAAAGGCATGGATTGATAGAAAACAACATGGACATCAATACATGCTCACTAGTTATTCCAAAACATGCATGGAAAATATTATGGCATCAAGTTTACATGGCAACTTGTTATTACAGAATCCAGACTTGGCAGTTTTTCACTGTGTTAAAACAGTAACACTGACATGGCACGTTTACAAGCTTGTTTAAGTCACCACAGAGCATATCATGGAAAACCAAATACACCACTTCAAAGATAACATGATTATGCTCCTAAAACATGTTTACATGTGGCACAAAAGAAAATCACAGAAAATGCTACAAAAAAGACAAATCACCAAGTGATAAAAGTTTTAGAAACTTAACAGCCACAAGCACTTTTGCAACAGGGTTAAACATGGCATAATGAAAACTAACATGTATGCAAATGCACCCATCATGAAGAGCATCACAAGACGAACATTTTGACATATCATATACTCCATTTGGACCACCATGCACAAAGTTACGACCTCACGGACATGCTAACATATTGTTGACAGACAACTAGTGCTGAAACAGTAACATCACGAAGCAGTCTTGCAACGAAGATTAAGACATCTAGATGACCCTAACATGCACAAAACTGATGCCAACATGTAGAGAACTTCGAGACGAACATTTTCATATATCATGCATGCAAAACGGAGCACCAAGCACCAAGTTATGACATGATGAAGGAGGCAACAAATTATCACAGATCCGGGACTTGGTGAAAAATTACCCTCTGAAAAGTCAATGGGACGGGACGGAGCGGGATGGCGAGATCCGGGGTCGGGGGCGTTTCGTTGGAGGGACGGGTGGATCTGGTCCACCCCCGGTGGATCTGGCCGGAGTTGAGGAAGATGGCCCAAGGAGCTCGCCGGCTTGGGGAAGACGGCGAGGCAGCGGCGGCTGGCAACATTTGGCGTGGAGCTCGTGGCGGCGCGTCGGTGGTCGGTGGTGGAGGCGCGGGCTGCGCGGCGGTCATCAGCGTCGGAGGCGCGGGCGGCACGGCGGTCGGCGCGGTGGCCCAGCGAGGCCGATGCCGGAGGCGGAGGGCAGCGGCGGCGATGCTTCAGTCCGAGGCGGCGGCAGCGATGCGCGCCCGGGCGGCGGCAGCATCGGGCCGGCGGGCCGGCTACGGGCCCCGCGGGCCCACGCGGTGGCGGCGGCGGATCCGGTGCAGGGGCGCGCGGCGTGTCTGGCGCGTACGGACACGTCCTCCTGGCACGGATCCCGAGGCGAGGCTGGAGCTAGGAGGAGACTAGGGTTTCTTCCCAAATTGGATGGCGTGGACGTTTTTATAGATAGAAGGAGCTAGGAGAGTCCAAATGGGGTGTGGTTTTCGCCCACACGATCACGAGCCAACGACCGAGAGCATGGATGTGGTTAGGATGGGCTTGTGGGCTGTTGTGAAGGGGTGTTGGGCCAAGATAGAGAGGGCTTCCGCAGGGAACACGGTTAACCGTTGGAGTATCAAACGGCCTCCAAACGAGACGAAACTTGACAGGCGGTCTACACGCACTATAACAACAACGCACAACAACTTTCACCTCATTCCGAGAACATCTCTTGGCCACTTACAAAAGGAGGACTCGGAGGTGCCACGGACACGTGTGTCAGTGTCGGAACTCGAAACGGACAAAGGAGAGAAACGAACATGACCGGGTGCAAGTGACAACTCGAATGCGATGCAATGCACATGATGACATGACATGGTGATATGCACCCACGCTCCATGAAAAAAACACAAAAAATACCCAAAATGACGGATGAGCCCAGAATGGAATTGATTAAGTCAACGAAGAATATATTGCCATATTGGGATTTTTTTACATCCGGGGCGTTACAAACTCTCCTCCACTATGAAAAGATCTCGTCCCGAGATCAAGGACTGAAAGAAAGCAGGATACTCGGAACGGAGATGATCTTCTCGTTCCCATGTAGCTTCTCGGTCGGTATGGTGTGACCACTTGACATTCAAGAATTTGATGGACTTGTTGTGGGTCTTGCGCTTAGTTTCTCCAAGGATAGCAACGGGATACTCACGATAAGACAAGTCTTGCAGAAGATCAATCCCTTCGAAAGGAATGGTGCGTTCAGGCGTCTTGAAGCACTTGCGGAGTTGTGACACGTGAAACACATCGTGCAGATTTGCAAAGCTGGTGGGAAGCTCGAGTTGGTAGGCTAGATCGCCTCTCTTGCCAATTATCTTGAAAGGGCCCACGTATCTTGGAGCAAGCTTGCCCTTGATACCGAACCTTTGAGTGCCCTTCATGGGAGAAACACGGAGATAGACATGATCTTCAATGTCGAAAGCCAAATCTCGGTGTTTGCCGTCATAGTAGCTCTTTCGGCGCGATTGCGCGGCCTTGAGATTCTCACGTATGACTTTGCACATCTCTTCGGCCTCTGAGATCAAATCATTTCCAAGGAGTTGGCGTTCACCAGTCTCGGACCAGTTGAGAGAGATACGACACTTTCTGCCATAGAGAATTTCAAACGGTGCTTTGCCTGCACTTGCTTGGAAGTTGTTGTTGTAGGAGAATTTTGCAAATGGAAGGCAGTCTTCCCGTTTCATACCGAAGGAGATTACACATGCTCTGAGCATATCTTCAATAATTTGGTTCACTCTTTCGACTTGACCACTAGTCTGAGGGTGAAAAGCTATGCTGAAGCGAATCTTGGTACCCATAGCTGACTGGAAGGAATCCCAGAATTTGGAAGTGAACAAGCTTCCATGATCTGAGGAGATTACTTGAGGGATACCATGCAAGGAAACAATTCTAGAAGTATACAACTCTGCCAGTTGTGATGCGTTGATGGATTCCTTGACTGGAAGGAAATGCGCCACTTTAGTGAGCTTATCAATCACCACAAAGATAGCGTCGTTTCCTCGCTTGGACTTGGGAAAACCGGTGACGAAATCCATCTCAATGTGATCGAATTTCCACTCGGGAATAGGTAGGGGTTGAAGGAGTCCGGCTGGACGTTGATGCTCTGCTTTCACTCTTCTGCTGACATCACACTCGTTCACGAATTGAGCAATTTCTCTTTTCATGTGATACCACCAATAGGATTGCTTGAGGTCATGGTACATCTTGGAGCTTCCTGGATGTATCGAGAGGAGTGAGTCATGTGCTTATTTCATTATGAGCTTCCTGAGATCACCTTTGGGAACCACAATTCTATCCTCAAAGAACAAAGTATATCTGTCATCAATGCGATAGCACTTCTACTTGGGAGTACCCTTGGAAATACCATGGTTCACCTTCTGCACCATAGCATCACTGAGTTGGGCCTCACGGATTTGATCTTCCAAGGTAGGAGCGACTTGAAGGTTGGCAAGAAATCCTTCCGGAACGACTTGGAGGTTGAGCTTCCTGAATGATTCACACAGTTCAGGTTGGAACAGTTTGAGGATGATACTGTTGCAATAAACCTTTCTGCTCAAGGCATCTGCAATGACATTGGCCTTGCCAAGAGTATACTCAATTCTTGGATCGTACTCTTGAATCATTTCAACCCAACGAGTCTGGCAGAGGTTAAGGTTTGACTGAGTGATGATGTACTTTAGGCTCTTGTGATTGGTGAAGATGTCCACTTTTCTGCCCAACAGAAGGTGTCTCCACGTGTTCAAGGCATGAACAACTACTGTTAGCTCAAGATCATGTGTGGGGTAATTCTTCTCATTTGGTTTAAGCTGACGCCAAGTGTATACAACGATCTTCTTGTCTTGCATGAGAACACCGCCGAAACCTTGCAATGAAACATCACATAACACTTCATAAGGCTTGGACTCATCCGGACGAGTAAGTACCAGAGCAGAAATGAGCTTGTCTTTGAGGGTATTGAATGCCACATCACAATCAGGAGTCCACGAGTACTTGACATTCTTTTGCAACAGGTTGTACAGAGGCTTGGCAATCTTGGAGAAGTTCTCAACGAACCTTCTGCAATAGCTTGCGAGGCCGAGGAAACTTCGGAGTTGTTTGAAATTTTGAGGAGGTTCCAACTTCACAATAGCTTCAACCTTCTCGGGGTTAACAGAAATGCCCTTGGCAGAGATAATATGACCAAGATAGAGGACTTCATCGAACCAAAATTCACATTTGGAGAACTTCGCATAAAGGCGGTGCTCACGGAGCCTGTGAAGAACCAATCGGAGGTGCTTGGCGTGGTCTTCTTCATTCTTTGAGAATACTAGAATATCATCCAGATAGATGAGGACAAACTCATTGGTGTAGGGGTTGAATATGAAGGGCATCATCCGAGAGAAAGTGGGTGGAGCATTTGCAAGCCCGAAAGACATGACCATGTACTCGTAGGAGCCATAACTCGTTTTGAATGCGGTCTTGGGAATATCCTCTTCACGGATACGAATTTGTTGGTAGCCCATCCGGAGATCAAGCTTCGAGAAAACCTTGGCTCCTTTGAGCTGCTCGAACTGTTCATTGATATTCGAGAGAGGGTACTTATTCTTAATTGTCTTCTTGTTCAATGGCCGGTAATCGACGAACAATCGTTTCGTACCATCCTTCTTCTTGAAAAAAAGGACACCGCAACCCCAAGGTGAAGTACTTGGTCTGATCAGACCCATGCGTTCTTGCTCGCCGAGTTGCTTCTTCTATTCTTTCAACTCTTTAGGAGAAAGCTTGTACGGACGCTGACAGGCTGGCTCGGTACCAGGTTCAAGTTCAATGACGAATTAAACTGGATGGTTGGGAGGCATGCCTAGAAGCTCTTCAGGAAATACATCCTCATATTCACAAACCACCGGAATCTGGGATATGGTATTAAACTCGCCCTTGTCATTGAGAGAGAATAGCTTGATTGTGTTATCTCGAGCTGCAAAGATAATCACATCTTTGGAAGGATGAGTTAGATTCACCTCTTTGTTTGCACAATCAATAAAAGCATCATGCTTAGAGAGCCAATCCATCCCAATAATAAGATCAATGTCTGAGTTACCGAGAACAACTGGGGAAACCAGAAAACTATAATCGCACATGTGAATAGATATATCCGAAGTCATCGAGTTAGCAGTCATGTGTTTGCCCGGAGAAATAACTTGCAACGCCCTTGGTAATGCTTCGGTGTCAAAATTGTGCTTCGATGCAAATGGGTGAGATATGAAAGAACGTGATGCACCTGAATCAAACAAGACTTTTGCAGGAATAGAGTTAACTGGAAGATTACCAATTATCACATCAGAAGAATCCTCTGCTTGAGCTGCACTCATCAGGTTCACTCTTGCATGCTTGTGCTTGACGATAGCATTGGTGACAGGTGGAGGAGGCGGAAGGCTCCTTTGACTACACTTGTTTGCATAGTGACCCTTCTGACCACACTTGTTGCATGTAACCTCTGAGAGTGGCTGATGATAAGGACCGCTTGGTCTTGGAGCTTGGAACTGAGACTTGTTCTGGTTGCTTGGGTTGAGTGGGTGGGAAAATCCACGACCACCTGAGTGCTTATTCTGACTCGGAGGACGGAGCACTGGAGGAGGCGGGAGCCAGAACTTCTGCTGCTTGGTGACCACTTGAGAGGAAGAGGAGGAGTGAACAACATCTATTATCCTCTTTTTGGAAGCTTCACATTTGAGCTGAGCTGCCTCTTGCTTGAGAGCCATGTTGTAGAATTGATCAAATTCATCTAGCTCGAACAGAGTGAGTGCAAGTTGGAGTTCATCTTTCAGACCACCTCGGAACTGGTAGATTTTTCTCTTGGCATCGGGGATGTCTTGCTTTGCATAACGGGCAAGATTTTGGAACTTGACATTGTACTGGTAGACAGACATGGTGCATTGCTTCAGATTGCGGAACTACTCACGCATGCCTTCAGTGACACTGGTAGGGATGTGGTGAGAACGGAAATCGCGACAGAAGTCAGTCCACGAGATCTCATGACCCGCTCTGGAGTCTTTGTACTGTTGCCACCAATATGCATCTTGATCTTTGAGTTGGAAAGCGGCAAACTTGACATAATCCTCAGGTCTGACGTTACTGCACTCGAAGTGCTTCTTGATGTCTGTGATCCAATCTTCAGCATCTAGCGGAACAACACAGTAACTGAAAGACTTGGGTTGGTTTGCCAGGATTTGGTTCAGAGTCGCAAAGTGAGGTTGATTGAACAGATTTCCTTGGCCTTGGTTCCCTAGATTGCGTTGATTCCCTTGATTAGCTTGGAAACACTGCATCATCTGCATGAGCATCTGGTTGTTTTGATTGGTTGCCTGCATAATCGCTCTCCATGCCTCAGACGGAGGAGGAGGGGAAGGTGGACGCTCTTCTTCACCCTCTGGGTTCTGGCTGGTAACTTTCTTAGGTGCCATCCTGAAGATGATGACAACTGCTAGCCATTGAATTAAACAAAAGATATGCTGAATCAACGGCTAGATATTTGCAACATATAGTCTTCACAATGAACATCTGAACAAAATTGAACGAATGAATTCCATAGCTTAATAGTACATCAACTTGTCGAGAAGCCACTTGGGAGAACAAAATGATAGAATAAAACAACAAGGTAACCGATGGAACAAATACATAATAGATCTTTCGTCCCACATGTTCATGCTGATGTCTGTGACCCGACGTGGCACATGGCATGACACATGTGCCAAACTGGAAGCACAGACGTATGTGCCAAGAGGGAACGTTCATGTGGCCCGACGAGGACATCGGTTCCTCTGAGTGGGGGTTGTATATGATAGCCTGGCTTATTAGGGATGATAGACTACTCATATCAATAAGGAATTCCTTCTTTTCCGGGAGCCCATTCGGACAGAACTCCAAAGTTAAGCGTGCTTAGCTTGGAGTAGTTTCAGGATGGGTGACCGACCGGGAAGTTGCTCCCTGCTACTTCTCGAGCTTGCGTTGTATTCCCTCGAAGAGGAAAGGGTGATGCAGCACAGTAGCGTAAGTATTTCCCTAAGTTTTTTAGAACCAAGGTATCAATCCAGTAGGAGACCACGCGCAAGTCCCTCGCACCTGCACAAACAAATAAAAACTTCGCAGCCAACGCGATAAGGGGTTGTCAATCCCTTTACGTTCACTTACGAAAGTGAGATCTGATAGATAGGATAGTATGATATTTTTGGTATTTTTTGATATAAGAACATAAAGTAAATAAAGCAAAGTAAAGTAGATTGGAGATTAATATGGTGAGAATAGACCCGGGGGCCATAGGTTTCACTAGTGGCTTCTCTCATGATAGCAGAATTCTACGGTGGGTGAACAAATTACTGTCGAGCAATTGATAGAAAAGCACATAGTTATGAGAATATCTAGGCATGATCATTATATATAGGCATCATGTCTGTGACAAGTAGACCGAAACGATTCTGTATCTACTACTATTACTCCACACATCGACCGCTATCCAGCATGCATCAAGAGTATTAAGTTCATAAGAACGGAGTAATGCTTTAAGCAAGATGACATGATGTAGAGGGATAAACTCAAGCAATATGATATAAACCACATCTTTTTATCCTCGATGGAAACAATACAATACGTGCCTTGCTACCCCTGCTATCACTGGGAAAGGACACCACAAGATTGAACCAAAAGCCAAGCACTTCTCCCATCGCAAGAACTGTAGATCTAGTAGGCCAAACCAAACCAATAATTCGAAGAGACTTGCAAGGATATTATAATCATACATAAAAGATTTCAGAAAAGAATCAAATATTTCTCGTAGATAATCTTGATCATAAACCCACAATTCATCGGATCTCGACAAACACACCGCAAAAAGATTTCATCGAATAGATCTCCTCGAAGACCGAGGAGAACTTGGTATTGAGATCCAAAAAGAGAGAAGAAGCCATCTAGCTAATAACTATGGACCCGAAGGTCTGTGGTAAACTACTCACAACTTATTGGTGAGGCTATGGTGTTGATGTAGAAGCACTCCATGGTAGATCCCCCCTCCGGTGGAGCTCCGGAACAGGTGTTGGGGAACGTTGCATGGGAAACAAAAATTTTCTCTACGTTCACCAAGATCAATCTAGGAGATGCAACTACGAGGGGAGAGTTGGATCCACATACCCTTGTAGATCGCTAAGCGGAAGCGTTCAAGAACGCGGTTGATGGAGTCGTACTCGCCGCGATTCAGATCGCCGAAGATCCTAGCACCGAAGCAACGGTGCCTCCGCGTTCTTCACACGTACAGCTCGGGGACGTCTCCTCCTTCTTGATCCAGCAAGGGGGAAGGAGAGGTTGATGGAGACACCGGCAGCACGACGGCGTGGTGGAGATGGTGGTGGAGGATTCCAGCAGGGCTTCGCCAAGCACCGCGGGAAAGACGAAGATTGTAGTGGGAGAGGGAGGGCAGCACCGAGGCACAAACGTGTGTAGCTGCCCTCCCTCTGCCTCTCTTTATATAGGGGGAAGAGAGGGGAGGGGGCGCCCTAGGGTTTAACCCTAGGGGCGGCGGCCAGGGAGATGGGGAGGGGGCGGCGGCCAAGGAGGCTAGGGTTCCCCCCC
>LR738713.1:574731904-574763747 GCA_902687465.1 Secale cereale | reverse complement strand
GGGGGGGGCGCACAGCCCTATGAGGGCTGTTGTGTCCCCCTTTGTGGCCCATTAGGCCCGAAACCCCTTCCGGGACCCCCGAAACCCCTTTCGGTAATCCGCCGATTTCCCGATACTCCCCGGAACACTTCCGGACTCCGAAACCTTTCATCCTATATATCAATCTTCGTCTCCGGACCATTCCGGAGACCCTCGTCACGTCCGGGATCTCATCCGGGACTCCGAACAACCTTCGGTAACCATGCACTGTTCTCACTAACAACCCTAGCGTCACCGAACCTTAAGTGTGTAGACCCTGCGGGTTCGGAAACCATGTAGACATGACCGAGACACTCCCAGGTCAATAACCAATAGCGGGATCTGGATACCCATATTGGTTCCTACACGTTTCTCGATGATCTCATTGGATGAACCACGATGTCAAGGATTCAGGCAACCCCGTATACAGTTCCCTTTGTCTCGTCGGTATGTTACTTGCCCGAGATTCGATCGTCGGTATCTCTATACCTAGTTCAATCTCGTTACCGGCAAGTCTCTTTACTCGTTACCGCAATACATAATCCCGTGACTAACTACTTAATCACTTTGAGCTCATTGTGATGATGTATTACCGAGTGGGCCCGGAGATACCTCTCCGTCACACGGAGTGACAAATCCCAGTCTCGATCCATGTCAACTCAACAGACACCTTCGGAGATACCTGTAGAGTACCTTTATAGTCACCCAGTTACATTGCGACGTTTGGCACACACAAAGCACTCCTACGGTGTCAGTGAGTTACATGATCTCATGGTCATAGGAACTTATACTTGACATGCAGAAAACTATAGCGATAACTGATACGATCAAAAGCTATGTTTAACGTTTGGGTCTCGTCCATCACATCATTCTCCTAATGATGTGATCCCGTTATTAAGTGACAACTCATGTCTATGACCTGGAAACCGTGGTCATCTTTGATCAACGAGCTAGTCCTGTAGAGGCTTACTAGGGACACAAAATTTGTCTATTTATCCACACATGTATCTGAGTTTCCTATCAATACA
Organism: Secale cereale; assembly: GCA_902687465.1. NCBI lineage: Eukaryota > Viridiplantae > Streptophyta > Magnoliopsida > Poales > Poaceae > Secale > Secale cereale. The sequence goes on along the minus strand of LR738713.1, from coordinate 574,762,701 downwards.
ATTCTAGCATGGATAATAAACAATTATCGTGAACAAGGAAATATAATAATAACCAATTTATTATTGCCTCTAGGGCATATTTCCAACAGTCTCCCACTTGCACTAGAGTCAATAATCTAGTTCACATCGCCATGTGATTAACACTCACAGGTCACATCGCCATGTGACTAACACCCAAGAGTTCACTAGAGTCAGTAATCTAGTTCACATCAATATGTGATTAATACTCAATGAGTTCTGGGTTTGATCATGTTATGCTTGTGAGAGAGGTTGTAGTCAACGGGTCTGCAACATTCAGATCCCTATGTTCTTCGCAAAACCTTATGTCATATCGTAGATGCTGCTATCACGTTCCACTTGGAGCTATTCCAAACTGTTGCTCCATTATACGTATCCGGTATCTCCACTTAGAGTTATCCGGATAGGTGTTAAGCTTGCATCGACGTAACTCTTTACGTCGAACTCTTTATCACCTCCATAACCGAGAAACATTTCCTTACTCCTCTAAGGATAATTTTGACCACCATCTAGTAATCCACCCCTGGATCACCTTTGTACCCTCTTGCCAGACATGTGGCAAGGCACACATCAGGTGCGGTACTTAGCATGGCATACCGTACAGAGCCTATGACAAAAGCATAGGGGACGACCTTCGTCCTTCCTCTTCCTTCTGCCATGGTCAAGTTTTGAGTCTTACTCAACTTTACACCTTACAACTCAGGTAAGAACTCCTTCTTTGACTGATCTATTTTGAACTCCTTCAAAATCATGTCAAAGGTGTGTGTTCTTTTGAAAGTATCATCAGGCGTCTTGATCTATCTGTATAGGTCTTGATGCCCAATATGTAAGCAGCTTAATCTAGGTCTTCCTTTGAAAAACTCCTTTCAAACAACCCTTTATGCTTTCCAGAAATTCTACATCATTTCAGATCTATAATATGTCATTCACATATACTTATCAGAAATGTTGTAGTGCTCCCACTCACTTTATTGTAAATACAAGTTTCTAACAAACTTTGTATACCCAAAAACTTTGATCACTCCATCAAAGCGTATATTCCGACTCCGAGATGCTTGCTCCAGTCCATGGAAGGATCGCTGGAGCTAGCATACCTTTTAGCATCCTTAGGATCGACAAAACCTTTCTGATTGTACCACATACAACCTTTCCTTACGAAACCTGGTAAGGAAACTTGTTTTGTCATCCATCTGCCAGATTTCATAAATGCAGCTAATGCTAACATGATTCCGACGGACTTAAGCATCGCTACGGGTGAGCAAATCTCATCGTAGTCAACTCCTTGAACTTGTGAAAAACTCTTTGCCACAAGTCGAGCTTCATACACGGTGACATTACCGTCCACGTCCGTCTTCTTCCCAAAGATCCATTTATCTCAATGGCTTGCCGGTCATCGGGCAAGTCCACCAAAGTCCATACTTTGTTTCAATACATGGATCCTATCTCGGATTTCTTAGCTTCTAACCATTTGTCGGAATACGGGCCCACCATCGCTTCTCCATAGTTCGTAGGTTCATTGTTGTCCAACAACATGACTTCTAAGACAGGATCACCGTACCACTCAGGAGTAGTACATATCCTTGTCAACCTACGAGGTTCGATAGCAACTTGATCCGAAGCTTCATGATCACTATCATTAGTTTCCTCTTCAACAGTCGTAGGTTCCACAGAAACATCTTTCTGTGTTGCACTACTTTCCGGTTGAAGTGAGGGTTCGACAACCTCATCAAGTTCTATCTTCCTCCCACTCAAATCTTTCGAGAGAAACTCCTTCTCGAGAAAGGACCCGTTCTTAGAGACAAACATTTTTGCCCTTGGATCTGAGATAGAAGGTATACCCAACCGTTACCAGTGGGTATCCCATGAAGATGTATTTGTCCGCTTTGGGTTCGAGCTTTTCCCGGCTGAAGCCATAAGCCTCGCAGCCCCAAACATTGAGAAATGACAACTACGGTTTCTTGCCAAACCATACGACGTCGTCTCAACGGACTTAGATGGTGCCCTATCTAAAGTGAATGCAGCTGTCTCTAATGCATAACCTCAAAATAATAGCGGTAGATCGGTAAGAGACATCATAGATCGTACCATATCTCATAAGGTTCGATTATGACGTCCAGACACACCATTACGCTGTGGTGTTCCAGGTGGCTTCAACAGCAAAACAATTCCACAATGTCTTAAGTGATTGCCAAACTCACAACTCAGAAAATCTTCCCTTGATCAGATCGTAGGAACATGATCTTCTTGTTATGATGATTCTTAACTTCACTCTAAAATTGCTTGAACTTTTCAAACGTTTCAGACTTTTGCTTCATTAAGTAAATATACCCATATCTACTCAAATCGTCAGTGAAGATGAGAAAATAATGATATCCACCACACGCCTTAATTCTCATTGGATCACACACATCAGCATGTATGATTTCCAACAAGTCACTTGCCCGTTTCATTGTACCTGAAAACGGGGTCTTAGTCATCCTGCCCATGAGGCATGGCTCACATGTGTCAAGCGATTCAAAATCAAGTGACTCCAAACGTCCATCAGCATGGAGTTTCTTCATGCATTTTATGCCAAAATGACCTAAGCGGCAGTGCCACAAGAAAGTGGTACTATCATTATTAACTCTACATCTTTTGGCATTAATATTATCATCATGTGTATTGCTATAATCGAGATTCAATAAACCATTCGGTGCATGACCATAAAGGTATTATTCATGTAAGCAGAATAACCATTATTCTCTAACTTAAATGAATAACCGTATTGCAATGAACATGATCTAATCATATTCATGCTCAACGTAGACACCTGATAACATTTATCTAGGTTCAACACTAATCCCGAAAATAGAGGGAGCGTGCGATGGTGATCTTATCATCCTTGGAAACACTTCCAACACATCGTCACCTCGCCCTTAGCTAGTCTCCGTTCAGTCGTAGCTTTTGCTTCAAGTCACTAATAATAGCAACTGAACCGGTATCCAATACCCAGGTGCTACAAGGAGTACTAGTGAGGTACACATCAATAATACGTATATCAAATATACTTTGTTGAAGTTTCCAGCTATTCTTATCTACCATGTATTTGGGGTAGTTCCGCTACCATGTGACCGTTCCCCTTACAATAGAAGCACTTAGTCTCGAGGTTTGGGTTCAACCATTGGGTTCCTTCATTAGAGCGACAACTGGTTTGCCATTCATGAAGTTTCCCTTCTAGCCCTTGCCCCCTTTTGAAACCAGTGATCTTGTTAAACCATCAACACTTGATGCTCCTTCTTGATTTCTACTTTCGCGGTCTTAAGAACCGCTAATAGCTCCGGGATCATCTCCATCCTTTGCATGTCATAGTTCATCACGAAGTTCTAGTAGCTTGGTGATAGTGTCCAGAGAATTATGTCAACCACTATCTCACCTGGAAGATTAACTCCCACTTGGTTCAAGTGATTTTAGCACCCAGACATTCTGAGCACATGCTCACTAGTTGAGCCATTCTCCTCCATCTTTTTGGCAAAAGAACTTGTCAGAGGTCTCATACCTCTCAACACGGGCATGAGCCTGAAATCCCAATTTCAGCTCTTAGAACATCTCATATGTTCTATGGCGTTCAAAACGTCATTGGAATCCCGATTCTAAGCCGTAAAGTATGGTGCACTAAACTATCAAGTAGTCATCAGGACGTGTCTCTCAGGTGTTCACAACATCCACAGACAACGTTGTAGGGGTTTGCACATCGAGCGGTGCATCAAAGACTTAAGCTTTCTGTGCAGTTGTGAGGACACTCCTCGGACTACGGACCCAGTCCGCATCATTGCTTACAATATCTTTCAACTTAGTCTTTCTCTAGGATCGTATTAAACAGGGAGCTACAACGCAAGCTATTGATCTACAACATAATTTGCAAAGGCAACTTAGACTATTGTTCATGATAAGTGAGTTTAACTAATCAAATTACTTATAACTCCCACTCAAATTGACATCCCTCTGGTCATCTGAGCGTGACATGATCCAAATCCACCAACCCAAGTCCGATCATCACGTGAGATGAGGTGGTGTCAATGGTGAACATCTTCATGTTGATCATATCTACTATATGACTCATGCTCGACCTTTCGGTCTTCCGTGTTCCGAGGCCATGTCTGTACATGCTAGGCTCGTCAAGTCTAACCCAAGTGTTCTGCATGTGCAAAACTGGCTTGCACCCGTTGTATGCGAACGTAGAGTCTATCACACCCGATCATCACGTGGTGCTTCGAAACGACGAACCTTCGCAACGGCGCACACTCGGGGGGAACACAATTTTATCTTGAAATTTTAGTGAAGGATCATCTTATAATGCTACCGTCGTCCTAAGCAAAATAAGATGCATAAAAGGATTAACATCACATGCAAATCATAAGTGACATGATATGGCCATCAACTCGTGCTTTTGATCTCCATCTCCAAAGCACCGGCATGATCTCCATCGTCACCGGCGCCACACCATGATCTCCATCATCGTGTCGCCATCGGGGTTGTCGCGCTCCCACCATGCTCTTACTACTATTGCTACCGTTTAGCGATAAAGTAAAGCATTACATAGCGCTTAATGATTGACACGCAGGTCATACAAAAATTAAAGACAACCCTATGGCTCCTGCCGGTTGCCGTATGCATCGACATGCAAGTCGATATTAACTATTACAACATGATCATCTCATACATCAAATATATTTCATCATGTCATTGGCCATATCATATCACATACATACCCTGCAAAAACAAGTTAGACGTCCTCTAATTTGTTGTTGCATGTTTTACGTGGCTGCTATGGGTATCTAGCAAGAACGCTTCTTACCTACGCAAAGCCACAACGGTGATATTCAAGTTGCTATTTAACCTTCTACAAGGACCGCCTTGTTCTATTCCGATTCAACTAAGATAGGAGAGACAGACACCCGCCAGCCATCTTATGCAACAAAAGTCACATGTCTGTCGATGGAACCGGTCTCATGTACGTGGACATGTAAAGTTGGTCCGGGCCGCTTCATCCCATAATACCGCTGAATCAAGAAAGACTACGGAGGGCAGCAATTTAAACATCAACGCCCACAAACCCTTTTGTGTTCTACTCGAGAAAGCATCTACGCAAGATCCTAGCTCATGATGCCACTGTTGGGGAACGTTGCATGGAAAACAAAAAATTTTCTCTACGTTCACCAAGATCAATCTAGTAGATGCAACTACGAGGGGAGAGTAGGATCCACATACCCTTGTAGATCGCTAAGCGGAAGCGTTAAGAACGCGGTTGATGGAGTCGTACTCGCCGCGATTCAGATCGCCGAAGATCCTAGCACCGAAGCAACGGTGCCTCCGCGTTCTTCACACGTACGGCTCGGGGACGTCTCCTCCTTCTTGATCCAGCAAGGGGTGGAGGAGAGGTTGATGGAGAGACCGGCAGCACGACGGCGTGGTGGTGATGGTGGAGGAGGATTCCAGCAGGGCTTCGCCTAAGCACCGCGGGAGATGAAGATGTTATGGGAGAGGGAGGGCAGCACCGAGGCACAAACGTGTGTTGGCTGCCCTCCCTCTACCTCTCTATATATAGGGGGAAGGAGGAGAGGGGGGCGCCCTAGGGTTTCCCCTAGGGGGGCCGGCGGCCAGGGCAGAGGGGGGCGGCGGCCAAGGGCCAGGCCCTAGGGTTTCCCCCCCCTAGGTGCCTTGCCCCCCAAGCCAGGGGGGTGCGGCAGCCCTAGGAGGGTCCACCTCCCCTTGCGCATGAGGAGAGGGCCCAGGGGGGGGCGCACAGCCCTATGAGGGCTGTGGTGTCCCCCCTTGTGGCCCATTAGGCCCAGAACCACTTCCGGGACCCCCGAAACCCTTTTCGGTAATCCGCCGATTTCCCGATGCTCCCCGGAACACTTCCGGACTCCGAAACCTTTCATCCTATATATCAATCTTCGTCCCCGGACCATTCCGGAGACCCTCGTCACGTACGGGATCTCATCCGGGACTCCGAACAACCTTCGGTAACCATGCACTGTTCTCACTAACAACCCTAGCGTCACCGAACCTTAAGTGTGTAGACCCTGCGGGTTCGGAAACCATGTAGACATGACCGAGACACTCCCAGGTCAATAACCAATAGCGGGATCTGGATACCCATATTGGTTCCCACACGTTTCTCGATGATCTCATCGGATGAACCACGATGTCAAGGATTCAGGCAATCCCGTATACAGTTCCCTTTGTCTCGTCGGTATGTTACTTGCCCGAGATTCGATCGTCGGTATCTCTATACCTAGTTCAATCTCGTTACCGGCAAGTCTCTTTACTCGTTACCGCAATACATAATCCCGTGACTAACTACTTAATCACTTTGAGCTCATTGTGATGATGTATTACCGAGTGGGCCCGGAGATACCTCTCCGTCACACGGAGTGACAAATCCCAGTCTCGATCCATGTCAACTCAACAGACACCTTCGGAGATACCTGTAGAGTACCTTTATAGTCACCCAGTTACGTTGCGACGTTTGGCACACACAAAGCACTCCTACGGTGTCAGTGAGTTACATGATCTCATGGTCATAGGAACTTATACTTGACATGCAGAAAACTATAGCGATAACTGATACGATCAAAAGCTATGTTTAACGTTTGGGTCTCGTCCATCACATCATTCTCCTAATGATGTGATCCCGTTATCAAGTGACAACTCATGTCTATGACCTGGAAACCGTGGTCATCTTTGATCAACGAGCTAGTCCTGTAGAGGCTTACTAGGGACACAAAATTTGTCTATTTATCCACACATGTATCTGAGTTTCCTATCAATACAATTCTAGCATGGATAATAAACAATTATCGTGAACAAGGAAATATAATAATAACCAATTTATTATTGCCTCTAGGGCATATTTCCAACAACAGGCCCCAAGATGGGATCTCACGGGAACAGAAGGTTGCGGCGGTGGAATTAGGGTTTTCTCTGTTGCCTCGATGTTTTCAGGGTACATGGATATATATAGGAGGAAGGAGGGCATTGGAGGAGCCAGAGGGGGCCCACGGGGGTGGGGGCGCGCCCTGGACCCTTGTGGCCGCCTCCTTCGTTCCCTCGCGTGTACTCCAAGTCTTCCATGAAGATATTGTTCCAAAAATAACTCTCCCAAAGGTTTCATTCCGTTTGGACTCCATTTGATATTCCTTTTCTACGAAACCCTGAAATAGGCAAAAAAAACAGCAATCTGCACTGGGCCTTGGGTTAGTAGGTTAGTCCCAAAAATAATACTCCCTCTGTTCCTAAATACTTGTCTTTTAGAGATTTCAACAAGTGACTACATACGAAGCAAAATGAGTGAATCTACACTATAAAATATGTCTACATACATCTGTATGTGTAGTCCATTTGAAATGTCTAGAAAGACAAATATTTGGGAACAGAGGGAGTATAAAAGTGTATAATAAAGCCCATTAAACATCCAAAACATATAATATAATAGCATGGAACAATCAAAAATTATAGATACGTTGGAGACGTATCAGTCCCGGGTGCGCACGAGTGAGGACAAAGTGCACAAAAAAGACTAGTATTGATATGTGAGGCCAGTCTAGATCCTGCCAGGAGTAACGACCCCCGGCGGGTGTGTCTAGTACCAACTTGTAACGCCCCGAACACACCCGCCGGTGGTCATTACTCCTGGCGGGATCTTGACTGGCCCCACATATCAATACTAGTCTTTTCTGCGCACTTTGTCCTCACTTGTGCGCACCGGGGAGCAACTTCCTGGTCGGCTGCGCACCGGGGAGCAACTTCCCGGTCGGCCACCCATCCTGAAACTACTCCAAGCTGAGCACGCTTAACTTTGGAGTTCTATCTGAATGGGCTCCCGGAAAAGAAGGAATTCCTTATTGATATGAGCAGTTTACCATCCCTAATAAGCCAGGCTATCACATACACCCACACGCAGAGGAACCGACGTCCTCGTCGGGTCACAGGAACGTTCCCTCTTGGCACATACGTCTGTGCACCCAGTCCGTTACATGTGACATGCCGTGTGCCATGATGGGTCACAAACGTCATGAATAACATGACCGCGCACATGTCCACAAACATCCGTGTAACCGTGAGGGTCGGCTCTGATACCAACTTGTAACGCCTCGGACACACCCGCCGGTGATCGTTACTCCTGGCGGGATCTAGACTGGCCCACATATCAATACTAGTCTTTTCTGCGCACTTTGTCCCCACTCGTGCGCACCCGGGAGCAACTTCCCGGTCGGTCACCCATCCTGAAACTACTCCAAGCTGAGCACGCTTAATTTTGGAGATCTATCTGAATGGTCTCCCGGAAAAGAAGGAATTCCTTATTGATATGAGTAGTCTACCATCCCTAATAAACCAGGCTATCACAGCAATACTTGATTGCAAGTGTCGAGGGAACCCTTCATTGGAGGGGATCAAAGTAGAGATGCATATTGGCTCCGGATGAAGGAACACTTTGATGTACACAACAAAAGTGGAATTGACCACTTCGGAAGATCTCTTCGCTCTCGGTGGTCGCCAATCAACCGAGATTGTCAAAGGTGGGCGACCGCACTTAAGTCAGTTGACAAGTTGAACCCAAGTGGCATTAATGATAGAGATAGGGTAAGTGCCATTTCTTTCATGATTCTTCCATGTTCATCATGCTTCTTCTTGGTGTTTCTAGTGCTAACTTGTTTTTTTGTTTGTAGCTCACTATTCAACAAAACTTGTTCCAAGGAGAGGAGAAGAAGACCAAGAAAGGGAAGATCAAGAAAGCGAGACCATTTACCTTGCCCCATTGCTATGAAGAATTGAAGGATGATGAGAAATGAAAGCCCCGTGAAGGTATCGATGATGAGGAGGAGAGCAACAAACACAAGCGAACTATTGATTTGGATGATGAGGAGGAGGCATCAAGTGATGACGGCAAGAGAAGCCCTACACCAAACTCGGTTTCGTACTCCGAGCCAAAAAGGCCGAATGGATGCAAGAAAGACGGAAAAGACAAGAAGAAGAAGAAAGGAGATGACGAGCTAAAGACGCTATGGAAGCTATTGTGAACGCAAGAAAGGAAGCGAACGAGGTGAGGAAGATGGTAAGGAACCAAGATGTTGCGGCCACAGAGAGGAGGGTGGCGGCCGAGGAGAGGAGGGTGGCGGCTGAGAAGAGGAAGGTGGCATTGGAGGAGAAGAAATTGGCCATGGAGGAGTGAACTAGGTTGTTGGAATGTGAGAAGTACTTGTTCTTCATAGACACATCTACCCTCGATGAGAAGCAAAAAGAATACATCAATCTTGCCCGTGAAGGAGTCTTGGTTCCAAAAAGAGCAATGGTTGGCATGGGTGGCATGGGCGGCATGGGTGGCATTGGCAGCATGGGTGGCATTGGAGGCTTCGGAGCTACCATGGGTGGCATGGGTGGCATTGGTGGCTTCAGAGCTACCATGCGGGCCATGGGAGGCATGGGTGGCTTCAGAGCTACCATGGGAGGCATGAGTTTTGCGTCTCTCATGGTAGGCATGGGAGCACCTCCGGGCGGCATGGATGGAATGTGTTCCGGTGTGCCTCATCACACACCTTCGCATGATGCCGGTGAAGATTTTGCCAACACCTTCCGGGCTCCAAATGATGATGCGGCGCGCAACAATGAAGAGGAGGAGGAAGAAACGTCTTTGGATGAGGATGATGAGGAATCGAAGGAAGAGGATGATGAAGACGAGGACGAGGCTTGATTGTTGATGTGCCATTCGTTTGTGTGAACTTTTACTATGTCATGACTTGGTTCGGATTGTGAACTTGGTTGGATGATGTTGTGGGCATGAATTTGAAATTTTACGTCATGAACTTGTTTGGGTGATTCTAAACTATGGCATGTCTTGTTTTGATGTATGAAATATCATCACCGTCTCCAAAATGCAACATATGGCAAGCACCGGCTGCTCGCGCGCTGCATTTTACCGCGTCTGTTTGAGCGGCTCGGGCGCGCTATCTTTTGCAGCGACCGCTGGAGCAAGCGCTCCTCGCCACGCCAAAACCGACGATCAGGGCGCTGCAAATGCTTTTTTGGAGATGCTCTAAAGGGCTGTTGGGCCGATCCATGAATAGGGCTTCCCTGTCTAATAGGCGGGTCCCATTTGCTGTTGGCAACGAAGCACGCGTAACCCTAAACCATTCGGCCGCACAGCTCAGCTCTCGCCCATCCTGAGATCGTACACCGACGCCCTACGCCACCCCTGCCAACAGGTGATGTCGGGCGGCACTCCGGCAGCGACCAGCGCGCCCCAGGCCCCCCCTCCACCCGGTTCTTCCGATACCAACGTCGCTCCCAGCGGCCAGCTGGCCGCGCCCGTGCAGTCTCACCTGGGTGCCAGCTCGACGCCCTTCTGTCCCGCGGCAGGGCTTGGCCCGACGGCCAGACCTTTGCGCTTCGGTGCTCCATCAAGGCAGCAGCCAGCGTTCACGCCATCGGCAGCAGCAGCCAGCATGCTCAGTACCAAGCCCTAAATGCGTTCCAAGCTGGGCAGACTTCTAGTGGGGCGCCGCCCCGATGTAAACCAAACCAAAGAAAAAGGGCCGCAAGCCCACTGCTGTCACTGCACCGGGTGCGACCATCCATTAGCAGCCGCCACCGATTATTGTCGCATCGATTCTGACTATGGCCGCTCAAGCAGTGGTGGCATCAGCAGACATCTCGTCCAATTCTCAATCGGCAATGGCAGAGCATGTCCAGAAAGGAAAAAAGGAACAACTGTGGTGTTACAAGTGTGGCGTGGATACCCATATGTCTAAGGGATGTACGGTCGTCCACTACTTCTATATCTGCGACAACTACAAGCATAGACTTGCTCGGTGCCCTGTTCTAAAGAAGCCTTGCCCTGTTGCATCTTTTTGTGGGCAAGGTAACAATTCCATGATGTTAATCCAGCTTCCTGATAATGTCTACAAGGAGAATAATGCATCCTCTGCAACACATACGGCATTGGTCACTATTTCTGGTGGAGTTCTTACGGCGGTAGTACTTGAGGCCAAGGTCGCAAAACTTGCAAGGGTGCAAGGTGAGTGGAGATGGGAGGCAGTCTGGCATGGGGAGAATCAGTTTCTTATATCATTCCCATCAATGGATGACCTGAATCGTCTCACTGATGTTGATTATCAGATTAAATCTCATGGAGTCACTATTTCATTCAGCGAGTGGAAGGATGATGATATACCATCCTACTTATCTCTTGACTCGGTTTGGGTCCATGTCTCTGGTGTTCCACATGGTGTGAGGAATTTTTGGGGTCTATGGGCTATTGGTTCCGTCATTGGCTCAACTCAAGACGAGGATTTGACTTGTTTGCACTGCAAAGGTATCGTTCGTATCCAAGTTGCAGTGGTCAATAAGGACCTGTTCAAAAACAGTGATTTCGACTCGGATGAACCCTTAGACACGAATGTTTATTTGAATCTAAAAGGGTTTGCGCTTCGCTTTGAACTTGAGAAAGACGACTTTGTCCGGAGCCAAACTTTGTGCCTTTCATTTAGAAGAAACATGATCACAGTCCCGATACCGGTCACGATGACGACGATGAGGATGTACCCCATGGGGATAAAGCTAAGAGATCAAAAAGAAAAAAGAAACGCAGTGCATTAACTCATACGGGGCATGATTCGAGTTCGGACATACCGATTCACACGGCCACCACTCTTCAGTTACCTTCTTCCCTCGCGAAGGCCTCTTCACCACCGTTGTTCATGCAGACGTCCGAGCTGCCGTACTCTACACGGTCTTTGAACATGCATGATGACAGGTCTACATGGTACTCTTTGCCGCCGACGCCATCTAGCCCGGCTGCACCCGTGGCTCAGGTGGTGCCGCCGTCGCCATTTAGCCCGGTTGCACCAGTGGCTCAAGCACTGCCGTGCCAGCCTGTTGGAAATATGCCCTAGAGGCAATAATAAAATGGTTATTATTATTATATTTCCTTGTTCATGATAATTGTCTGTTATTCATGCTTGAATTGTATTATCCGGAAACGGTGATACATGTGTGAATACATAGACCACAACGTGTCCCTGGTAAACCTCTAGTTACTAGCTCATTGATCAATAGATGATTACGGTTTCTTGACCATGGACATTGGATGTCATTGATAACGGGATCAAATCATTAGAAGAATGATGTGATGGACAAGACCCAATCCTAAGCCTAGCACAAGATCGTGTAGTTCGTAATGCTAAAGCTTTTCCAATGTCAAGTATCTTTTCCTTAGACCATGAGGTTGTGCAACTCCCGGATACCGTAGGAATACTTTGGGTGTGCCAAATGTCACAACGTAACTGGGTGGCTATAAAGGTACACAACGGGTATCTCCAAAAGTATCTGTTGGGTTGGCACGAACCGAGACTGGGATTTGTCACTCCGTGTGACGGAGAGGTATCTCTGGGCCCACTCGGTAAGACATCATCATAATGAGCTCAATGTGACTAAGGAGTTAGTCACGGGATGATGTATTACGGAACGAGTAAAGAGACTTGCCATGACGAGATTGAACAAGGTACCGGTATACCGACGATCGAATCTCGGGCAAGTACTGTACCGATAGACAAAGGGAATTGCATACGGGATTACGTGAATCCTTGACATCGTGGTTCATCCGATGAGATAATCAAGGAACACGTAGGAACCAACATGGGTATCCATATCCCGCTGTTGGTTATTGACCGGAGAGTCGTCTCGATCATGTCTACGTGTCTCCCGAACCTGTAGGGTCTACACACTTAAGGTTCGGTGACGCTAGGGTTGTAGAGATATATGCACACGGTAACCCGAATGTTGTTCGGAGTCCCGGATGAGATCCCGGACGTCACGAGGAGTTCCGGAATGGTCCAGAGGTAAAGAATTATATAGAGGAAGTCCAGTTTCGGCCATCGGGAGAGTTCCGGGGGTCACCGGTAGTGTACCGGGACCACCGGGTGGGGCCACCCACCCCGGAGGGCCCCATGGGTCGTAGGGGGAGGGGAACCAGCCCATAGTGGGCAGGCACACCCCCTTGGGCATCCCCCTGCGCCTAGGGTTGGAAACCCTAGGGGTGGGGGCGCCCTCCTTGCCTTGGGGGGCAAGCCTCCCCCTTGGCCGCCCCCCCCCCCCTAGGAGATCCCATCTCCTAGGGCCGGTGCCCCCCCTGGAACCTATATATAGTGGGGGGGAGATAGGGCAGCTGCACCCTTGCTCCTCGCGCCTCCCTCCCCCCGTTACACATCTCCCTCCTCCCGCAGGTGCTTGGCGAAGCGCTGCAGTTTTTCCGTTGCATCCACCACCACGCCGTCGTGCTGCTGGATCTCCATCAACCTCGCCTCCCCCTTGCTGGATCAAGAAGGAGGAGACGTCGCTGCACCGTACATGTGTTGAACGCGGAGGTGCCGTCCGTTCGGCGCTGGGATCATCGGTGATTTGGATCACAACGAGTACGACTCCATCATCCACGTTCTCTTGAACGCTTCCGCTCGCGATCTACAAAGGGTATGTAGATGCACTCCTTTATCCTCGTTTCTAGATGACTCCTTAGATTGATCTTTGTGAAGCGTAGGAAATTTTTGAATTCTGCTACGTTCCCCAACAGTGGCATCTGAGTTAGGTCTTTGCGTAGTATCTTGCACGAGTAGAACACAAAGCAGTCGTGGGCGTAGATTTGTTCAATTTTCTTGCCGCTATGTAATGCCCCAGATGTAATACTTTCCCTTTTGGGCATATAATATATCTCCGGTTTCATCTATTTCCATTCCGGGTTCTTTGTCTTTCGGGTTTTCGTCGTTTTGTTGTGTGAGTGTGTGGCATTCATTCATATCATGTAGACATGTGCATCGCATTGCATTTGTGTTGTCGGTTGCATCCGGTTCCACGCGTTTCTTCCCGTTGTCCGTTTCGTGTTCCGGAGCTCCCTCACGTGTCCGTGGCGTTCCGTAGGCTTACTTTGGTGTTTGGGCGTGTAACGTTACCGGTGTGCCGCGAGGTTGTTGTGTGTGTTGTAGTTTTGTTGTGTGCAACCCGCCTCTCAAATCTCGTCGCGTTTGGACTCCGTTTGCTATCCCATCAGTTATTCGTGTGGGTCCAAAGTGCCTCCACTTGTGGCCCAGAAACACCCCTACAGCAGCCCACTACCTTCTCCTAGGCCCTTCTAAACTCCCCCCGCGATCGGATCCGTCGGATCGCGATCGGAGGGCTCCTAGCACACCTAAATCCCCTAACCCTAAAAATCTGCTATATAATAGACCCTAGTCTATTTTTGGCATCTCTAGCTTCTTCCTCCTCCTTCCCCTAAAATTCTGGATCTGGCCATTCCTTCCCAGCCACTTGGCTTCTCTCCTCGATCCTGCCGCGCCGGCCTCGTAGACAGCAGTCCGCCGCCCTGGATCGATCGAGGCAGAGCCTCCAGATCCGATCGATCGGTTCAACGGGGTCTTCCCTGGGCCTGCCGCAGCGACCGCAGCGGCCGACTACTCCGCCACCCGCCGCATCGCTCCTTCGTTGGGCCCGAAGGTCCAGTCGCCAGCTTCTCGCCGCTTCGCCTCCTCACGTTGGACCACTTTGCCGCCAGCCGCTGCGGGCCGGCCTCCTCCACCCCCGAGCGGCCCGCTCTCCACCGCAGGCCCGTCCCGCCAGTCAGGCCAGCGCCGCGGGCCTCCGCCCGATCTGACCGCATCGCCAGGCCCAAGGCCGAGCGCCCCGCCTGCCACGCTCCAGCGCCGACCGCCGTCGCCGTGTGGGCCGCCGCCTCCTTCGTCGTCCAGGCCGGCCTCGCCTCTCCGCCCCGCGAGCCGGGCCGACCGACGCCCTCGGCCCAACCGCCGCACCGCCTCTGCCAGGCCAGCCACCCGCTGGGCCGCCGCCGTCCCGCCCTGGGCCCGAAGTCGCCAGCGCCGCGGCCCGTCTTCAGATCCCCGCGGGCCGAGCCCATCTCCTCCTCTGCAGATCTGAGATCTAGGTTGACTTTTTCTCCCAAGTCCCTGTGATTAGTTGCTGATGCTGTTTTAGAACTGCTCTAACTTCTTGTGTTTTGCTCCGATTCACGCAAATAGCATGTCCAGACGTTCGTGGTGATTAGCACTACGTTTTATCTTTTTGTGTCATGCATGTTAGAGATCATCTAGATGCTTGTTTTGCCGTTGCAAGAGTGCATCCCGGTATAATTGCTGCTATGTGATGTTTTTATGCCATCTTTGCCATGTGATATCTTTTAGCTCGTTGTCCGAATGATGCAAATGACATGTCCACGTGTTCGTCTTGCCATGCTCTACATGTTGTTGGTGATAGGTTGCATGATAGATTTATTCTTGCCATGTTTATCATCGTTGCAAAGTGCCATGTGGCTGTGATGTTGTTTCACTCGTTATGAAATGCCATCTTGTTGTGCTCGTTGCAATCGTTGTGATTATCTCCATGATGTATGCTTGTGTGTTTCGGAATCACCATCATGTGTACTTTGATGAGGTGCTTACTACTTGCCATGTTTAGTTTCGAGGTGACTTAAACTTGTTCTTTTAGATGCCATGATGAAATTGCTGTTTTAGGACTTAATGGATTTTCACCAAGTCTGAAATCTGTAACGTTCCGATGCCATGTTCGTGTGATGTTCTAGGACAAACCATGATAGTTTTTGAGTGGATCTTGATTGTTCCTTGTAGTATATATTGTTGGCTTTCCGTTCATGTTCTCACATGTTTATTTAAGTGGATGTAGCATGTTTATCTTTTGCTCCAAAGTTTCAATAAAATTCTGCTGCCAGAATTTTATTGTCAAGTTCAATATGTCCAAGCTCTTTGCTATTGATCCGTGGCTCCTTTGGGGGTGCACCTTTGGACTTAATTGCTGTAGGATATGTCTAGTTTTTGTTCATGCTCTTTGCCATGTTGTTTGAGTGTTGTAGCTTAATTATTTTGTGCTCCGAAGTTGCTATGTTGCTGTAATTTTCAGCTTTCGCTCATTTCTTGTTTCGGGCATAACTTTTAGCCCGTAACTCCGATTTCAGCGAATCTTATATGAAACTTGATTGATTTTCTGTGTAGATTCATAATATCATATTGTTATCATGTTTTGAGGTGTTTTTCTTGAGTGCTATTTTCCGTGCTCCGTGTGCATCCTTAGTGCATCCATCATGCATCCATCATTTTCGAGTGCGCATTGCATCTTGTTGATTTGTGCTTGGTGTGATTGTTTTGTTTAGAGCCGGAAGCTGAGGCCGAGTACGAGTACGAGCACGAGGTTTCCAACGAGGTTGATCACGAGGACCCTTCTTACGATCTGAACGACTTCTCTTCAGGCAAGATGACCGAACCCCGATAACATTACTATCTTTGCCTATTGCTAGTAGTTCCGCTCTATAGTTTTGCCTCGATGCCCATGTTCTTCTTGACAGCCTCCTACTTGTAACCATTGCCATGTTTAACCACCCTACCTATGCAAACCCTTGCTTGGCTAAGTACGCTTCTCTCAGCCCTTCTTATAGCATTGCTAGTTGCAGGTGAAGATCGAAGATGCTTGCTTCATGTTGAAGTTTGGTTGGGTTATATCACACTATATAATTGCTAAATGAAATCATCTATATATTGGCAAGGGTGGAAGGCTAAGCCTTTTGCTTGGTGATTTGTTCCACTCATGCCGTTAGGAACCGTATAAACCGGTGTTATGTTCCTTGATTATGCGTTCCTAACACGGTTGGGGTGTATGGGACCCCCTTGATAAACCGCTAAGTGCTAAGTCTTTTCCAGCAAGTCCCAACATTGGTACTATTCGCCTAAACAACTAAAACTTTCCGAGGGAGTAATTAACCCGAGGCTTAATTAATTCAACCCCCCTGGGCCAGTGCTCGATTTGAGTGTTGGTCCAAACTAGAGTCGTGTGCGGGGGGCCCCTTGGCAACTTGGGTATTTCGGCCACTGTACGCTGTGCTCATCCGGTCGTGGCCTGAGACGAGATACGCGCAGCTACTATCAGGGTGTCAGCACGCCGGGAGGATTTGCTGGATTAGCCTTACCTTAGTTCGGTATATCTTGAGCACGGGATTCCGAGAATACTCGGGTCTTCCCACTTTGGAGTTGCGACTCCGCGGATCGTGGGCTTGTAGTGGGTCAAGTTGGAACACCCCTGTAGGGTTATGAACTTTTGAAAGCCGTGCCCGCGGTTATGTGGCAGATGGGAGCTTGTTAATATCCGGTTGTAGATAACTTGACACAATGTTTCGAATACACTACCAGCGTGTGTTCCGTGACCGTCAATTTCTGAATAGGGATTCGGGAGTTGAACACGGAGGGGTTATGTTTGACGTGTTGTAGCTAGGATCACTTCGTGATCATCTCTCGACCGAGGCTTTCTCTTCTCGCTCTCACTCATGTAAGCTAGTTGCTAGTTGCTGCTGCAGACACTTATTCTTTTCTTCAGCCTTATCCTCTCCCAAGGCTTAAATAGTCTTGTTACCCGGGAACGGGATTGCTGAGTCCTCTGTGGCTCACAGTTACTTCACCACACCAGATGCAGGTCCAGTTGTGAGCTATCCAGGTGATGGCACCGAGCTTGACTGGGAGTACGACGAGGAGCGTAGTCGGTACTATGTTCGTTATCCGGATGATCAGTAGTGGAGACTTCTACTAGGATTCGATCCGGCCTGTGGTTTAATTATTTAAGTTTGGTATGTTGACATTTGGATTTTGCCCTTAGAGGGTTGTGATATTCTTAATGTATGATGATTGAGACATGTATTGTATTTGTGTGACGTGGTGAGTGTAAGCCAACTATTTATGTTTACTATTCCCCTCTTTTACATGAGATGTGCAAAGATTGCCAAACTTGAGATCATTCTAGGATGGACTTATGCCTTTAAGTCGTGCCTCGACACGTAGGAGGTATAACTCCATCCTGGGCATTACAAGTTGGTATTCAGAGCCTTCTCCGACATAGGAGCCCCCACTGTTTGATCGAATCGTTGACGGTTGAGTCTAGGCACACACTGAAAACATTTTGAGTCCTATATTATATCAGAGAGTAGGATTTCTATGCTTCTCATCCCCTTCTCTCTGGTGAGGACTCCTGACGACTACTCTTGTCTCTCCTATCTTCAAAAATTGCACAAAATTTTTTTAGGAATCCCGCGAGTATTCTGGGATTGTTTCGATGTTCTTGTGATGAGGATATTGTTCTCGATGCCTCCTGTCATTAGGGGTTGTGGAAGTGTCCCGGGGAGTTGAACTTCGGGGTATTGTCGTCACAAGCATATCGCGGCAGTACTAAATACTTAAGACGGCCGACATCGAAAATCTCTCCTATACGGCCAGTGGCAAGATAACCCCGACATCACCTAGTACTGGGGAGGTAGTTCGGGAGTATTGCCATAGCTTGTTATAGTGGATGCTTTTCGAAGGTCCGAGGTACACAGTTTCCGAGAAAGACTGGTTATGTGTTGAAGGATGGATACACCTGGATGTAGGTTTAGAGTTGATTGCGCGGTGCTTCCCGTGTATCCCCAACACCTGATTGCATAACTGGAATCTTTCGGAAATTTATAGGTGGGTTTATCCAGTAGATCGTAGGCATTCTTCCAACAAATGCAGGTTAGCGAGTTCGGGGTTCTACATTGAGTGAAGTGGTTTATGACCGATGTTACTATCAGGAGTTGCATCTTAAAGGGTCCTTGGCTATGCTGATCCGGGGATTGCAAAACCTTTTCGTAACGCGTTCATATGCTTTCAGCACAAAGATGTTAGAACGAAGCTCCTATCTTGTGTTTGTTCCCGTTTGTACCTTGTTTTTTCTTATTTTCCTTTTGTCCCCTATGTGGCTTCTCGTGAAGATTGATGTTATCATTTAACTGAGAATTTCATTCGTTCCTCTTGTTCGAATGATTTCATTCGTTCCTATTGTTCGAATGATTATTGTGAAGACTTGTTGCAATTCATTCCATTGATTCAGCTTATACCTTCTGTCAATCAATTGCTGATTCGTGGTCATCTCTTTCAGGATGGCTCCAAAAAAACTCCCAACGCTAACCCAGAGGTGGAAGAGGTTCCAGATCGTCCTCCTTCCCCTCCTCCTCCGCCTGAGGCTTGGAGAGCGATTATGCAGACTACAGCTCAGAACACCCAGATGTTGATGCAGATGATGCAACAGATGCAAGCTAATCAAGCTAATCAGGGTGTTCCAGGGAATCAAGGAAACTTCTTCAACCAGCAGCACCATGCTACTCTCAACCAGTTCTTGGCCAATAATCCAAAAGCTTTCAGTTACTGTGTCGACCCTCTTGATGCTGAAGATTGGTTAACCGACATAAAGAAGCATTTTAAGTGCAGTAACGTGAAGGAAGAGGATTATGTGAAGTTTGCAGCCTTCCAACTCAAAGATCAAGCAGCTAACTGGTGGCAGCAGTACAAAGACTCCAGGCCAGGTCAAGTGATCTCTTGAGAGAATTTCTGCAAGGACTTTCGCTCTCACCACATTCCTACAAGTGTCATCGAGGGTATGCGTGAGCAATTCCGCAACCTGAAGCAGGGCTCCATGACAGTCTATCAGTATAATGTCAAGTTCCAAAACCTCGCCCGCTATGCTAAGCAAGACATTCCTGACGCCAAGAGCAAAATCTACCAGTTCCGTGGAGGCCTGAAAGATGAACTTCAGCTTGCTCTCACCTTGTTCGAGCCGGATGAATTCGACAAGTTCTATAACATGGCTTTGAAAAAAGAAGCAGCTCAGCTTAAGATGGAGGCTTCTAAAAAGAGAATTCGAGATGCCATTCACTCTTCCTCATCGTCTCAGATGGTCTCGAAGCATCAGAAATTCTGGCTTCCTCCTCCTCCAGTGATTCGAGCTCCTTACAACAACTCCAACAACTCCAACAACAAGAACTCTAGTGGACGTGGTTTCTCCCACCCACCCAACCCGAGCAACAAGTCGAAGAACCAGTTTCAGTCTCAAGGCTCCAAGTCAAGTGGTTCTCATTTCCGTCCTCTCTCAGAAGTGGTTTGCAACAGGTGTGGCCAGAAGGGTCACTATGCCAACAGATGTCTGAATCCGAAGCGTCTTCCTCCTCCTCCGCCTGTCAGTACAGCGATTGTCAAGCATGATCCAAAGTCTGCAAGGGTCAATCTGATGAGTGCAGCTGAAGCGGAGAATTCTTCTGATGTCATTTTGGGTAACCTTCCAGTGAACTCAATACCTGCTAAAGTCTTGTTCGATTCAGGTGCTTCACATTCCTTCATGTCAAGACCTTTTGCATTGTCACATGATATGCCATTGCAAGCTTTGCCGAGTCCGATGTCTGTGCTTTCTCCGGGTTTGCTCATGAACTCCAACAACTTTGTTCCGAATGTGTCTATTCGCATGGGTGATTATCGATTTCTGGCTAATCCGGTGGTTCTTGGTAATTCTGACATTGACCTCATCCTCGGGATGGATTGGCTTTCTCAACATGATGCTCACATTGATTGTGCACAGAAGGAAGTCAAGATGACTCATCCTGATGAAGATGTGATTATCTTTGCCTCAAGGGATAACACTATCAGGCTTTTCCCTCTCAATGATAAGGGCGAAATTAATGCCATATCTCAAATTCCGGTGGTGAACGAATATCAAGACGTCTTTCCTGAAGAACTTCCAGGCATGCCTCCACACCGTCAGGTGGAATTTGTCATTGAACTCGAGCCGGGTACTGAGCCAGCATGCCGGCGTCCGTACAAGCTCTCTCCGGATGAATTGAAGGAATTGAAGAAGCAGCTTGATAAACAGGAGAGTATGGGTCTCATCAGGCCTAGTACGTCTCCTTGGGGTTGTGGTGTCTTATTTGTCAAGAAGAAAGATGGCATGGAGCGTCTCTGTGTTGATTACCGGCCATTGAACAAGAAGACAATAAAGAACAAATATCCGCTCCCCAACATCAACGAACTCTTCGAGCAGCTCAAAGGAGCTAAAGTGTTCTCTAAGCTTGACCTCTGAATGGGCTATCATCAAATTCGCATTCGCGAGGAAGACATTCCCAAGACGGCCTTCAGAACGATCTACGGCTCATACGAGTATACCGTCATGTCCTTCGGTCTCGCCAATGCTCCTCCTACCTTTTCGAGGATGATGCATTACATCTTCAACCCCTATACTGGCGAGTTCGTGCTTGTGTATCTGGATGATATTCTGGTGTTTTCCAAGAATGAAGAAGATCACGAAAAGCACTTACGTCTGGTTCTTGATCGACTCCGAGAGCATAAGTTCTATGCCAAGTTCTCCAAGTGCGAGTTTTGGCTCGATAAGGTTTTGTACCTGGGCCACATCATCTCAGCTGACGGTATTGCGGTTAATCCCAAGAAAGTTGAAGCAATTGTCAACTGGGAAGCTCCTCAGAACGTCAAGCAGCTCCGCAGTTTTCTGGGTCTTGCCAGCTATTGCAGAAGGTTCGTTGAGAACTTCTCCAAGATTGCCAAGCCTCTTTCCAACTTGCTTCAGAAGAATGTCAAATACTTTTGGTCTCCAGAGTGTGAAGTGGCATTCAAAACCCTCAAAGAAAAGCTCGTCTCTGCTCCAGTTCTGACTCCTCCAGATGAATCCAAGCCCTATGAAGTATTCTGTGATGCTTCTCTTCAAGGCCTTGGTGGTGTGCTTATGCAAGATAAGAGAATTGTGGCATACACTTCTCGTCAGCTCAAGCCAAGTGAGAAGAACTATCCCACACATGATCTCGAGCTAGCAGCTGTGGTACATTCTTTGATTACGTGGAGACATCTGTTGTTGGGCAGAAAGGTCGACATCTTCACCGATCACAAGAGCTTGAAGTACATCTTCACACAGCCGCATCTGAACCTCCGCCAGACTCGTTGGGTTGAAATGATCCAAGAGTATAATCCAAGCATTGAATACACTCCTGGCAAGGCGAATGTGATTGCAGATGCTTTGAGCAGAAAGGCATATTGCAACAGCCTTCTTATCAAGCCGTGCCAGCCTAAGCTTTGTGAAGCATTCAGGAAACTCAACCTCCAAGTTGTTCCGCAGGGTTTTCTTGCAAATCTTCAAGTTGCTCCTACCTTGGAAGATCAAGTCCGTGAGGCCCAGCTCAGTGATACCATGGTGAAGAAGGTGAAACATACTATTGCTAAGGGCATTCCGAAATACAAGTGCTTCCGTGTTGATGAGAGAGATACCTTGTTCTTCGAGGACAGACTCGTTGTTCCCAAAGGTGATCTCAGGAAGCTCATAATGGAAGAAGCTCATGATTCTCTCCTTTACATTCATCCAGGCAGTTCCAAGATGTATCAAGATCTCAAGCAGTCTTACTGGTGGACACGCATGAAAAGAGAAATTGCCCAATTCGTGAACGAATGTGATGTATGCAGAAGAGTGAAAGCAGAACATCAACGTCCAGCCGGTCTTCTCCAACCTCTTCCTATTCCCGAGTGGAAGTTCGACCACATTGAAATGGACTTCGTCACTGGCTTCCCTAAATCCAAGCGAGGGAATGATTCTATCTTCGTGGTGATTGACAAGCTTACCAAAGTCGCTCTCTTTCTTCCAGTCAAAGAATCAATCAATGCAGCTCAATTGGCAGAGTTGTACACTTCTAGAATTGTGTCCTTACATGGCATTCCTCAAGTTATCTCCTCGGACCGTGGAAGCTTGTTCACATCAAGGTTCTGGGACTCCTTTCAGTCCGCCATGGGCACTAAGATCAGGTTCAGCACTACTTTTCACCCTCAGACTAGTGGTCAAGTCGAGCGTGTGAATCAGATTCTAGAAGACATGCTCAGAGCATGTGTCATATCCTTTGGCATGAAATGGGAAGACTGCCTTCCATTTGCCGAGTTCTCTTACAACAACAGCTTTCAAGCAAGTGCAGGCAAAGCACCGTTTGAAATCCTCTATGGCAGAAAGTGCCGTACCCCTCTCAACTGGTCTGAAACAGGCGAACGTCAACTTCTTGGCAATGACTTGATCTCAGAAGCCGAAGAAATGTGCAAAGTCATACGTGAGAATCTCAAGGCCGCTCAGTCGTGTCAGAAGAGCTACTATGACGGCAAGCATCGTGATTTGGCTTTCAACATTGGTGATCATGTCTATTTTCGTGTGTCTCCGATGAAAGGCACCCAAAGATTCGGTATCAAAGGAAAACTTGCTCCTAGATACGTCGGGCCTTTCAAGATTCTTGGCAAAAGAGGTGATCTAGCCTATCAACTTGAGCTCCCTTCAAACTTCGCCAATGCTCATGATGTCTTCCATGTGTGTCAACTTCGCAAATGCTTCAAGGCACCTGAGCGCATGATTCCGTTTGAAGAGATTGATCTTCAACAAGACCTGTCTTACCGAGAGCATCCAGTTGCTATTCTCGAAGAAACCGAACGCAAGACCCGCAACAAGTCCATCAAATTCTTGAAAGTCAAGTGGTCACATCACACCGACCGAGAGGCTACGTGGGAACGAGAAGATCATCTTCGTTCCGAGTACCCTTCCTTTTTCCAGTCCTAGATCTCGGGATGAGATCTTTTTGTAGTAGAGGAGAGTTTGTAATGCCCCGGATGTAATACTTTCCCTTTTGGGCATATAATATATCTCCGGTTTCATATATTTCCATTCCGGGTTCTTTGTCTTTCGGGTTTTCGTCGTTTTGTTGTGTGAGTGTGTGGCATTCATTCATATCATGTAGACATGTGCATCGCATTGCATTTGTGTTGTCGGTTGCATCCGGTTCCACGCGTTTCTTCCCGTTGTCCGTTTCGTGTTCCGGAGCTCCCTCGTGTGTCCGTGGCGTTCCGTAGGCCTACTTTGGTGTTTGGGCGTGTAACGTTACCGGTGTGCCGCGAGGTTGTTGTGTGTGTTGTTGTTTTGTTGTGTGCAACCCGCCTCTCAAATCTCGTTGCGTTTGGACTCCGTTTGCTATCCCATCAGTTATTCGTGTGGGTCCAAAGTGCCTCCACTTGTGGCCCAGAAACACACCTACAGCAGCCCACTACCTTCTCCTAGGCCCTTCTAAACTCCGCCCGCGATCGGATCCGTCGGATTGCGATCGGAGGGCTCCTAGCACACCTAAATCCCCTAACCCTAAAAATCTGCTATATAATAGACCCTAGTCTATTTTTGGCATCTCTAGCTTCTTCCTCCTCCTTCCCCTAAAATTCTGGATCTGGCCATTCCTTCCCAGCCACTTGGCTTCTCTCCTCGATCCTGCCGCGCCGGCCTCGTAGACAGCAGTCCGCCGCCCTGGATCGATCGAGGCAGAGCCTCCAGATCTGATCGATCGGGTCAACGGGGTCTTCCCTGGGCCTGCCGCAGCGACCGCAGCGGCCGACTACTCCGCCTCCCGCCGCATCGCTCCTTCGCTGGGCCCGAAGGTCCAGTCGCTAGCTTCTCGCCGCTTCGCCTCCTCACGTTGGACCACTTCGCCGCCAGCCGCTGCGGGCCGGCCTCCTCCACCCCCGAGCGGCCCGCTCTCCACCGCAGGCCCGTCCCGCCAGTCAGGCCAGCGCCGCGGGCCTCCGCCCGATCTGACCGCATCGCCAGGCCCAAGGCCGAGCGCCCCGCGTGCCACGCTCCAGCGCCGACCGCCATCGCCGTGTGGGCCGCGTGGGCCGCCGCCTCCTTCGTCGTCCAGGCCGGCCTCGCCTCTCCGCCCCGCGAGCAGGGCCGACCGACGCCCTCGGCCCAACCGCCGCACCGCCTCTGCCAGGCCAGCCACCCGCTGGGCCGCCGCCGTCCCGCCCTGGGCCCGAAGTCACCAGCGCCGCGGCCCGTCTTCAGATCCCCGCGGGCCGAGCCCATCTCCTCCTCTGCAGATCTGAGATCTAGGTTGACTTTTTCTCCCAAGTCCCTGTGATTAGTTGCTGATGCCGTTTTAGAACTGCTCTAACTTCTTGTGTGTTGCTCCGATTCGCGCAAATAGCATATCCAGACGTTCGTGGTGATTAGCACTACGTTTTATCTTTTTGTGTCATGCATGTTAGAGATCATCTAGATGCTTGTTTTGCCGTTGCAAGAGTGCACCCCGGTATAATTGCTGCTATGTGATGTTTTTATGCCATCTTTGCCATGTGATATCTTTTAGCTCGTTGTCCGAATGATGCAAATGACATGTCCACGTGTTCGTCTTGCCATGCTCTACATGTTGGTGATAGGTTGCATGATAGATTTATTCTTGCCATGTTTATCATCGTTGCAAAGTGCCATGTGGCTGTGATGTTGTTTCACTCGTTATGAAATGCCATCTTGTTGTGCTCGTTGCAATCGTTGTGATTATCTCCATGATGTATGCTTGTGTGTTTCGGAATCACCATCATGTGTACTTTGATGAGGTGCTTACTACTTGCCATGTTTAGCTTCGAGGTGACTTAAACTTGTTCTTTTAGATGCCATGATGAAATTGCTGTTTTAGGACTTAGTGGATTTTCACTAAGTCTGAAATCTGTAACGTTCCGATGCCATGTTCGTGTGATGTTCTAGGACAAACCATGATAGTTTTTGAGTGGATCTTGATTATTCCTTGTAGTATATATTCTTGGCTTTCCGTTCATGTTCTCACATGTTTATTTAAGTGGCTGTAGCATGTTTATCTTTTGCTCCAAAGTTTCAATAAAATTCTGCTGCCAGAATTTTATTGTCAAGTTCAATATGTCCAAGCTCTTTGCTATTGATCCGTGGCTCCTTTGGGGGTGCACCTTTGGACTTAATTGCTGTAGGATATGTATAGTTTGTGGTCATGCTCTTTGCCATGTTGTTTGAGTGCTGTAGCTTAATTATTTTGTGCTCCGAAGTTGCTATGTTGCTGTAATTTTCAGCTTTCGCTCATTTCTTGTTTCGGGCATAACTTTTAGCCCGTAACTCCGATTTCAGCGAATCTTATATGAAACTTGATTGATTTTCTGTGTAGATTCATAATATCATATTGTTATCATGTTTTGAGGTGTTTTGCTTGAGTGCTATTTTCCGTGCTCCGTGTGCATCCTTAGTGCATCCATCATGCATCCATCATTTTCGAGTGCGCATTGCATCTTGTTGATTTGTGATTGGTGTGATTGTTTTGTTTAGAGCCGGAAGCTGAGGCCGAGTACGAGTACGAGCACGAGGTTTCCAACGAGGTTGAGCACGAGGACCCTTCTTACGATCCGAACGACTTCTCTTCAGGCAAGATGACCGAACCCCGATAACATTACTATCTTCGCCTATTGCTAGTAGTTCCGCTCTATAGTTTTGCCTCGATGCCCATGTTCTTCCTGTCAGCCTCCTACTTGTAACCATTGCCATGTTTAACCACCCTACCTATGCAAACCCTTGCTTGGCTAAGTACGCTTCGCTCAGCCCTTCTTATAGCATTGCTAGTTGCAGGTGAAGATCGAAGATGCTTGCTTCATGTTGAAGTTTGGTTGGGTTATATCACACTATATAATTGCTAAATGAAATCATCTATATATTGGCAAGGGTGGAAGGCTAAGCCTTTTGCTTGGTGATTTGTTCCACTCATGCCGTTAGGAACCGTATAAACCGGTGTTATGTTCCTTGATTATGCGTTCCTAACACGGTTGGGGTGTATGGGACCCCCTTGATAAACCGCTAAGTGCTAAGTCTTTTCCAGCAAGTCCCAACATTGGTACTATTCGCCTAAACAACTAAAACTTTCCGAGGGAGTAATTAACCCGAGGCTTAATTAATTCAACCCCCCTGGGCCAGTGCTCGATTTGAGTGTTGGTCCAAACTAGAGTCGTGTGCGGGGCCCCCCTTGGCAACTTGGGTATTTCGGCCACTGTACGCTGTGCTCATCCGATCGTGGCCTGAGACGAGATACACGCGGCTACTATCAGGGTGTCGGCACGCCGGGAGGATTTGCTGGATTAGCCTTACCTTAGTTCGGTATATCTTGAGCACGGGATTCCGAGAATACTCGGGTCTTCCCACTTTGGAGTTGCGACTCCGCGGATCGTGGGCTTGTAATGGGTCAAGTTGGAACACCCCTGCAGGGTTATGAACTTTCGAAAGCCGTGCCCGCGGTTATGTGGCAGATGGGAGCTTGTTAATATCCAGTTGTAGATAACTTGACACAATGTTTCGAATACACTACCAGCGTGTGTTTTGTGACCGTCAATTTCTGAATAGGGATTCGGGAGTTGAACACGGAGGGGTTATGTTTGACGTGTTGTAGCTAGGATCACTTCGTGATCATCTCTCGACCGAGGCTTTCTCTTCTCGCTCTCACTCACGTAAGCTAGTTGCTAGTTGCTGCTGCAGACACTTATTCTTTTCTTCAGCCTTATCCTCTCCCAAGGCTTAAACAGTCTTGTTACCCGGGAACGGGATTGCTGAGTCCTCTGTGGCTCACAGTTACTTCACCACACCAGATGCAGGTCCAGTTGTGAGCTATCCAGGTGATGGCACCGAGCTTGACTGGGAGTACGACGAGGAGCGTAGTCGGTACTATGTTCGTTATCCGGATGATCAGTAGTGGAGACTTCTACTAGGATTCGATCCGGCCTGTGGTTTAATTATTTAAGTTTGGTATCTTGACATTTGGATTTTTCCCTTAGAGGGTTGTGATATTCTTAATGTATGATGATTGAGACATGTATTGTATTTGTGTGACGTGGCGAGTGTAAGCCAACTATTTATGTTTACTATTCCCCTCTTTTACATGAGATGTGCAAAGATTACCAAACTTGAGATCATTCTAGGATGGACTTATGCCTTTAAGTCGTGCCTCGACACGTAGGAGGTATAACTCCATCCTGGGCATTACACGCTACTAGTCCAATCTTGATTCGGCGGCATCGTGGGATGAAGCGGCCCGGATCGACCTTACACGTACGCTTACGTGGGACATGTTCCACCGACTGACATGCACTAGTTGCATAAGGTGGCTAGCGGGTGTCTGTCTCTCCCACTTTAGTCGGATCGGATTCGATGAAAAGGGTCCTTATGAAGGGAAAATAGAAATTGACATATCACGTTGTGGTTTTGGCATAGGTAAGAAACGTTCTTGCTAGAAACCTATAGCAGCCATGTAAAAACTTGCAACAACAATTCGAGGACGTCTAACTTGTTCTTGCAGCATGTGTTATGTGATGTGATATGGCCAAAAGATGTGATGAATGATATATGTGATGTATGAGATTGACAACCGGCAGGAGCCATAGGAGTTGTCTTAATTTTTTGTATGACATGTGTGTCACTGAATAACGCCATGTAATTACTTTACTTTATTGCTAAACGTTGGCCATAGTAGTAGAAGTAATATTTGGCGAGACGACTTCATAAAGACACGATGATGGAGATCATGATGTCATGCCGGTGACGATGATGATCATGGAGCCCCGAAGATGAAGATCAAAGGAGCAAAATGATATTGGCCATATCATGTCACTTTATTTGATTGCATGTGATGTTTATCATGTTTATGCATCTTATTTGCTTAGAACGACGGTAGTAAATAAGATGATCTCTCACTAAAAATTTGAAGAATTGTGTTCCCCCTAACTGTGCACCGTTGCTAAGGATCGTTGTTCTGAAGCACCACGTGATGATCAGGTGTGATAGGCTCTAACATTCGCATACAACGGGTGTAAGCCAGATTTATACACGCAATACACTTAGGGTTCACTTGACGAGCCTAGCATGTACAGACATGGCCTCGGAACACGGAAGACCGAAAGGTCGAACATGAGTCGTATAGAAGATACGATCAACATGAAGATTTTCACCGTTGATGAATAGTCCGTCTCACGTGATGATCGGACACGGGCTAGTCGATTCGGATCATGTATCACTTAGATGACTAGAGAGATGTCAATCTGAGTGGGAGTTCATTAAATTTGATTAGATGAACTTAATTGTCATGAACTTAGTCTAAATTCTTTACAATATGTCTTGTAGATCAAATGGCCCACGCTCATGTCACCCTCAACTTCAACGCGTTCCTAGAGAAATCCAAGCTGAAAGGCGATGGTAGCAACTATATGGATTGGGTCCGTAACCTGAGGATCATCCTCATAGCTGCCAAGAAAACTTATGTCCTAGAAGCATCGCTAGGTGACGCTCCCGCCCCGGCAAACTAAGATGTTATGAACGCTTGGCAGTCGTGTTGTGATGATTACTCCCTGGTTCAGTGCGGCATGCTCTACAGCTTAGAATCGGGGCTCCAAAAGCGTTTTGAGCACCACGGAGCATATGAGATGTTCCAAGAGCTGAAAATGGTTTTCCAAGCTCATGCCCGAGTTGAGAGATATGACGTCTCCAACGCATTCTACAGTTGTAAGATGGAGGAGAATAGTTCTGTCAGCGAGCACATACTCAAATTATCTGGGTTGCACAATCGCTTGTCTCAGTTGGGAATGAATCTCCTAGACGAAGCGGTCGTTGACAGAATCCTTCAGTCGCTCCCACCTAGCGACAAGAGCTTCGTGTTAAACTTCAATATGCAAGGGATGGAGAAGTCCATTCCCGAGGTGTATTCAATGTTGAAATCAGCGGAGGTGGAAATCAAGAAAGAGCATCAAGTGTTGATGGTGAATAAAACCACTAAGTTCAAGAAAGGCAAGGGTAAGAAGAACTTCAAGAAGGACGGCAAAGGATTTGCCACGCCCGGTAAGCCAGTTGCCGGGAAGAAGCCAAAGAATGGACCCAAGCCCGAGACTGAGTGCTTTTATTGCAAGGGAACGGGTCACTAGAAGCGGAACTGCACCAAATACTTAGCAGATAAGAAGGCCGGCAATGTCAAAGGTATATGTGATATACATGTTATTGATGTGTACCTTACCAGCGCTCGTAGTAGCTCCTGGGTATTTGATACCGGTGCAGTTGCTCACATTTGTAACTCAAAGCAGGAGCTGCGGAATAAGCGAAGACTGGCGAAGGACGAGGTGACGATGCGCGTCGGGAATGGTTCCAAGGTCGATGTGATCGCCGTCGACACGCTACCTCTACATCTACCCTCGAGATTAGTTTTAAACCTTAATAATTGTTATTTAGTACCAGCTTTGAGCATGAACATTGTATCTGGATCTCGTTTGATGCGAGATGGCTACTCATTTAAATCCGAGAATAATGGTTGTTCTATTTATATGAGAGATATGTTTTATGGTCATGCCCCGCTGGTCAATGGTTTATTTTTGATGAATCTCGAACGCGATGTTACACATATTCATAGTGTGAATGCCAAAAGATGTAAGGTTGATAATGATAGTCCCACATACTTGTGGCATTGCTGCCTTGGTCATATTGGTGTCAAATGTATGAAGAAGCTCCATGCAGATGGACTTCTAGAGTCTCTTGATTATGAATCATTTGACACGTGCGAACCATGCCTCTTGGGCAAGCTGACCAAGACTCCGTTCTCCGGAATAATGGAGCGAGCGACCAACTTATTGGAAATCATACGTACCGATGTGTGCGGTCCAATGAGTGTTGAAGCTCGCGGAGGCTATCGTTATGTTCTCACCCTCACGGATGACTTAAGTAGATATGGGTATGTCTACTTAATGAAACACAAGTCTGAAACCTTTGAAAAGTTCAAGGAATTTCAGAATGAGGTTGAGAATCAACGTGACAGAAAAATAAAGTTCTTACGGTCGGATCGTGGGGGTGAATATTTAAGTCACGAATTTTGCACACACTTAAGAAACTGTGGAATTTTTTCACAATTGACACCGCCCGGAATACCTCAGCGTAATGGTGTGTCCGAACGTCGAAATCGTACTCTATTGGACATGGTGCGATCTATGATGTCTCTCATCGACTTACCGCTATCTTTATGGGGTTATGCTTTAGAGACTGCCGCATTCACTTTAAATAGGGCT
>LR738713.1:574676689-574731894 GCA_902687465.1 Secale cereale | reverse complement strand
GCGGAGGCTATCGTTATGTTCTCACCCTCACGGATGACTTAAGTAGATATGGGTATGTCTACTTAATGAAACACAAGTCTGAAACCTTTGAAAAGTTCAAGGAATTTCAGAATGAGGTTGAGAATCAACGTGACAGAAAAATAAAGTTCTTACGGTCGGATCGTGGGGGTGAATATTTAAGTCACGAATTTGGCACACACTTAAGAAACTGTGGAATTTTTTCACAATTGACACCGCCCGGAATACCTCAGCGTAATGGTGTGTCCGAACGTCGAAATCGTACTCTATTGGACATGGTGCGATCTATGATGTCTCTCATCGACTTACCGCTATCTTTATGGGGTTATGCTTTAGAGACTGCCGCATTCACTTTAAATAGGGCTCCATCAAAATCCGTTGAGACGACACTGTATGAACTTTGGTTTGGCAAGAAACCTAGCTGTCATTTCTGAAAGTTTGGGGTGCGATGCTTATGTCAAGAAACTTCGACCTGAAAAGCTCGAACCCAAATCGGAAAATGCGTCTTCATAGGATACCCAAAGGAAACGATTGGGTACACCTTCCACCTCAGATCCGAAGGCAAGGTCTTCGTTGCCAAGAATGGATCCTTTCTGGAGAAAGAGTTTCTCTCGAAAGAAGTGAGTGGGAGGAAAGAAGAACTTGATGAGGTGACAGTCACCCCTTCCGAACCGGAAAGTAGCGCAGCGCGGGAAATTGTTCTTGAGGTGCCTGCACCGACTAGGGAGGAAGTTAATGATGATGATCATGAAGAATCAAATCAAGTTACTACTGAACTTCGAAGGTCCACAAGGACACGTTCCGCACCAGAGTGGTACGGCAACCCTGTCATGGAAATCATGTTGTTGGACAACGGTGAACCTTCGAACTATGAAGAAGCGATGGCAGGCCCGGATTCCAACAATTGGCTTGAAGCCATGAAATCTGAGATAGGATCCATGTATGAAAACAAAGTGTGGACTTTGGTGGACTTGCCTGATGATCGGCACGCCATAGAAAATAAATGGATATTTAAGAAGAAGACTGATGCGGATGGTAATGTGACCATCTATAAGGCTCGGCTTGTCGCAAAAGGTTATCGACAAGTTCAAGGGATTGACTACGACGAGACTTTCTCTCCCGTAGCGATGCTAAAGTCCGTCCGAATCATGTTAGCAATTACCGCATTCTATGATTATGAGATATGGCAAATGGACGTCAAAACGGCATTCATTAATGGCTTCCTTAAGGAAGAGCTGTATATGATGCAGCCAGAAGGTTTTATCGATCCTGAAAATGCTAATAAGGTATGCAAGCTCCAGCGCTCGATCTATGGGCTGGTGCAAGCATCTCGGAGTTGGAAGATTCGCTTTAATGATGTGATCAAAGCGTTTGGGTTTATACAGACTTGGGGAGAAGCCTGTATTTACAAGAAAGTGAGTGGGAGCTCTGTAGCATTTCTCATATTATATGTGGATGACATATTGCTGATGGGAAATGATAAAGAATTCTTGGAGAGCATAAAGGCCTACTTGAATAAGAGTTTTTCAATGAAGGACCTTGGAGAAGCTGCTTACATATTAGGCATCAAGATCTATAGAGATAGATCGAGACGCCTCATTGGTCTTTCACAAAGCACATACCTTGATAAGATATTGAAGAAGTTCAATATGGATCAGTCCAAGAAAGGGTTCTTGCCTGTATTGCAAGGTATGAGATTGAGCACGGCTCAATCCCCGACCACAGCAGAAGATAGAGAAAAGATGAGTGTCATCCCCTATGCCTCGGCCATAGGTTCTATTATGTATGCCATGCTGTGTACCAAACCTGATGTGAACCTTGCCATAAGTTTGGTAGGGAGGTACCAAAGTGATCCCGGTATGGAACACTGGACATCGGTCAAGAACATCCTGAAGTACCTGAAAATGACTAAGGATATGTTTCTCGTTTATGGAGGTGACGAAGAGCTCGTCGTAAAGGGTTACGTCGATGCTAGCTTTGACACAGATCTGGATGACTCCAAGTCACAAACCGGATACGTGTATATTTTGAATGGTGGGGCAGTCAGCTGGTGCAGTTGCAAGCAGAGCGTCGTGGCGCATTCTACATGTGAAGCGGAGTACATAGCTGCTTGCGAAGCAGCACATGAAGGATTCTGGATGAAGTAGTTCATCACCGACCTAGGAGTCATTCCAAGCGCGTCAAGCCCAATGACTCTCTTCTGTGACAACATTGGTGCTATTGCCATTGCCAAGGAGCCCAGGTTTCAAAAGAAGATCAAACACATCAAGCACCGTTTCATCCGAAATTATGTTCAAGATGGAGACATAGATATTTGTAAAGTGCATACGGATCTGAATGTCGCAGATCCGTTGACTAAACATCTTCCACGAGCAAAACATGATCAACACCAAAACTCTATGGGTGTTCGATTCATCACAATGTAACTAGATTATTGACTCTAGTGCAAGTGGGAGACTGTTGGAAATATGCCCTAGAGGCAATAATAAAATGGTTATTATTATTATATTTCCTTGTTCATGATAATTGTCTGTTATTCATGCTTGAATTGTATTATCCGGAAACAGTGATACATGTGTGAATACATAGACCACAACGTGTCCCTGGTAAACCTCTCGTTACTAGCTCGTTGATCAACAGATGGTTACGGTTTCCTGACCATGGACATTGGATGTCATTGATAACGGGATCACATCATTAGGAGAATGATGTGATGGACAAGACCCAATCCTAAGCCTAGCACAAGATCGTGTAGTTCGTAATACTAAAGCTTTTCCAATGTCAAGTATCTTTTCCTTAGACCATGAGGTTGTGCAACTCACAGATACCGTAGGAATACTTTGGGTGTGCCAAACATCACAACGTAACTGGGTGGCCATAAAGGTACGCAACGGGTATCTCCGAAAGTATCTGTTGGGTTGGCACGAATCGAGACTGGGATTTGTCACTCCGTGTGACGGAGAGGTATCTCTGGGCCCACACGGTAAGACATCATCATAATGAGCTCAATGTGACTAAGGAGTTAGTCACGGGATGATGTATTACGGAACGAGTAAAGAGACATGCCATGACGAGATTGAACAAGGTATCGGTATACCGACGATCGAATCTCGGGCAAGTATTGTACCGATAGACAAAGGGAATTGCATACGGGATTAAGTGAATCCTTGACATCATGGTTCATCCGATGAGATAATCGAGGAACACGTAGGAACCAACATGGGTATCCAGATCCCGCTGTTGGTTATTGACTGGAGAGTCGTCTCGGTCATGTCTACGTGTCTCCCGAACCCGTAGGGTCTACACACTTAAGGTTCGGTGACGCTAGGGTTGTAAAGATAGATGCACACGGTAACCCAAATGTTGTTCGGAGTACCGGATGAGATCCCGGACGTCACGAGGAGTTCCGGAATGCTCCGGAGGTAAAGAATTATATAGAGGAAGTCCAGTTTCGGCCATCGGGAGAGTTCCGGGGGTCATCGGTAGTGTACCGGGACCACCGGAAGGATCCCGGGGGTCCACCGGGTGGGGCTACCCATCCCGGAGGGCCCCATGGGCCGTAGGGGGAGGGGAACCAGCCCATAGTGGGTTGGCGCACCCCCTTGGGCCTCCCCCCTGCGCCTAGGGTTGGAAACCCTAGGGGTGGGGGCGCCCCCCTTGCCTTGGGGAGCAAGCCTCCCCCTTGTTCGCCGCCCCCCCTAGGAGATCCCGTCTCCTAGGGCCGGTGCCCCCCCTGGCCCCTATATATAGTGGGGGGGAGAGGGCAGCCGCACCCTTGCTCCTGGCGCCTCCCTCCCCCCGTTACACATCTCCCTCCTCCCGCATGTGCTTGGTGAAGCGCTGCAGTTTTTCCGTTGCATCCACCACCACGTCGTCGTGCTGCTGGATCTCTATCAACCTCTCCTCCCCCCTTGCTGGATCAAGAAGGAGGAGACGTCACTGCACCGTACGTGTGTTGAATGCGGAGGTGCCGTCCGTTCGGCGCTGGGATCATCGGTGATTTGGATCACGACTAGTACGACTCCATCATCCACGTTCTCTTGAACGCTTCCACTCGCAATCTACAAAGGGTATGTAGATGCACTCCTTTATCCTCGTTGCTAGATGACTCCTTAGATTGATCTTGGTGAAGCGTAGGAAATTTTTGAATTCTGCTACGTTCCCCAACACAGCCTACGCAACTGTGACACCCCGACACCGTAGTGCCAGGTGTCAGCCAGTTATTCGTCTTCGTTGCCATGTCATCTGCTTGTGTGTTGCATCTTGACATGTCATCGTGTGTGTTGCATCTTCATGTTTTTAGAACTTGCATCTGCCCGAGACCCCCTCGTCCTTTCTATTGTCCATTCTGAGCCCAGACACACTCACACGTGCCCGCGGCGCCTCCGAATATTTATTTTATGAGTGGCCAAAAGGTGTTCTCGGAATGGGTTGAAACTTGGCCTGTGGTCTTATTATAGCATAGGTAGACCGCCTGTCAATTTCCGTCGCATTCAGAGTTCGTTTGATAGCCCAACGGTTAACCTTGTTAACCGCCGGAAGCCTTTTGTCTTTGGCCCAGCACCCCTTTCTCACAGCCCACCTAGCCTATTCTAACCCCTCCATGCTCTTCGCCGTACGATCACGATCGCGTGGCCGCGAACCGCTCCTCATTTGGACACTCCTAGCTCCCTCTACCTATATATAGGTGCCTCCTTCTCCATTTTTCTCACATATCCAACCCTAGCCCCGCTCCCACCGAGCGCCAGACATGTCCGTTCGGCTGCCGGACATGTCCACAGCCCCTCCACCTCATTCCGTCCAATCCGGTGCTGCCACGTCATCGGCCCCGCCGCCCGCAGCCAACGGGACGGTGCCACGTCGCCCGCGCCCCGCCTCCTCTATCCTCCCACCGCGCCAGGGCCACAGCGCCCGGATCGGGCCCTTCCGAGCCCATCCGGACCCGAGCCATCCGCCGCCGCATCCCGCACGCCGGCTTTGCCCCGCCGCCACGGACGCCGCCGCACCACCGTCGCTGGCAGCCTCCGCCTCCGTCGTGCTCCACCACCAGCACGCAGCCGCCGCTGCACGCCGTGGGCGCCGCCCTGAGCCGCCACCGCAACTCCTCCGCCCCACCTCCAGAAGCTTCCCCGCGCCGCCCGAGCTCCTCGCCGGCCGGATCCGGCCGGGCATGGCCGGATCCGCCCGTCCCCGCCGCCGGTCAGTCCCCGGCGTGCCCCGCAGCCGCCGCCGGTGACACTCCCCGCCGCCGTGTCTCCTGCGTCGTGCGGGAGCCCGACGAACGACACGCAGTGCGCCGGCCTCGTGGGCCATGGCCTGCCTCGCCGGCCCAGCCGGGCCAGCTCCCGCGGGCCTAGGTCTGCCGGCCTCGCGGCCTCGCTCCAGCCGCCTCCGCCAGGCCCATCCCCGACCTGAGCCTGCCGGCCCACCGCGTCCTCTCGTCCTGGGCTCGGCCCATTCTGGTGAGCAGCCCGCACCGCCTAAATCCCGCCCCAGGCATCTCTTAGTTATATTGCGCTCACCCTTGCATGTGTTTTTTTACTAAGTCCCAGAAAATTGTTGTCTGATGCATACTCTGTGATGCTGTAATTATTTGTGTGCTTATTCAGTTTGAGTGAATGATATGTCGAAATGATCGTGGTGACATGCTCTACACTTTGTTCCATTGTGGCATGCTTGTTTGACTTCATCTTGATGCTCTAATATCTGTTGCAAAAGTGCTACTTGTTATAAACTGTTGCTACTTGTTATTTTGATGCCATGTTTGAGATATGATAACTTGGTGCATGTTTATCCAAATGATGCATATGATATGTCAAAATGTTCATTGTGAAGTGTACTACATGATGGTTTCTGTAGCATGCTTGTTTGAGTCCATATTGCCATGTTAATCTCTGTTGCAAAAGTGCATTTGGCTAATAAGTGCTGAAACTTTTTATGAGATGCTGATTTCACATGCCCATTGCTATTGATGTGTTTGTCTTCATGCCACATGTCTAGATGTTTTGGAATCACCATAATATGGTCTTTGTTGTGGTGCAATAATCTTTCCATTATATGCCTTGTGTTGACTTAAACAAGCTTGCAAACATGCCATGTTGTTACTTGTTGTTTTATACTTAGTGAAAAAACTGCTAAGTCTGGAATCTGTTATAACCTCATGCTATGTTTGTTTGATGCCCCACTCAAATCCATGCTTGTTTTGGAGTGGCCAATGATCATGTCTTGTTGTCCATGTTATTGTCTATCCATTCATGCCCTTACTTGCTCATATGGCCTATTGTAGCTTATTTATTTCTTACTCTCAAGTTGCTATAAATTATAACTGTCAGGTTTTTATCAGCATGATCAATTTGGTGTAGCTTGTTGCTATTGATCCATGCCTCCTATGGAGATGCCAATGGAGTTGTTTGTTGTAGGATATGTCTACTACTTGTCCATGCTCTTTATGTTCTTTTTAGAGTTGATATGCTTGTTGTTTTGTGCCTCCGAAGGCAGCATCGTGATGATGTTTTTGCCTTCCCAGATTTTGACCAAGTCCGGATAATTTTATTGCAACTTGCCATGCTTGTTTAAATGTGTTCCAGCAAACTTTTGGGTGTGTTCTAAGTTCATACTTGTTAAGTAACATGTCTACTTCACATCCATGCTTCATGCTTCTTGTTAACATGTTTGGGTGTAGTAGCTTATATTTACCTTGCTCCAAAGTTGCTATGTGGCTGTTAACTTCAGCTTGTTGTTATATCTTGTTTCATGTGTATCTTTTAGCCCGTTGCTCCGTTTTGAGCGTGCCTTATATGAAACTTGTGTGATTTTGCATGTAGAATCATAATATCTTGTTGTTTTCATGTTTGGAGTGTGTTTGCTTGATGTTTGGGTGCATCTTGCACCGTTGCCATGCTTGTCTTGTTTTGCTCATATCTTCTAGGCCGTAGCTCCGAATTAAACAAACTTTATATGAAAATTGACTAGAATTTCATGTAGATCATCATGGTGCATGTTAACCTGCTGTTTAACAACTTTAACTTAAGGTTTGTTCAGATCTGAACTAATTTCAAATTATGCATATGAGGGCTTACCGGAATTGTTAGGTGTTGATTCCGGCCTCATTTAAACTTGTTGGGTGATGTAGTTCTTGTGTGCTTCATCCCTTGCCATGTATTGCATCATATATAGACTTGTCTTGCATCATACCTGTTTGAGCATCTTGTCATGTTCTTGTGTTGTGTGTTTACCGTATTGCTTGCTTCTTCTCGTTAGTGCTTGTTCCGTTGCGATCGTGAGGATTCGTTCGTCTACCCGTGGTTCATCTTCAAGGCTTCTTCTTCGTCTTCTTCACGGATTCATTCTTCTTCTTTGCGGAATCGCAGGCAAGATGACCATCACCTTGGATACCTTTACTATCATTGCCATGCTTAGTTGTCTCGATGCTATCGTTACATGTCGCGCTACCCATCTTTATTGTCAGCCTCTCTCCTTGTTGCCATGAAACCTCTAACATTTGACACCTTCTTAGCAAACCATTGTTTGGCTATGTTACCCACTTGCTCAGCCCCTCTTATAGCGTATAGTTGCAGGTGAAGATGAAGATCGTTCAAGGTGGGAACTTGTTGTTGGAATATCACAATATGTCTTATATATATTAACACACCTATATATTGGGCATGGGTGGAAGGCTTGGCCTTTTGCTCGGTGTTTTGTTCCACTCATGCCACCTTAGGAGCCGATAAACCGGCATTATGTTCCTTGATTTTGCGTTTCTTACACGGTTGGTATATGGGGACCCCTTGACACTTCGTCTTTGAATAAAACTCCTCCAGCAAGGCCCAACATTGGTTTTAATTTGCCTCTGTGATGGCCTGGCTTATTAGGGATGATAGACTACTCATATCAATAAGGAATTCCTTCTTTTCCGGGAGCCCACTCGGATAGAACTCCAAAGTTAAGCGTGCTCAGCTTGGAGTAGTTTTAGGATGGGTGACCGACCGGGAAGTTGCTCCCGGGTGCGCACAAGTGAGGACAAAGTGCGCAGAAAAGACTAGTATTGATATATGAGGCCAGTCTAGATCCCGCCAGGAGTAACGACCACCGGCGGGTGTGTCCGGGGCGTTACAAGTTGGTATCAGAGCCGACCCTCGCGGTTACACGGATGTTTGCTGACAGTTTGCAGTCATGTTGTGCATGACGTTTGTGACCCGTCGTGGCACAAGGCATGTCACATGTGCTGTCCTGGAAGCACAGACGGTTGTGCCAAGAGGGGACGTTCCTGTGGCCCGACGAGGACGTCGGTTCCTCTGAGTGAGGGTGTATGTGATGGCCTGGCTTATTAGGGATGATAGACTACTCATATCAATCAGGAATTCCTTCTTTTCCGGGAGCCCATTCGGATAGAACTCCAAAGTTAAGCGTGCTCAGCTTGGAGTAGTTTCAGGATGGGTGACCGACCGGGAAGTTGCTCCCGGGTGCGCACGAGTGAGGACAAAGTGCGCAGAAAAGACTAGTATTGATATGTGAGGCCAGTCTAGATCCCGCCAGGAGTAACGACCACCGGTGGGTGTGTCCGAGGCATTAAAGCCTCATAATAACAACTTAATTAATTAATTTAATTTGCATAGGGGGTCGCGTCCCTGAGTATTCTTTCTACATAGCAGGGGGGGCAGTGCTGATGGTGTTGGTCCCAAACGGGGGTGCTGCGGGGCCACCTTGAGGAAACCCGAGGCCTGGTTTTACTCATAGCTTCTCCCATCCGGACGTGGCCTGAGACGAGATACACGCGGCTACAATCAGGGTGTCGGCACGCCGAGAGGTCTTGCTGGACTAGTTTTACCATTGTCGAAATGTCTTGTGCACCGGGATGCTGAGCCTAATCGGATTTCTCTAAGATAAGGGGTAATAATTATTATTACTTCAGCTGATCGTGAGAGCTTGTGATGGGCTAAGTTGGGACACCCCTGCAGGGTTATGATCTTTCGAAAGTCGTGCCCGCGGTTATGTGGCAGATTGGAATTTGTTAATGTCCAGTTGTGGAAAACTTGACAGAGGATCCGAAGTAAAACACACAACTGTGTGAGTAACCGTGATTGTCTCTTTTCACTTTGAGAAGAGAACACGGTGGGGTTATGTTTGACTCGTAGGTAGTTCAGGATCTTTAGCGATCATTACTAGTTGCGACCGTTTGCGTAGATTCTCATCTTATTCTTGTACTCGTAAGTTAACCACCACATATTGCTTAGCCGTTGCTGCAACCTCACCACTTTACCTCTTCCTACTCATTAAGCTTTGCTAGTCTTGTTACCCATGGTTATGGGATTGCTCAGTCCGCGTGGCTCACAGATACTACAACAACAGTTGCAGGTGCATGTTTCCGATGTCTTGACGTGAGAGCATTGATCTTTGTGTTGGAGTTCTTCTTCTTCTTCTTCAGTCTTGGGTTAGGTTCCGGGTCGGCAGCCTGGGATAGTAGATGGATGTCTTTGTGCTTTCCTTGTTTGCATCCATAGTTGGATGCCTTGTATTTCTGTTGTATTCATGTGACTTGTATGTATTGTTGTATCCCCATGTATGTATGTAATGGTATGATGTAATGATATCCATCTTGCTAAGCGCCCAAAATGCGGTTGTGCCCCAATCACGTAAGTGTCACGTGATCGGGATAGAATCGCATCTTGTGCCTGACAAGTTGGTATCAGAGCCTCGACCGACCATTGGATCCCCCTTGATTGATCGTAGTCTGGCCATTGTCGAGTCTAGCAAAAAACATTTTCGGAGTTTAGTTATATCGGAGAGTAGGAATTCTTTTACTCCTCAGTCCCTTCGTCGATCTAGTGAGGAATCTTGACGTAGGTGTTTTGAATTTCCCCTCTTCCCCTTCAAATTTTTTTTAGGATCATGCAGTTAGTTTTCGTTCGTTGCGTTGTCAGTTCTTTCATCTGGTGCATCTCTCGTCAAGTGGATTCAACCCTCTTCTTTTGTGCAAGTTCAACCCTCAGTTCTTTTCAACCGATGTTGTTCTCCCCTTCTGAAGTTGTCTTTCTTTTCCCCACCCGCCCACCCTTTTTGCTTCTTGGAGCCGGAGTCCGTAATTGAGTATCCATCTTACTCGTGTGAATCCTTTCCTTCTTTCCTTAATTGTTTCAACTGGTGAATTCTCGTCTAGTTCATCCTTCTTCATCTCTTTCTTTTCCGGTGGATTCAATTTCAATATCTCGGTGTTGTTCATATTCTTTCATTGGCTCAAATGTTTTTTCCCTTGCTCGTTTACCTCTCGGCATTTTGCTCCGGAGTTCCGAAGGCATCTCAGGAGATTCGTCTGTATTTCAATTAATTCGAGGTTGTCACCTCATTCGAGTCTTTCAATCGTTCTGGTGCATCATCTCCTTTTTAATCCTTTTCAACGGTATTTTCTTTTCGATGGGCACATAACCCACAGGTCTTTCCCAGGATATTACCTGACTCTTCTATTTTCCGGAGTGTTCCTAAATTCTTCTCAAGTGTGACGTAAGTATGGATTCCATCAGTCATATGCCTTCTCCAAGATCGCTTTTAGTTCTTTTCGTCGTGGGTTCAACCTTTCACTTTCCATTATTCCAGAGCATTTCATCAATTCTTTTTCATTGTGTTCCTCCGAAGGCCATCATTTCATAAGATTTCTTCATTCTCAGTTTTCAACTTCGTCCTCCAAATATTCTTCATTGATGCCTCTTCGTTCGTCTCACATTTGTCCGGTGCTTCGTTCAAGAATTCTTTATTCAGTTCTCAATCTCTTCGTTCTCTTGTATCTAATTCCCTTCAAGTGCTTTATTCTTTCCGGTGGTTCATTCTCTTGCATTAACTCAATTTTAATTCTTTACGGTGGTCGTTCTCTTTCATCATTCGATTTCAATTCTTTACGGTGGTTCGCTCAAGAATTCTTTTCCGGTGTTATCATATCAATCCATTCTTTTATTACAATCCTACCGGTGTTTCATGAAGATTTTCGCAAGTTCGCGATATATCCCTCTTTAATCATTTCAACGAGAATATGTGATATGCAAATCCATTGCTTCGCATCAATTTAATTGGTGGAGGATAAGCATAACATAATTCTTATTCTTTTCCGTCCTTCAGAGTTTATTCTTGATGAATAAATTCTAGTTCCAAGTGCTTAATCTTTTCTTTCCAGAGTTCAAATTTTCTCGGTTATCTCGTCGGAACCTCGTTTAATCATTGCAAGGCTTTAATCTTATTCTTTTCGTCCGTCATTTCTATATCATCATCCTTTTGTTACTGGAATTCCTCTTGTTGTCTATTCATGATTTAAGTCATTCTTCAAATTTATTGAGCAATTCTTCTGGAGCAGCTCAAGCATTATTCTTTTGCCTCTCGAGCGCAAATAATTCTCCTATTATTTTGAAGTGGAGTTTTGCATTTCTCTCTTCATTCTCATCTATTCAATCTTTTGGTTGCGGCATAATTCACCTCAAGTTTTGAGATGTTTTTCATAAGTCCATAACAAGCTTATTCTTTTGTTGTTGATTTTTTCAACAACTCCGTTCATCCTTTCTTCCCAAGGATGCTTTAAATTCATTCGTGATGTAAGTTGTCATCTTCTTCTCCGATTCTTTCCATTCCATTTTTTCGATTCTTCTGGAGGCATTGTATTGTTCATTTCCTCGTGTCTTTGTTTCATCTTTTCATAGTTTCAAGTTCTTGTTCCATTCCATTCATATTCAACCGGTGTGCTATTTCTTTCAGTTTGAGCCAGAGTGTTACCTAAATTCATCCGTTCGAAGTTCTTATCTATCTTTTTCAACCGGAGTGGTTTCAATGTATCTCTTGTCATTTATCCTCTTGGTTCTCGTCGTATGCCTTTTGCTTATTTACCGGAGCTTCTCAAATCTCGTTCATCTTCGTTGTATCCTTTCTTTCCAGTTGTTCAACCGCTCAAGGTTCTTTTGTTTCACTTAGTTCTTCCTTTTTCACTTCCGTCTCGTTCCTAAGATCTCGGGACGAGATCTCTTGTTAGTAGGGGAGTGTTGTGACACCCCGAGACCGGTGCGCCAGGTGTCAGCCAGTTATTCGTCTTCGTTGCCATGTCATCTGCTTGTGTGTTGCATCTTGCCATGTCATTGTGTGTGTTGCATCATCATGTTTTCAAAACTTGCATCCGCCCGAGACCCCCTCGTCCTTTCCGTTGTCCGTTCTCAGCCCAGACACACTCACACGCGCCCGCGGCGTCTCCGAATATTTATTTTATGAGTGGCCAAAAATGTTCTTGGAATGGGTTGAAACTTGGTGTGTGGTCTTATTATAGCATAGGTAGACCGCCTGTCAATTTTCGTCGCATTCGGAGTTCGTTTGATAGCCCAACGGTTAACCGTGTTAACCGCTGGAAGCCTTTTGTCATTGGCCCAGCACCCCTTTCTCACAGCCCACCTAGCCCATTCTAACCCCTCCATGCTCTTGGCCGTTCGATCACGATCGCGTGGCCGCGAACCGCTCCTCATTTGGACACTCCTAGCTCCCTCTACCTATATATAGGTGACTCCCTCTCCATTTTTCTCGCAGATCCAACCCTAGCCCCACTCCCACCGCGCGCCGGACATGTCCACAGCCCCTCCACCTCACTCCGTCCAATCCGGTGCTGCCACGTCATCGGCCCCGCCGCCCGCAGCCAACGGGACGGCGCCACGTCGCCCGCGCCCCGCCTCCTCTCTCCTCCCACCGCGCCAGGCCCACAGCGCCCCGATCGGGCCCGCCCGAGCCCATCCGGACCCGAGCCGTCGGCTGCCGCATCCCGCACGCCGGCTTTGCCCCGCCGCCGCACCACCATCGCCGGCAGCCTCCGCCACCGCCGTGCTCCACCACCAGCATGCAGCCGCCGCTGCACGCCGTGCACGCCGCCCTGAGCCGCCGCCGCAACTCCTCCGCCCCGCCTCCGGAAGCTTCCCCGTGCTGCCCGAGCTCCCCGCCGGCCGGATCCGGCCGGGCGTGGCCGGATCCGCCCGTCCCCGCCGCCGGTCAATCCCCGGCGTGCCCCGCAGCCGCCGCCGATGACACTCCCCGCCGCCCTGTCTCCTGTGTCATGCGGGAGACCGACGAACGACGCGCAGTGCGCCGACCTCGTGGACCATGGCCTGCCTCGCCGGCCCAGCCGGGCCAGCTCCTGCGGGCCCAGGTCCGCCGGCCTCGCGACCTCGCTCCAGCCGCCTCCGCCAGGCCTATCCCCGACCCAAACCAGCTGGCCCACCGTGTCCTCTCGTCCTGGGCTCGGCCCGTTCTGGTGAGCAGCCCGCACCGCCTAAATCCCGCTCCGGGCGTCTCTTAGTTATATTGCGCTCACCCTTGCATGTGTTTTTTTACTAAGTCGCAGAAAATTGTTGTCTGATGCATACTTTGTGATGTTGTAATTATTTGTGTGCTTATCCAATTTGAGCGAATGATATGTCGAAATGATCGTGGTGACATGCTCTACACTTTGTTCCATTGTGGCATGCTTGTTTGACTTCATCTTGATGCTCTAATATCTGTTGCAAAAGTGCTACTTGTTATAAACTGTTGCTACTTGTTATTTTGATGCCATGTTTGAGATATGATAACTTGGTGCATGTTTATCCAAATGATGCATATGATATGTCAAAATGTTCATTGTGAAGTGTACTACATGATGGTTGCTGTAGCATGCTTGTTTGAGTCCATATTGCCATGTTAATCTCTGTTGCAAAAGTGCATTTGGCTGATAAGTGCTGAAACTTGTTATGAGATGCTAATTTCACATGCACATTGCTATTGATGTGTTTGTCTTCATGCCACATGTCTAGATGTTTTGGAATCACCATAATATGGTCTTTGCTGTGGTGCCGTCATCTTTCCATTATATGCCTTGTGTTGACTTAAACAAGCTTGCAAACATGCCATGTTGTTACTTGTTGTTTTATACTTAGTGAAAAAACTGTCAAGTCTGGAATCTGTTATAACCTGATGCTATGTT
This sequence comes from Secale cereale, assembly GCA_902687465.1. NCBI lineage: Eukaryota > Viridiplantae > Streptophyta > Magnoliopsida > Poales > Poaceae > Secale > Secale cereale. The sequence goes on along the minus strand of LR738713.1, from coordinate 574,717,907 downwards.
TGTTTGATGCGCCACTCAAATCCATGCTTGTTTTGGAATGGCCAATGATCATGTCTTGTTGTCCATGTTATTGTCTATCCATTCATGCCCTTACTTGCTCATATGGCCTGTTGTAGCTTATTTATTTCTTGCTCTCAAGTTGCTATAAATTATAACTGTGAGGTTTTTATCAGCATGATCAATTTGGTGTAGCTTGTTGCTATTGATCCATGCCTTCTATGGAGATGCTCCAATGAAGTTGTTTCCTGTAGGATATGTCTACTACATTTCCATGCTCTTTATGTTCTTTTTAGAGTTGATATGCTTGTTGTTTTGTGCCTCCGAAGGCAGCATCGTGATGATGTTTTTGCCTTCCCAGATTTTGGCCAAGTCTGGATAATTTTATTGCAACTTGCCATGCTTGTTTAAATGTGTTCCAGCAAGCTTTTGGGTGTGTTCTAAGTTCATACTTGTTAAGTAACATGTCTACTTCACATCCATGCTTCTTGTTAACATGTTTGGGTGATGTAACTTATATTTACCTTGCTCCAAAGTTGCTATGTGGATGTTAACTTCAGCTTGTTGTTATATCTTGTTTCATGTGTATCTTTTAGCACGTTGCTCCGCTTTGAGCGTGCCTTATATAAAACTTGTGTGATTTTGCATGTAGAATCATAATATCTTGTTGTTTTCATGTTTGGAGTGTGTTTGCTTGATGTTTGGGTGCATCTTGCACCGTTGCCATGCTTGTCTTGTTTTGCTCATATCTTCTAGGCCGTAGCTCCGAATTAAACAAACTTTATATGAAAATTGACTAGAATTTCATGTAGATCATCATGGTGCATGTTAACCTGCTGTTTAACAACTTTAACTTAAGGTTTGTTCAGATCTGGACTAATTTCAAATTATGCATATGAGGGCTTACCGGAATTGTTAGGTGTTGATTCCGGCCTCATTTAAACTTGTTGGGTGATGTAGTTCTTGTGTGCTTCATCCCTTGCCATGTATTGCATCATATATAGACTTGTCTTGCATCATACCTGTTTGAGAATCTTGTCATGTTCTTGTGTTGTGTGTTTACCGTATTGCTTGCTTCTTCTCGGTAGTGCTTGTTCCGTTGCGATCATGAGGATTCATTCGTCTACCCGTGGTTCATCTTCAAGGCTTCTTCTTCGTCTTCTTCACGGATTCATTCTTCTTCCTTGCGGGATCTCAGGCAAGATGACCATCACCTTGGATACCTTTACTACCATTGCCATGCTTAGTTGTCTCGATGCTATCGTTACATGTCGCGCTACCCATCTTTATTGTCAGCCCCTCTCCTTGTTGCCATGAAACCTCTAACCTTTGACACCTTCCTAGCAAACAATTGTTTGGCTATGTTACCTGCTTGCTCAGCCCCTCTTATAGCGTTGTTAGTTGTAGGTAAAGATGTGGATCATTCCAGGTGGGAACTTGTTGTTGGAATATCACAATGTGTCTTATATATATTAACACACCTATATATTGGGCATGGGTGGAAGGCTTGGCCTTTTGCTCGGTGTTTTGTTCCACTCATGCCACCTTAGGAGCCGATAAACCGGCATTATGTTCCTTGATTTTGCGTTCCTTACACGGTTGGGTATATGGGGACCCCTTGACACTTCGTCTTTGAATAAAACTCCTCCGGCAAGGCCCAACATTGGTTTTAATTTGCCTCATAATAACAACTTAATTAATTAATTAAATTTGCATAGGGGGTCGCGTCCCCGGGTATTCTTTCTACATAGCAGGGGGGCCAGTGCTGATGGTGTTGGTCCCAAACAGGGGTGCTGCGGGGCCACCTTGGGGAAACCTGAGGGCTGGTTTTACTCGTAGCTTCTCCCATCCGGACGTGGCCTGAGATGAGATACACGTGGCTACTATCAGGGTGTCGGCACGTCGGGAGGTCTTCCTGGACTTGTTTTACCATTGTCGAAATGTCTTGTGCACCGGGATGCCGAGCTTGATCGGATTTCCCTAAGATAAGGGGTAATAATTATTATTACTTCAGCTGATCGTGAGAGCTTGTGATGGGCTAAGTTGGGACACCCCTGTAGGGTTATGATCTTTCGAAAGCCGTGCCCGCGGTTATGTGGCAGATTGGAATTTGTTAATGTCCGGTTGTAGAAGACTTGACAGAGGATCCGAAGTAAAACACACAACTGTGTGAGTAACCGTGATTGTCTCTTTTCACTTTGAGAAGAGAACACGGTGGGGTTATTTTTGACTCGTAGGTAGTTCAGGATCTTTAGCGATCATTACTAGTTGCGACCGTTTGCGTAGATGCTCATCTTATTCTTGTACTCGTAAGTTAACCACCACATATTGCTTAGCCGCTGCTGCAACCTCACCACTTTACCTCTTCCTACCCATTAAGCTTTGCTAGTCTTGTTACCCATGGTTATGGGATTGTTGAGTCCGCGTGGCTCACAGATACTACAACAACAGTTGCAGGTGTAGGTCCCCGATGTCTTGTCGTGAGAGCGTTGATCGTTGTGTTGGAGTTCTTCTTCTTCTTCTTCTTCTTCAGTCTTGGGTTAGGTTCCGGGTCGGCAGCCTGGGATAGCAGATGGATGTCTTTGTGCTTTCCTTGTTTGCATTCGTAGTCGGATGCCTTGTATTGATGTTGTATTCATGTGACTTATATGTATTGTTCTATCCACCATGTATGTATGTAATGGTATGATGTAATGATATCCATCTTGCTAAGCGCACGAAATGCGGTTGTGCCCCAATCACGTAAGTGTCACGTGATCGGGATAGAATCGCATCTTGGGCCTCACAGCAACAGCGGTCGTGGTCTGCATCGTCCTCGAGCGAGCCTGGCCTGCGTGCATGCATGGGTGCACCTGTTTGTGGTGGGGCCGCAACCACGTGCAAGCTGGACGCCTTGTCTCCTACATCGCACCTATGTGCTCGCAGCCGACCAGGTAGCATACAGCCGCATCTGATGCTATTGGACTGGCCTCGCCGCCCGTTGCTGCTGACAAGGAATGCCCTGCGCAGCAACTCCGTGCGTCGTTGATCTCAGCACAGAAGTCTACGCCTCTCCGTTCACCGACTGCGGTGGTTCCACCTGATCCACATGAAGGACGCAACAAGGAGCTCTCCACTGCGTCCCTTGCTGCTGTTCTAGTTGGCCACGGGCCGCTCCTTCCTTGGACTCGCTTGCTTCTTGCACGCCATGGAAGAAAGTTCAATCTACTCAACCGAGACGATGACTACGCCCATCCGGCGTAGCAATCGCCATGCCTCCTTCGCTGATGGGTCGTAGGCCACAGATGAGAACTCTCTCTCCAAAGCAATGCGGCGCCAGGTGGAGCGCATCCTTGACTAGCCGACAGGTACAACTTGCAATAAATCTACTTCTTTTTCGGTTCTCGCATTTCTTCTTATTTAAATAAAGTTGGAATTACACTTGGAAAAAATGACGATGTGTGTGTTTCGGTTGGGGCGCTAAATCGCATGGAGATCGACCGGTTAAAGGTTTCTCCTAAGTGTTTGAGCACCCTACCTAACCCCGACACTGAGGAGGACGAGGAGACAGATGCCACATATGATGGTCCGCTTCTCTCCCACTTAGTTGGAGTGGTTACCGAGGTGGGATTGGATGAAGCAAGACCTGGGTCAATGTGTTGTGACCCCACAGCATCTTCGCGTAAATCAAAAGCTCATTCCTCAAAAAAGAAACAAAAACTGCCCAAGAAGTCCAGGAACTCCACCCTGACCCGAGTTTTCACATGAGAGGCATGTTTTGGAATAGTAGAGGTCTTTCAGACGTGGCTAAACATAACGTTGGTGATTGTGTGCGGGAACATGGGTTGGATTTCGTGGTGATTTCCGAGGGTGGCAAATGTGATTTCTGTGCGCATGTCCTAGCTCACTTATTAGGTGGTTTTGACTTCTCATGGCATAATTACTAGCACGTGGAAGGTCCAAAGGAATCTTACTTGGTGTACAAACCACAACCATGGACTTGTTAGCCTTTTCGACTGGTGAATTTCACATCAAATTTCACCTTCATAACAGAGCTAATAATTTTACATGGAGTCTGTTTGCAGTATATGGTGCTTCCCAAGATGAGCATAAATCCGCTTTCCTTCAGGAATTAGTGAACCTGGCTAAGGATAACCCACATCCAATGCTTATTGGAGGTGACTTTCATATCTTAGGTACCAGGAAGATATCCATGGCATTAGCATTGGCAGCCCAAAATATGAATATGAATATGATTCATTGAAATTTTCCCTTTGCCAATGTCGGTCCTTAGATTTGCGCCTGCGGAGTGATCTTGTTGCTTTTGAATTACTTGGTCGATAGGCAATCTCTACTCACTTATCATCTGATATTTTTCCAATAGCTGTGCAAAAGTGACTTTTTACTTTTTACTTTTGCGCTTACCTTGCCCTTTGCTTTCTTTGGTTGTGCTTGCATCGATCTTTGAATTTTCTTGTTGTCCCCCAATACTTGGAGTCTTCATTGCAACTTTGATGGAATTTTCGCCCTCAAAAATATTATCATTGTGCTCTTGAAAAACTTCCTTACTTGAAAGTTCGATCCCAATTTCTGTAGTTATTACCTTCTCATGTTTAAATGGATCAGCTTGAAGCAACCCATGCAAAAATTGTTTGCCATCAGAACCAATCGGAATAGACTGGTCATCTCTTGGTGTCTCAACAAATTTCAGTCGTCCTTTATCAATGGTCGATTTAACTATTTGACGAAACATATTGCAATTCTCACATTTATGTTTGAATGGATGATGCAACCTACAATACATTCGTCCTTGAATTTATGGCTTGACATGGTGATCAAGAATTCTTATGTAATTATTTTTCAGTAACAAATCAAATATTTGATCACACATGCCCCAATTGAAGGTAAACTTTTTATTTTTCTAGCTGATCTTTCTGTGGAAACGGCTTTGGAGTTAAGCAAACGAATGGTTCAATTACATCAACCCCCATTCGGCTATGCATTACGTTTTGCACTCTATCTCCGATGTCTTTGAAAAACAAATTATACTATCATCGACTTTCTCAACAGAGTATAACCTTAGTTTTAAATTTCTGAAATCAAACTAGTTGGAACATACGTGTCTCAATTGAGACCATGCGTAAGCCAAGTATAAGCAAGCAAGGCTATCCAATTACATATGAACTTTAAATAAAGCAATGGGAAAACTTTTGACTGCAATAATAAATCATTGTCGGTCTCTTTGAATGCCACAATGTATTGCCTGATATGCTTTGTAAGAATTTTATTGCGGGAAAATTTTGTTTTTTCCACTCTAGATTTTGCCAATTTTCCTTATGCCACTCTAGATTTTGACATTTCAGTTTTGCCACTCTTAGTTTTTGACAATTAGCACAATTGCCATTCCCGTGGCAAAAGCAAAAAAATTAGAGTGGCAATTGTGATAATTATCAAAAGCTAAGAGTGGCAAAATGAAATAAAATTATTTTGCTTTTGCCACAAAATGGCAATTGTGATAATTGTCAAAAACTAATAGTGGCAAAAGTGAAATGTCAAAATCTAGAGTGGCATAAGGAAAATTGGCAAAATCTAGAGTGGCAAAAATAAAAATTTCCATTTTATTGCTAACAGGTAAATTAACCTTCATCATTGGTCTTTCAGAGTTATTTATAAGACTTTTCCTAGAGACATCAACAATAAAGTTGTGACCAAAATCTGAAAATAGGTAAATCACTTGCTAGACATACCTCTTCATACACGTTGGGAGAGCATGATGGTTGTATCACTTAAATAATACTTTGCTCTACTTTTGAATGAATCTTCAATGCCTTGGCATCCTCTTTTTATTCAATAGATTTGGTACACATGCTATTTGATTCGGCTTTTTCGATAACCGAATTTTCTTTGTTACCTAAATCAATACTTTTAACTTTTTGAATTTGCAAGGCTTCTCACTCTTGTCTAATTTTAGCCCACATCTTAGCTTGGCAAGCTTTAAAGTTTTTCATCTCAATGTCCATCTACTCCTCATGACATTGCCCCCCAATGATTTGAGATCTTTCAGCAATGAGGTGCTAAAACGTTGCAATTGTTTAGGGGCACACTGGGTGGTACAGTACTGGGCGAATGTATCATTTGCACAACTCGAGCTTTTACAGCGGCAAAGTCATAAGGCTTCCCGCCTTCTATTAGTTCCTGGTGAATAGATTTGCAAAAATCCCGAGAGAATGTAAGCTTGTTCTCAATTACCCAGTCTGGATATGATTACCCCTCCCCCCGTGATGCTTTTAGACTCTTTCGGCAATGAGATGTTGCCGAAATTCTGTAACTGTGTAGGGGTAACATGATATGCCACAGTAGTAGATGAAGGCATTTGTGCTCTTCCAGAAGTTTCGCTTATTCGGCCATAACCGTGAAGGTGCGGTGCCGAATTATGGATATCAATAGTTGCATATGATGCCAAACAATTAGTAGCATGAGGTGTAGCATATTATGTTTGAGGGTAATTGGACGAATAACTAGTAGTAGCATGGCCAATTCCCCTATCCACCAGCATGTTTGTATTAACATACTGTAAGTTATTTGTCGGTCAATAAAAAGTTGAAACACTTCGTTGCATACTATTGGAAGTTCCTACATGGGGTGTCTCAACTTGATTAACCGAACTCGTCATGTTGTTCATCGGCATAGGTATTTGTGGGGTTGCCGACGCATGGGAGTTGGGATACATATGTTGCATGTTGCTAAAATTATATGAAGTTGAAGCATGAAGATTATTCTGAATCGGCTGCTGCACATAATTAGATGCATGATTGATAAAACTAGGGCTAGCCGACACATTATGCTCATTAAACGATCTAGCAACAACATATGCATTATTTGCATCTACATAAGTGAAATGGGTATTCATATCACCTTTGTAGATTTCAAACCCTAGATGATGATCTCTTTGTAGCAAGAACATGCTGGGGACCATTCAAAGCTTCGTCCCCAGTGGAGTCGCCAAAAGTGTGTCTGCACACGAACACGTCACCGTGCACCCTTGACGCCAGGGTGTTGGGGAACGTAGTAATTTCAAAAAAAATCCTACGCACACGCAAGATCATGGTGATGCATAGCAACGAGAGGGGAGAGTGTGTCTACGTACCCTCGTAGACCGAAAGCGGAAGCGTTTATCAACGCGGTTGATGTAGTCGTACACCTTCACGATCCGTCCCGATCTACCACCGAACGTACGGCACCTCCGCGTTCAGCTCGATGACGTCCTCACCTTCTTGATCCAGCAAAACGGGCGAAGTAGTAGATGAGTTCCAGCAGCACGACAGTGTGGTGACGGTTGGAGATGTAGAGCAATCTATGTAGGGCTTCGCCAAGCACTACAGAAACTAGACGGAGGATAAACTAGAGGGTCGGGGTTGCCGGCACATGGCTTGGTGTATCTTGATGTGTCTTGGGTGCTAGCCCTACCCCTCTATTTATATGTTGAGCCTTGGGGTCGAAACTTGGAGTAAAAGCCTCTACAAAGTCAGTTTCACCCGAAAGGCAAGAGTCCTTCTCGGACTCCAGGGCCAGACACCAGGGTTCTCGGCGTGTGGACCCAGATACCAGGGACCTTGGCGTCTAGCCCCTGGACTCTGCAAAACTTCCTTTTGCGCTTTCCAAAAACCTTGTGGGCTTTCCCCTTAGGCCCAAATAAAGTGTCCTCATACCCAAACATTTCGGGAAACATCTGGAACCCTTCCGGAGGTCAAACACTATTATCCCATATATTAATCTTTATCTCCGGACCATTCCAGAGTTCCTCGTCATGTCTGTAATTACATACGGGACTCCGAATAACATCTGGTCACCAACATACATAACTCATTCAATACTATATCGTCAACGAACGTTAAGCGTGCGGACCCTACGGGTTCGAGAACTACGTAGACATGACCGAGACATCTCTCCGGTCAATAACCAATAGCGGAACCTAGATGCCCATATTGGCTCCTACATATTCTTCGAAGATCTTTATCGGTCGAACCGCATAACAACATACGTTGTTCCCTTTGTCATCGGTATGTTACTTGCCCGAGATTCGATCGTCGGTATCATCATACCTAGTTCAATCTCGTTACCGATAAGTCTCTTTACTCATTCCGTAATACATCAACTCATGACTAACTCATTAGTCATTTGCTTGCAAGGCTTATTAGGATGTGGATTACCGAGAGGGCCCAAATATACCTCTCCGACACTCGGAGTGACAAATCCTATTTTTGATCTATACCAACACCACAAACACCTTCGGAGACACCTATAGAGCATCTTTATAATCACCCAGTTACAATGTGACGTTTGATAGCACACAAGGTGTTCCTCCGGTATCTGGGAGTTGCATAATCTCATAGTCATAGGAACATGTACAAGTCATGAAGAAAGCAATAGCACTAAAAACTAAAAGATCAAGTTGCTAAGCTAACGGATGGGTCAAGTCAATCACATCATTCACTAATGATGTGATCCCATTAATCAAATGACACCTCATGTCTATGGCTAGAAAACTTAACCATCTTTGATTCAACGAGCTAGTCAAGTAGAGGCATACTAGTGACACTTTGTTTGTCTATGTATTCACACATGTACTAAGTTACCAGTTAATACAATTCTAGCATGAATAATAAACATTTATCATGATATAAGGAAATATAAGTAACAACTTTATTATTGCCTCTAGGGCATATTTCTTTCAGTCTCCCACTTGCACCAGAGTCAATAATCTACATTGCACAATAATGATTCTAACACCCATGGAGTCTTGGTGCTGATCATGTTTTGCTTGTGAGAGAGGCTTAGTCAACGGGTCTGCAACGTTCAGATCCGTATGTATCTTGCAAATCTCTATGTCTCGCTCCTTGACTTGATCGCGGATGGAATTGAAGCGTATTTTGATGTACTTGGTTCTCTTGTAAAATCTGGATTCCTTTGCCAAGGCAATTGCACCAGTATTGTCACAAAAGATTTTCATTGGACCGTATGCACTAGGTATGACACCTAGATCGGATATGAATTCCTTCATCCAGACTCCTTCATTTGTTGCTTCCGGAGCAGCTATGTACTCCGCTTCACGTGTAGATCCCGACACAACGCATTTCTTAGAACTGCACCAACTGACAGCTCCACCGTTCAATAAAAACACGTATCCGGTTTGTGACTTGGAGTCATCCGGATTAGTGTCAAATCTAGCATCGACGTAACCATTTACGACGAGCTCTTTGTCACCTCCATAAACGAGAAACATATCCTTAGTCCTCTTCAGGTATTTCAGGATGTTCTTGACCACTGTCTAGTGATCCACTCCTGGATTACTTTCGTGCCTCCCTGCTAAACTAATAGCAAGGCACACATCAGGTCTGGTGCATAGCATTGCATACATGATAGAGCCTATGGCTGAAGCATAGGGAACACCTTTCATTTTCTCTCTATCTTCTACAGTGGTCGGGCATTGAGTCTTACTCAACTTCACACCTTGTAACACAGGCAAGAACCCTTTCTTCGACTGATCCATTTTGAACTTCTTCAAAACTTTATCAAGGTATGTGCTTTGTGAAAGCCCAGTTAAACGTCTTGATCTATCTATATAGATCTTGATGCCTAATATATAAACAGCTTCACCGACGTCTTTCATTGAAAAATTCTTATTCAGGTATCCTTTTATGTTATCCAAAAATTCTATATCATTTCCAATCAATAATATGTCATCCACATATAATATTAGAAATGCTACAGAGCTCCCACTCACTTTCTTGTAAATACAGGCTTCTCCAAAAGTCTGTATAAAACTATATGCTTTGATCACCTCATCAAAGCGTATATTCCAACTCCGAGATGCTTGCACCAGTCCATAGATGGATCGCTGGAGCTTGCACACTTTGTTAGCACCTTTAGGATCGATAAAACCTTCTGGTTGCATCATATACAACTCTTCTTTGAGGTATCCATTAAGGAATGTAGTTTTGACATCCATTTGCCAAATTTCATAATCAAAAAATGCGGCAATTGCTAACATGATTCAGACAGACTTAACCATCGCTACGGGTGAGAAAGTCTCATCGTAGTCAACTCCTTGAACTTGTCGAAAACCTTTCGCAACAAGTCGAGCTTTGTAGACAGTAACATTACCGTCGACATCGGTCTTCCTCTTCAAGATCCATTTATTTTTTATGGCTTGCCGGTCATCGGGCAAGTCAACCTAAGTCAACACTTTGTTCTCATACATGGATCCTGTCGTGGAATTAGCACGGCAGATGTCCGGTTTAGCGGACTTGATGATGGAACCATCGCACGGGTTAGCTTGAAGGGGTTCATAGCACACAAAGGGCACAGAGAGTTTATACTAGTTCGGCCCCTTCGATGAAGGTAAAAGCCTACGTCTAGTTGGTTTGATATTGCTTGGGCGTCGGTTTACAGGGAGCGGATCGCTTGCCTGTAGTCTCGACGGGTTGATTCTTGCTTGTCCCTGAACCGTCGCCGGGTCGTCCCTTTATATAGAGAGGCGACGCCCAGTCCGGTTTACAGAGTCCCGAGGCCGGCTCATACTTGTGTCCGCCTCGGTCTCTGTTCTTTCTTCCTTATTCCTCAAGTTACATCATCAGGCGGTTTTACAAATCGTAACTCTATACATGGGCCCTAAGATCTCATGGGCCGTAGCCTCTACTGAATATTACAACCATATAATTATAACAAGCCGGTTTATACTAGCCGGTTCATACCTGCTAGTAATATCCCTGACATTAGGCCCCAGAATGATTTGAACTTGTTCATATCAATCTCCCTTGCTTTGTGTAACCTTCTTCTGTGCCTTCTCATTTTTGTAAACCGGCTCTGATGTCATCCTCGAGAATCACTGAATCTGACCATGACATCATCTCCGCATTTAACGCTGCGAGCTGTACTGTGACTTTGTTTAATGTTTATCCCGAAAATCGAGGCGTCAAAGGATCTTTATCCGATCTTTGCTCCCTCGAATCCCACACCTGTCGCTTCGTATCTGACCTTCCCTTATAAATACCGCCGTCCTCATTCGTTTACCTTCTTCTCGCATCTTCTTCCTCCGTCCGTCGCCCAAGCTTCAAGACGCCATCGACGCCCGAGCTCGAACCGCCGCCGTCGATCGTCGGGTCCGAGACTTCACTGGCCGCTGCATCAACCTGACTTTTGACCAGAGAACCTCCGCCGCTGATCCCTGCTATTCCAAGGTACATCTTTCTTCCTCACTGTAGATCCGTATCTTCTAGGGTTCTTGCTCGTGCCTCCGCCATTAGAGCCTCGATGATAACTTCGTCTTGTTCGCAGAAGTCTTGACCTTTACGTTCTGCCCTTAGATCCTACTGCTTCCCTACTTCAGATCTCATCATTTACATAACCTGTAGATTCATCCGCTCCGTATATCACCCTTGTAGTTTTTCCCGTATGTCCTTGTATTTATTTTCCTTTTTCTTGCATGCTCAGATCTGTTCTGCCTTAATTGTCTGTAAAAACCTGTTTCTCTCCCTTTTGCAAATCTGCTAAGTATATTCCGGTTTAAACTGTCATGCGCAAACCCTGAAAGAATATATGCGACGGTTTAACTCTTTTTCTATTGCTGTCATGAACCGGTAGTAACATAAACCCCTGTTATTGCCGGGTTATCCATATCATTAGTCCCTTGCTTAAACTGTTGCATGATCTTCGTATGCATCTTCCGGTTTATGCTGTTGTACTTAAATAATCCGATCCTTATACTTTTACTCTTTCAGTACTTGTCCTTCTGTTGCTATGGCCAAGCAGTTTGTCTCTTGTGACTGGGTTCCTTCCATCATAACGGAAGAAGACTTGGTTAGAATCGCTGCCATTGGTACTTTAGGCCCTCAATCTGTTTTGAAGTGGCGGGCTCCAGGAAACGAATGCCCTCCTACGCCCAGAGAAGGGGAGGTTATTGTTTTCTTCGACCACATAGCTCGAGGCTTCACACCCCCCGGTTCAAAATTCTTCCGAGATGTGCTTGCTGCCTTCCAACTCCACCCTCAGGACATTGGGCCCAACTTTGTTTCAAATATCTGTGACTTCCAAGTTTTCTCAGAGGTATACCTGCAAGAAGAACCGTCTGTTGATCTGTTCCGGGATTTCTTTCACCTGAACCGGCGTACGGAATTCACCAGCGGGCCGCATCAGGAACTCAGCGGGGTTAGTATCCAGAAAAGGAGGGACGCAGTCTTTCCCCATGCCGCTCTCCACACGCACCCAAAAGAGTGGAACAAATCTTGGTTTTACTGTGTTGACACTTCTCCTGAAGGGGAGAACCCACTGTCGGGTTATCGCGAGCACCATCTTCCGGAAGATCATCCTCTGCCACAACGACTCAACTCCGCCGAACGGCCCCGGTTCGCATCTCAGCTTTCCAGACTGAAAGCTTTTATGGCCAACGGTTTAATTGGAACCGATTTTATGCGTTGTTGGCTCTCTTGGAGTATTCTTCGCTTGAGTCGGCGATCACAGTTGATGTTCCAGTACTTGGTAAACCGGACGACCCTCAAAGGTTTACCAAGGATAAACTTTCTGAATCGGAGGTTATTGAATCGGCTAAGAAGATGCTCAACGTCTCTTTAGAAGACTGCAGCAAAGTCAGATTAGCTCTGTATTACAAGAAGAACAGACTGCCTGCAGTAAGCCTTGCTTTCTTGTATATATTTTTTAATCCGTTTATATAAACCGTTTTCTACCTGTCTCTCTATCTGAACAGGCCGATGATCCTTTCTGGAAAAGAAAGCCTCAGGAGAAACCCGGCAAACAGGCACGCCGGAAGACCTTTGCCAATAAGAAAAGAAAAGCGGCCGTTGGCTCTAGTTCTCACGCTGAGGATGACGATCCGGATTCCGAGGTATGAATTAATCCGCTTTTGATTTGCTTGCTTGTTCTCATATTTGTATCTAATGATAACTTTCAACAGGAGTTGGCTGAAGGTGATAAACCGGCCGAAGTTGAGGTAACTATCCTTTCTTCCGATTCAGAACCACTTCCACAAAAAAGTCGTCGGACAGTCCGGAAATACCAATTTTCTCACCCTTATGCTCAATTGGATCCTAATTTTCTTTTGAAGAAACAACAACATGAAGCTCTTCGCCGGACCACTCGCCATAGCGACCTGGGAGTGGAGTCATCCGGAATCTCTCTCACTCCGGCTCGGAGGCGCCGCCCTGAGGTTATACTCTCTCCAACTCTCCTTCATCCCAAGGCCGGGCTTATCCGCAAACCTCTTAAACCGTCTGACCCTGATTATCAGGATACTCCATTATCCTCCTCTGGTGAATCGACTGCCACGCAACTTCCCCCACTAAAAACTGTTCCAGGGTAAGTCTTTTTAACTTATCCGGTTTATGATCATATTTTGCTTCACAATCTTAACTCGTTTTCCGAACTTATTCCAGCAAGCCAAAGCCTAGCAAAAAACAAAAGGCAAACAAACCCACTGCTGAGACCTCTGCAGATGATCCGGCGGTTGATCCGGCGGTTGATCCGGCAACAACCGTCCCTCCGGAAAGCGAGCCCACGATTCCTCTTGAGAATCCTGCTCCTACGGATCATATTTCAGTGCCCGAGAACCCTACTGCTGATGATGTTCATGATCCGCCAAGTCCTGCCCGGGCTAATTCTCCTCAGGTCAATCCGGCATCTCCCAGTCCGGCTCATGCTCCAACTCCACAAACTGCACCTGCTTCTCCAGAAGTTGTAGTGACTGGCACTACTTTTACTGCTCCAGCCGAACCCACTGTTTTAGCCAAACATACGGCTAAAGCGGAAAAACTGCATAATGAGAAGGGTAAATGGAGTACCGAGTTATCCAATCTTTCTGATATGAGTGCCCAGGAAATCTATTCTGGGTACTTAAACCGGCTCCACAGTAGCCGAGATTACGAAGCGGGTTTGGTTAACTTGATGAAGGAAAAATATGAGGTAATCCTTTCCTTCTGACTTTATGCTTTTGATATGCTTCTTACTATCTCATAGTAGCCCCCAAGTTCCGGTTTAGCGGAGCGTTGAAGGTGAACAGGAACTTATAACTTGAACATATTGATTTTACATTAGCCCCCAAGTATCAAGTAGATAACTTGGTTATGTATTTGATACTTGCAAGAATTTCTTCTGATACTTCAATGTTCCATTAGTCCCCAAGTGTCAAGTAGACAACTTGTTTGTGTGCTTGAGACTTTTGTCTTCGAACTGCTGCTGTTTATTGCTTTAACTTGTACATTAGCCCCCAAGTGTCAAGTAGACAACTTGTTTGTGTGCTTGAGACTTGTCTGATTATTGTTTCTTATCACTTGTTTTGACTTGCAGGCTGTCTTAAACCGGAATGCTGATGAGATCAATGAACTTCGGAGCCGTCTTGCTGAAACGGAGTCTGCTGCCTCGAAAGCCAAGAAAGATCTGAAGGTGAGCTTAAAAACTGCTGAAGATCTGAAAAAATTCTTTGAAGAAGAGCGAGCTGCCTTTGAGGTCCAGAAAAAAGAACTAGAGAAAAGGGCCAAAGACGCTGAGGAAGCCCTTAATCCGGTAACTGAAGAGTTAACCGGCTTAAAGCGGCAAATAGAGTTGATGACCTCTGCCGTCTTTGGTAAGTCTTTTGATCTGTATTCCTGCTTTAACCTTGTAATCTTTCATCTGTACCGGTTTAACTGTGATACTTATATGCAGGGCGCCGTGTCACCCATCTTGGGGATGACTTGCGGAAAAAACTTAAGGCCTGTTACACTTTGGTCAAGCAGCTGTATTCCGGCGCTCGGAGGATCATAAGTGCAACATCTTTCAGTAAACCGGCCCCCACGACCATCCAAGGTACCTTAGAAAAGTTGTCTGTTTTGCCGGTACGTTTGGAGGAAGTCAAGAAATCTGCTGCTCGAACCGGCGCCCTCCTGGCACTTACCAGAGCCAAGGCTTGGGTTCCGGACTTTGATCCGGAAGAGGTTTTAAATGGGTGCCCAAATACCAAGGAAGACGGATCATCGTTTACTGCAAAGGATCTCTATGCCTTGATAAAGGAGATGCGTCCCCTTGCCAGCAAACTTGCGGCTGAAGTAGATTTATCCAGGTATCATCCAGGGTATGAGTTGCAAAACGAGCGGGTTGAGCGGCCGGTTTATGAAATCGTCAATCTAATCCCACCAGTGCGTCCTCATACATTCGCTCCAGATATTGAACCGTCGGAACTCATCAACGAAGAGATGTATTTTCGTACTTTAACGAAGATCGACTGGTGCACCCCGGATTTCCAACCGCTTCAGGAGGACGAGGATATTCCGGATCAAGCCGATGGCCAGCCATCTCAGCAAGAAGGAGCATAACTCAAAACTTACTATTTGTAGTTGCAGTCTCTGCTTTATCAAACAATCTTTTAATCCGTCAGGCTTGCTATGCCTTGTAATAGGATAGCTGAAACATGATCCGCTTTGATCCGGATATTCTGACTTCTTGTTTTAATGTTTGCCAAATTAAATTTCGTCTGATGTCGCTTATCTTGCGTGTCATCTGTTCCTACATAAGCAACACTGAAAGCATGTCCTAGCGGTTTACCACTGGACAGATTAAATTGTTCTCACAGTATATCAAACAAGTATATATTTATATCAGAAATAAATTTATACCTGAGACCAAGTATGCTCAATACTCTTAATCCGGTAGAACTTTAAAATTTCTTGATGAAGATCTTCATGGATGCAATAACAACCCGGGCTTGATAAGAGACACCGGTTTATATCGTTCTGAAACTTTGTTCAGAAGTTTGTAGCTTGTTGCCTAATGGATGATCCGGGTTATAATGAACACCGATTTATTCATGCTGGTATTCATGACCCAGACTTTTCACTTTATAAATATGTGGTCAATTTCTGTAGCTGTTCCACTTCGGCTTAAAGAGTCATAAAACATAAACACCAAAGATGCGAATTTGCAAATAAAACCATGTAGTCAAGGCTTTTTAAGAGCTGCCAGGCTCAAAGCAAGGTTCAGCCAATCACTGGATGCGGGAATCCCGTCTGTCCAGAGGGCCGGTGGATGTGGATTATCCATCTTTCCATAGGAACCATAAGAAAAAAATTAGCCAATCACTGGATGCGGGTAAACCCGTCTGTCCAGAGGGCCGGTTGATGGATGCGGGTAAACCCGACTGTCCATAAGAATTTTAGCCAATCACTGAATGCGGGTAAACCCGTCTGTCCAGAGGGCCGGTTGATGGATGCGGGTAAACCCGACTGTCCATAAGAATTTTAGCCAATCACTGAATGCGGGTAAACCCGTCTGTCCAGAGGGCCGGTTGATGGATGCAGGTAAACCCGACTGTCCATATGGTCTTCCATGGCTCCATGAAGTCATGGGTAGATCTTGAACCAATCACTGGATGGATTACCATCCAGAGGGTTTCTTTGAAGCGTCCTCCATTGAACCGGATGTGACCTCATGCTCTTCAGGGAGTTTTATTGCTTCTGAGCTCTGCAAAAATCAGTTTTAAACCGGCCAATATGTTTGAAATATAACATATGATAATGCATATATGGTTGTCCTCACAAGTTATTTGTATTGGGAAAAAGGCTAAGCCCCCGGTTTACCGAGGGTGCCGGTTTATTCATTGATCATAATATATATATAGGATACAGTGGAGCTCATAGCTCAAGTATAGTATGGCCGTAAATGGGCGATGTTCCATGGCCTCTTCGTCTCCTCCTCTGATGTCCGTGAGTCCTTGTGTTCTCGAACGTCCAGCAGGTAATATGAACCGTTGTGCAGATTCTTACTGACCACAAAGGGCCCTTCCCAAGGCGGGGATAATTTGTGCATATCTGTTTGATCTTGGATGAGCCGGAGTACCAAGTCGCCCTCCTGGAACGTCCTTGTTTTGATCCGGCGGCTGTGATATCTGCGTAAGTCTTGTTGATAAATTGCAGATCATGCCGCAGCTATATCACGCTCTTCATCCAGCCGGTACAAGCTGTCTTGCCTTGCTCTCTCGTTGGCCGCTTCAACATAAGCCGTTACCCTTGGCGAATCATGACGGATATCACTTGGAAGGACCGCTTCAGCACCATATACCATGAAGAAAGGTGTGTAACCTGTGGACCGGTTTGGTGTAGTGTTGATACTCCAAAGAACAGATGGTAACTCCTCAACCCAATATCCTAGGGTTCTCTGCAAAGGAGTCATAAGCCGGGGCTTGATACCTCGCACAATCTCCTGATTTGCTCTTTCAGCTTGACCATTGGATTGGGGGTGGGCTACAGAAGATACATCTAAACGAATATGCTCCCGTTGACAAAATTCTTCCATCTCACCCTGAGATAAATTGGTGCCATTGTCCGTGATGATGCTGTGTGGAAAACCAAACCGTAAAATTACCTTTTTGATGAATTTGACTGCCGTTGCCGCATCACACTTGCTTATAGGTTCTGCCTCAACCCACTTTGTAAACTTATCCACTGCTACTAGTAGATGAGTTTTCTGATCTTGGGATCGCTTAAAGGGTCCAACCATATCAAGCCCCCAAGTCGCAAACGGCCAAGTTATTGGTATCATCCGGAGCTCCTGTGCCGGAACCAGAGCACGTCTCGAAAATTTCTGGCAAGCATCACACTTCTGGAACAGATCTGCTGCATCAGCATGAGCAGTTAACCAATAGAAACCATGCCGGAACGCTTTAGCCACCAATGATTTTGAACCGGCATGATGACCACAATCCCCTTCATGGATCTCGCGAAGAATCTCACAACCTTCCTCAGTTGATACACACCGCTGAAATACTCCAGAAGTACTGCGATGATGAAGCTCTCCGTTTGCAATTGTCATGGACTTAGAACGTCGGACTATCTGTCGTGCCTCTATTTCATCATCCGGTAGCTCTCCTCGGCTCAGATATACCAAATAAGGCAGCGTCCAATCCGGAATAACATGAAGTGCTGCCACTAGCTATGCCTCCGGATCAGGAACCGCTAGGTCTTCCTCCGATGGTACTTGTACTGACGGACTATGCAGCTCATCCCAAAAAGTATTTGGTGGCACCGGTTTACGTTGAGAACCCAACCGGCTTAAAGCATCAGCCGCTTCGTTCCTTCGCCGGTCTATGTGTTCCACTTGATACCCTTTAAAATATCCAGCAACTGCTTCCACTTCCCGTCTGTAAGCTGCCATGAGGGGATCTCTCGAATCCCACTTGCCTGAAACTTGCTGTGCCACCAGATCTGAATCGCCAAAACATTTAACCCGGCTCAAGTTCATCTCCTTTGCCATCCGTAATCCATGAAGTAATGCTTCGTACTCTGCCGCATTATTAGTACAAGGAAACAAA
This sequence comes from Secale cereale, assembly GCA_902687465.1. NCBI lineage: Eukaryota > Viridiplantae > Streptophyta > Magnoliopsida > Poales > Poaceae > Secale > Secale cereale. Next base: position 574,699,579 of record LR738713.1, on the reverse strand, counting down.
AAACGGAGGACATAGCAAAACTTATCACCTCGGGGGGAAGTTAAAACAACTCCAGCCCCCGAGCCTTCCAACTGTCTTGAACCGTCAAAGTGAATCGTCCAGTACGTAAGATCCGGTTTCTCCTCAGGGGTTTGCAACTCTGTCCAATCATTGATGAAATCCACCAATGCCTGAGATTTTATAGTGGTGCGTGGCACATACTTCAACTCATGCGGGCTGAGCTCAATGGCCCACTTCGCCACTCTACCTGTAGCTTCCCTGTTCTAGATTATGTCCCCCAACGGTGCTGAACTAACCACAGTTATTGGATGACCTTGAAAATAGTGCTTCAGCTTCCGATTTGCCATGAACACACCATATACCAGCTTCTGCCAATGTGGGTACCTTTGCTTGGACTCAATGAGTACTTCACTCACGTAATAAACCAGGTGCTGAACTGGGTATTCCTTCCCTGCTTCTTTGCGCTCAACCACAATTGCGACGCTGACTGCTCGCATCTTATCCCATCTTAAAGTTGGTTTATTCGGCAGCCGCAAATGCTACTCATTATAGGGATTTCGACAAAGCAAATTTATTTATTACTAAAGCCGAAGTCAGTAGGAGTACTATTATGAAGAAATTCAGACCTCGGTGCATTGGTAGCGATGTATAACAGCAACGACTCCTTATCAATAGGGGCAGCCAGGACCGGCGGCTTCGCCAGTTGCCGCTTCAGATCCTCAAACGCCGCGTTCGCCTCATCACTCCATATAAATCGATCTGTTTTCTTCAGCATCTGGTAAAGCGGAATCGCCTTCTCTCCCAAACGGCTAATGAACCGGCTTAATGCCGTGATCCGGCCAGCGATACGCTGAACATCGTTGATGCAAACTGGTTTAGTCAAAGATGTTATTGCTTTAATCTTCTCCGGATTAGCTTCTATTCCTCTGTTTGAGACCAAGAATCCCAGTAGTTTACCTGCCGGAACACCAAAGGCACACTTCTCCGGATTAAGCATCATCTTATAAGCTCGAAGATTGTCAAAAGTCTCTTTAAGATCCTCTATCATTGTCTCCTCTTTCCTTGATTTAACCACAATGTCATCCACATAGGCATGAACATTCCTCCCTATCTGCCCTTTAAGACAATTCTGAACGCAATGCTGATAAGTTGCTTGAGCACTCTTAAGCCCAAAAGGCATAGATACATAGCAAAAAGCACCAAAAGGGGTTATGAAAGCCGTCTTCTCTTGGTCTTTAACTGCCATCTTGATCTGGTGATATCCTGAATATGCATCCAAAAAGCTTAGCCGCTCACATCCTGCTGTAGCATCGATAATCTGATCAATGCGAGGGAGAGCAAAAGGATCAGTTGGACAAGCTTTGTTGAGGTCTGTGTAGTCCACACACATTCTCCACTTCCCATTCTTCTTTAACACCAGCACCGGATTAGCCAACCATTCTGGGTGAAAGACTTCCACTATGAACCCTGCGGCCAAAAGCCTGGCCACTTCTTCTCCAATAGCCTTGCGCCTCTCTTCGTTGAAGCGGCGCAAATATTGTTTAACCGGTTTATATTTCGGATCAATGTTAAGGCTGTGCTCAGCGAGTTCCCTTGGTATACCTGGCATGTCAGAAGGTCTCCACGCAAAGATATCCTGGTTCTCATGGATGAACTCGATGAGCGCGCTTTCCTATTTGGGATCAAGGTTGGCGCTGATAGTGAACTGCTTGGACGAATCCCCTGGCACAAAATCAACTTGCTTGGTCTCCTCCGCCGATTTAAACTTCAACGCCGGATCATGCTCTGTAGTTGGCTTCTTCAGCGGAGTCATATCTGCCGGATCAACATTATCTTTATAAAACTTCAACTCTTCTGTGGCACATACTGCCTCCGCATAGGCTGCATCTCCCTCTTCACATTCCACTGCTATCTTGCGACTTCCATGAACCGTGATCGTGCCCTTGTGACCCGGCATTTTGAGTTGCAGATAAACATAACATGGTCTAGCCATAAACTTGGCATAAACCGTTCTCCCGAATAAAGCGTGATAGGGACTCTGGATCTTGACAACTTCGAAAGTTATCATCTCTGACCTGGAATCATGCTCATCTCCAAAGGTAACTTCCAAATCAATCTTTCCAACTGGATAAGCCGACTTACCTGGAACCACCCCGTGGAATACCGTGTTTGATTGTCTTAGCTTCTTATCCATCGGGCCCATACGACGGAAGGTCTCAAAGTACAAGATATTGATGCTGCTACCACCGTCCATGAGAACCTTAGTGAACTTGTAACCACCCACTTGGGGTGCCACTACCAAGGCCAAGTGGCCCGGATTATCCACCCGCATCGGGTGATCCTCCCTACTCCATACAATGGGCTGCTCTGACCAACGCAGAAATTGTGGCGTTGCCGGTTCAACCGCATTAACTGCCCGCTTTAAAACCTTCTGATCTCGTTTACACAGACTTGTGGTGAATACGTGGTATTGCCCACTGCTCAACTCCTTCGGATTATTCTGATATCCGGATTGGGGTTGCTGTTGCTGACGCTGCTGATTACCGGATTATTGTGATTACCTTGGCCCTGCTGTTGGCTGCCTTGGTTATTGTAACCACCCTGATTACGCGGCTGATTGCCCTGGTTATTATAACTTCCTTGACCATTTTGACTACCGGCCCGGTTTTGATAACCATTGTTATTGCCCCTATATCCTGATCCGGAGCTGTTCCCCTGATGACCCGGACCATAAAACCCTGGGCCTGAACCGCCATTTGGAGGCCTATCATTAGGATTAAAGCGGCCCATCATTGCTTCCATAAAGGGTTTGCACTCTCTTATAGTGTGTTTTGCCGGTCGTTGTTTCGAGCCATGCTTCGGACAAGGCTGATCTAACTCTTGGTCCCAACTAAAAGCCCCTCCGCCGATTTGTGGAGGTGGGTTGCCCATACTACGCTGAAAACCCCCTTGAACTTGGGTATTGGCTACGAAATCAGAGCCACCTTCTGCCTTTCGCTTGCCCAAGAAACTTGCAGTAGCCGGGTTAACTTGCGCCGGTTTACCAGGTTTGTTAACCTTCCCTGCCTTGTCTCCTTCAGCTTCTGGATACTTGGTATTATCAGAATCCCCATACTTTACCAGAGCACTCATGAGAGTTCCCATATCATTGCAATCCCTTTTAAGCCGTCCTAGCTTTAACTTTAAAGATTCAAACCGGCAATTGTTTTCCAAAGTCACTATCGCCGTACTAGGATTGATACCATTCGAAGAGTGCAAGATCTCTGATACTCGCCGCACCCAAGCACTTGTAGACTCCTGCTCTCCTTGCACACAGGCTGCTAGATCCACCACTGACATTGGATGCTTGCATGTATCTTTGAAGTTTTTGATGAACTGACGACGTAGCTCCCCCCATGAACCGATGGAATTAGGGGGTAAACCCTTTAGCCAGGTCCGGGCTGTGCCCTCAAGCATCATGGTGAAATATTTTGCACAAGCCGCTTCATCCACGTCTAGCATCTCCATGGCCATCTCATAACTCTCCACCCAAGCTTCAGGAGGTAAATCCGTAGTGTAATTAGGTACTTTGCGGGGCCCTTTAAAATCCTTGGGCAACTTTACACTCCGTAAAGCGGGGATAAGACACTGTACTCCAAAGGAACTTGTCGTAACTCATGTCTCTGCCGTGGCAGTTTGAACCGGCGTTGTCTGACGGACCTCCTCCCGGGCTACGGATCTAACCCGGTTTGCATCCTGAGCTTGAGCATCCGCGCCTGCCGGATTATCCTGTCTGTGCCGATGTCGCCTGCGCTCACTGCTAGATACTTCTGGCTCCTCCCAATGCCTAGTATAACTCCGGCTGGGACGTGGTGTTGAATGTAGCCTTTCCCTGCTATGAGAATATGCTAGCTGCTATATTAACACCGTATTAAGCAACTCCTTGGCCCGGCGTGCTTCCAACGCTGCCCGGGACGTCCCCTCCACGGGTAAAGCGGCCAAACGTGCAGCAGCAGCCACGATGTTATCCAAAGGATTTGAGTAATGACCTGGAGGGGTAGGAACGTGAGGTGCAGACGTGATCCGCCGATCTTGCTCCACAGTGGGTTGCTGAACCGGCTCTTCCCTGGCTGGAGGTGCCCTCCGGTTTAAAGCCGGATCGTTGCTGGTTCCAGCCCCGGGTGTCCTGAACAGATTCGTCGCTTCATAAACCGATGGTAGACGAGACTGGTACTTTCGACCCCTTACCCCCCTGCACAGAGGCCTGCTCCATCCTTAGATAAAAAGCCTGATCATCCAGCTCCGCTTGCCTTATTGCTATCATTGCCTTCTCTGCTTTCAAATCCTCTTTCAATTGATCAATCCGGCCTTTCTACTGAAGGAGCTCTGCATCATGCTGCGCCTTGTCTGCTGGAGCTATCGTTGCCACCGCTTTAGCTGTGAAATCCTCAATCAAGGTGGATAGAACGTCAGTAGGTGAGAGGGCCGGGCCGCTCCCCCCTACACCAGCTTCTGCTGTCGCCCCGTTCACCGTGGGCTGTGAACCGGCCATAAAGACTACCACCCAGTTTGGCGGGTCGAAGGGGTCCGGAATACTGTTTCCATCGGACTCCCCCTCAGACCGGTCGTCCTGCAACTGATACAAAGACTCAGTTTCTCCGGATGAAGATTCATCGTCGGAGTAGACAACTGTTGCACCATCGGTTTCCGATCCGTCCTCGGTTTGGACCCCATGAATTGCTCCAACGAACACGCGCTTCATGGCGGGCTGAATCCGGGCCGATCTTGCACGCTGAGCCGGCTCGATGATGTTGGGGAAGATGTCCGGCTCAGGTCCCGGTTCACCGATCTTGCCGATGAAGACGTGGATGCCGCCGAAGGGAACCCGGTACCCGTATTCGATTGAATCGGCCTCCGGCCCCCAGGCTGCGTCGTCGATGTAGATCCGGCCGCGGCGACTCTTGGTCATCCGGCCGACCGCGTAACCCTTGCGTCCTTCAAAGCTGCCCTTCAAGAACTCGAAACCATCGTGCGGAGGCCCCACGGTGGGCGCCAACTGTCGTGGAATTAGCACGGCAGATGTCCGGTTTAGCGGACTTGATGATGGAACCATCGCACGGGTTAGCTTGAAGGGGTTCATAGCACACAAAGGACACAGAGAGTTTATACTAGTTCGGCCCCTTCGATGAAGGTAAAAGCCTACGTCTAGTTGGTTTGATATTGCTTGGGCGTCGGTTTACAGGGAGCGGATCGCTTGCCTGTAGTCTCGACGGGTTGATTCTTGCTTGTCCCTGACCGTCGCCGGGTCGTCCCTTTATATAGAGAGGCGACGCCCATTCCGGTTTACAGAGTCCCGAGGCCGGCTCATACTTGTGTCTGCCTCGGTCTCTGTTCTTTCTTCCTTATTCCTCAAGTTACATCATCAGGCGGTTTTACAAATCGTAACTCTATACATGGGCCCTAAGATCTCATGGGCCGTAGCCTCTACTGAATATACAACCATATAATTATAACAAGCCGGTTTATACTAGCCGGTTCATACCTGCTAGTAATATCCCTGACAGATCCCATCTCAGATTTCATGGCTTCAAGCCATTTTGCGGAATCTGGGCTCATCATCGCTTACTCATAGTTCGTAGGTTCATCATGGTCAAGTAACATGACTTCCAGAACTGGGTTACCGTACCACTCTGGTGCGGAACGTAACCTGGTTGACATACGAGGTTCAGTAGTAACTTGATCTGAAGTTTCATGATCATCATCATTAGCTTCCTCGCTGATTGGTGTAGGAATCACTAGAACTAGTTTCTGTGATGTACTACTTTCCAATTCGGGAGAAGGTACAGTTACCTCATCAAGTTCTACTTTCCTCCCACTCCCTTCTTTCGAGAGAAACTCCTTCTATAGAAAAGATCCATTCTTAGCAACGAATATCTTGCCTTCGGGTCTGTGATAGAAGGTGTACCCAACTGTTTCCTTTGGTTATCCTATGAAGACACATTTCTCCGACTTGGGTTCGAGCTTATCAGGTTGAAGCTTTTTCACATAAGCATCGCAGCCCCAAACTTTAAGAAACGACAACTTTGGATTCTTGCCAAACCACAGTTCATAAGGCGTCGTATCAACGGATTTAGATGGTGCCCTATTTATCGTGAATGCAGCTGTCTCTAAAGCATAACTCCAAAACGATAGTGGTAAATCGGTAAGAGACATCATAGATCGCACCATATCTAATAAGGTACGGTTACGACGTTCGGACACACCATTACGCTGTGGTGTTCCGGGTGGCGTGAGTTGTGAAACTATTCCACATTGTTTCAAATGAAGAGCAAACTCGTAACTCAAATATTTGCCTCCACGATCAGATCGTAGAAACTTTCTTTTCTTGTTACGATGATTCTCTACTTCACTCTGAAATTCTTTGGACTTTTTAAATGTTTCAGACTTGTGTTTCATCAAGTAGATATACCGATATCTACTCAAATCATCAGTGAAGGTCAGAAAATAACAATACCCACTGCGAGCCTCAACACTCATTGGTCCACATACATCAGTATGTATGATTTCCAACAAATCAGTTGCTCGCTCCATTGTTCCGGAGAACAGAGTCTTAGACATCTTGCCCATGAGGCATGGTACGGAAGCATCAAATGATTCATAATCAAGTGATTCCAAAAGCTCATCAGCATGGAGTTTCTTCATGCGCTTTACACCAATATGACCTAAACGGCAGTGCCACAAATAAGTTGCACTATCATTATCAACTTTGCATCTTTTGGCTTCAATGTTATGAATATGTGTATTACTACGATCGAGATCCAACAAACTATTTTCATTGGGTGTATGACCATCGAAGGTTTTATTCATGTAAACATAACAACAATTATTCTATGACTTTAAATGAATAACCGTATTGCAACAAACTTGATCAAATCATATTCATGCTCAACGCAAATGCCAAATAACATGTATTTAGGTTCTACAATAATCCAAAAGTCTAGGGAGTGTGCTATGATGATCATATCAATATTGGAACCACTTCCAACACACATCGTCACTTCACCTTTAACTAGTCTATGTTCATTCTGCAACTCTCATTCCGAGTTACTAATTTTAGCAACTGAACCGGTATCAAATACCCAGGGGTTGCTATGAACACTAGTAAAGTACACATCGATAATCTGTATATCACATATACCTTTGTTCACTTTGCCAACCTTCTTATCCACCAAGTATCTAGGGTAGTTCCACTTCCAGTGACTGTTTCCTTTGCAGTAGAAGCACTTAGTTTCAGGATTGAATTTAGCTTTGGGTTTCTTCATGGGAGTGACAACTTGCTTGTCATTCTTCTTGTAGTTCCCTTTCTATCCCTTTGCCCTTTCCTTGAAACAACTGGTCTTCTTAACCATCAACACTTGATGCTCTTTCTTGATTTCTACCTTCGTCGATTTCAGCATCGCGAAGAGCTCGGGAATTACTTTTGTCATCCCTTGCATATTATAGTTCATCAGGAAGTTCTACTAACTTGGTGATGGTGACTAGAGAACTTGGTGATGGTGACTAGAGAACTTTGTCAATTACTATCTTATCTGGAAGATTAACTCTCACTTGATTCAAGCAATTGTAGTACCCAGACAATCTGAGCACATGCTCACTGGTTGAGCTATTCTCCTACATCTTGTAGGCAAAGTATTGTCAGAGATCTCATACCTCTCGACACGGGCATGAGTCTGAAATACTATTTTGAACTATTGGAACATCTCCTATGCTCCGTGGCGTTCAAAACGTTTTTGAAGTCCCGGTTCTAAGCCGTAAAGCATGGTGCACTAAATTGTTAAGTAGTCATCATATTGAGCTTTGCCAAACGTTCATAACGTTTGCATCTGCTCCTGCAATAGGTCTGTCACCTAGCGGTGCATCAAGGACATAATACTTCTGTGCAGCAATGAGGAAAATCCTCAAATCACGGAACAAGTCCGCATCATTGCTACTATCATCTTTCAACTTATATTTCTCTATGAACATATAAAAAATAAACGGGGAGCTACATCGCGAGCTATTGATCTACAACATAGATATGCTAATGCTACCAGGACTAAGTTCATGATAAATTAAAGTTCAATTAATCATATTACTTAAGAACTCCCACTTAGATAGACGTCCCTCTAATCATCTAAGTGATCACGTAATCCATATCAACTAAATCATGTCCGATCATCACGTGAGATGGAGTAGTTTTCAATGGTGAACATCTTATGTTCATCATATCTACTATATGATTCGCGCTCGACCTTTCGGTCTCCTGTGTTCCGAGGCCATATCTGCATATGCTAGGCTCGTCAAGTTTAACCCAAGTATTCTGCGTGTGCAAAGCTGGCTTGCACCCGTTGTATGTGAACATAGAGCTTATCACACCCAATCATCACGTGGTGTATCGGCACGACAAATTTTCGCAACGGTGCATACTCAGGGAGAACACTTATACCTTGAAATTTAGTGAGAGATCATCTTATAATGCTACCGTCGATCTAAACAAAATAAGATGCATAAAAGATAAACATAACATGCAATCAATATAAGTTATATGATATGGCCATCATCATCTTGTGCCTTTGATCTTCATCTCCAAAGCACCATCATGATCACCATCGTCACCGGCGCGACACCTTGATCTCCATCATAGCATCATTGTCGTCTTGCTAACTATTGCTTCTACGACTATCGCTACCGCTTAGTGATAAAGTAAAGCAATTACATGGCGATTGCATTTCATACAATAAAGCGACAACTATATGCCTCCTTCCAGTTGTCGATAACTCTGTTACAAAACATGATCATCTCATACAATAAAATTTAGCATCATGTCTTGACCATATCACATCACAACATGCCCTGCAAAAACAAGTTAGACGTCCTCTACTTTGTTGTTGCAAGTTTTATGTAGCTGATACGGGCTGAGCAAGAACCATTCTTACCTACGCATCAAAACCACAATGATATTTCGTCAAGTATGTGTTGTTTTAACCTTCACATGGATCGGGCATAGCCACACTCGATTCAAATAAAGTTGGAGAAACTGACACCCGCCTGCCACCTGTGTGCGAAGCACATTGGTAGAACCAGTCTCGCGTAAGCGTACACGTAATGTCGGTCTGGGCCACTTCATCCAACAATACCGCCGAATCAAAGTATGACATGCTGGTAAGCAGTACGACTAGTATCGCCCACAACTAACTTGTGTTCTACTCGTGCATATAACATCTACGCATAAACCTGGCTCATTTTGCCACTGTTGAGGAACGTAGTAATTTCAGAAAAAGTCCTACGCACACGCAAGATCATGGTGATGCATAGCAACGAGAGGGGAGAGTGGGTCTACGTACCCTCGTAGACCGAAAGCGGAAGCGTTTATCAATGTGGTTGATGTAGTCGTACACCTTCACGATCCGTACCCATCTAGCACCGAACGTACGGCACCTCCGCGTTCAGCACACGTTCAGCTCGATGATGTCCTCGCCTTCTTGATCCAGCAAGACGGGCGAAGCAGAAGATGACTTCCGGCAGCACGACAGTGTGGTGACGATTAGTGATGTAGAGCAATCTCTGCAGTGCTTCTCCAAGCACTACAGAAACTAGACGAAGGATAAACTAGAGGGTCAGGGTTGCCGGCACACGGCTTGGTGTATCTTGATGTGTCTTCGATGCTAGCCCTACCCATCTATTTATATGTTGAGCCTTGGGGTCGAAACTTCGAGTAAAAGCCTCCACAAAGTCGGTTTCACCCGAAAGGCAAGAGTCCTTCTCGGACTCCAGGGCCAGACGCCAGGGTTCCCGGCGTCTGGACCCAGACTCCAGGGACCCTGGCATCTGGCCCCTGGACTCCCCAAAACTTCCTTTTGCGCTTTCCAAAAACCTTGTGGGCTTTCCCCTTTGGCTCAAATAAAGTTTCCTCGTACCCAAACATTTTGGGAAACATCCGGAACCCCTTCCGGTGAATTCAGGATCCCTTCCGGAGGTCAAACACTATTATCCCATATATTAATCTTTATCTCTGGACCATTCCGGAGTTCCTCGTCATGTTCGTGATTATATCCGGGACTTCGAATAACATTCGGTCACCAACATACATAACTCATTCAATACTATATCGTCAACGAACGTTAAGCGTGCGGACCCTACGGGTTCGAGAACTATGTAGACATGACCGAGACATCTCTCCGGTCAATAACCAATAGCGGAACCTGGATGCCCATATTAGCTCCTACATATTCTTTGAAGATCTTTATCGGTCGAACTGCATAACAACAAACGTTGTTCCCTTTGTCATCGGTATGTTACTTGCCCGAGATTCGATCGTCGGTATCATCATACCTAGTTCAATCTCGTTACCGGCAAGTCTCTTTACTCGTTCCGTAATACATCATCTCGTGACTAACTCATTAGTCATTTGCTTGCAAGGCTTATTATGATGTGCATTACCGACAAGGCCCAGAGATACCTCTCCGACACTCGGAGTGACAAACCCTATTTTTGATCTATGCCAACACTACAAACACCTTCGGAGACACCTGTAGAGCATCTTTATAATCACCCAGTTACATTGTGACGTTTGATAGCACACAAGGTGTTCCTCCTGTATTCGGGAGTAGCATAATCTCATAGTCATAGGAACATGTATAAGTCATGAAGAAAGCAATAGCAGTAAAAACTAAACGATCAAGTTGCTAAGCTAATGGATGGGACAAGTCAATCACATCATTCAGTAATGATGTTATTCCGTTAATCAAATGATAACTCATGTCTATGGCTAGGAAACTTAACCATATTTGATTCAACGAGCAAGTCAATTAGAGGCATACTAGTGACACTTTGTTTGTCTATGTATTCACACATGTACTAAGTTTCCGGTTAAAACAATTCTAGCAAGAATAATAAACATTTATCATGATATAAAGAATATAAATAACAACTTTATTATTGCCTCTAGGGCATATTTCTTTCAGTCTCCCACTTGCACTAGAGTCAATAATCTAGATTACACAGTAATGATTCTAACACCCATGGAGTCTTGGTGGTGATCATGTTTTGCTCGTGAGAGAGGCTTAGTCGACGGGTCTGCAACGTTCAGATCCGTATGTATCTTGCAAATCTCTATGTCTCCCTCCTTGACTTGATCGCGGATGGAATTGAAGCGTCTTTTGATGTGCTTGGTTCTCTTGTGAAATATGGATTCCTTTGCCAAGGCAATTGCACTAGTATTGTCACAAAAGATTTTCATTGGACCCGATGCACTAGTTATGACAGCTAGATAGGATATGAACCCCTTCATCCAGACCCCTTCATTTGCTGCTTCCGAAGCAGCTATGTACTCCGCTTCACATGTAGATCCCGCCACGATGCTTTGCTTAGAACTGCACCAACTGACAGCTCCACCGTTCAATAAAAATACGTATTCGGTTTGTGACTTGGAGTCATCTGGATCAGTGTCAAAGCTAGCATCGACGTAACCATTTACGACGAGCTCTTTGTCACCTCCATAAACGAGAAACATATCCTTAGTCCTTTTCAGGTATTTCAGGATGTTCTTGACCGCTATCCGGTGATCCACTCCTGGATTACTTTGGTACCTCCCTTCTAAACTAATAGCAAGGCACACATCAGGTCTGGTGCAAAGCATTGCAAACATGATAGAGCATATGGCTGAAGCATAGGGAACACCTTTCATTTTCTCTCTATCTTCTGCAGTGGTAGGGCATTGAGTCTTACTCAACTTCACACCTTGTAACACAGGCAAGAACCCTTTCTTCGACTGATCCATTTTGAAATTCTTCAAAACTTTATCAAGGTATGTGCTTTGTGAAAGCCCAATTAAACGTCTTGATCTATCTCTATAGATCTTGATGCCTAATATATAAGAAGCTTCACCGAGGTCTTTCATTGAAAAATTCTTATTCAAGTATCCTTTTATGCTATCCAGAAATTCTATATCATTTCCAATCAATAATATGTCATCCAATATAATATTGGAAATGCTACAGAGCTCACACTCACTTTCTTGTAAATACAGGCTTCTCCAAAAGTCTGTATAAAACCATATGCTTTGATCACCTCATCAAAGTGTATATTCCAACTCCGAGATGCTTGCACCAGTCCATAGATGGATCGCTGGAGCTTGCACACTTTGTTAGCACCTTTAGGATCGACAAAACCTTCTGGTTGCATCATATACAACTCTTCTTTGAGGTATCCATTAAGGAATGTAGTTGTGACATCCATTTGCCAAATTTCATAATCATAAAATGCTGCAATTGCTAACATGATTCGGACAGACTTAAGCATCACTACGGGTGAGAAAGTCTCATCATAGTCAACTCCTTGAACTTGTCTAAAACCTTTCGCAACAAGTCAAGCTTTGTAGACAGTAACATTACCGTCGGCGTCAGTCGTCCTCTTGAAGATCCATTTATTTTCAATGGCTTACCGATCATCGGGCAAGTCAACCAAAGTCCACACTTTGTTCTCATGCATGGATCCCATCTCAGATTTCATGGCCTCAAGCCATTTTGCGAAATTTTGGCTCATCATCGCTTCCTCATAGTTCGTAGGTTCATCATGGTCTAGTAACATGACTTCCAGAACTGGGTTATCGTAGCACTCTGGTGCGGAACGTACTCTGGTTGACCTATGAGGTTCAGTAGTAACTTGATCTCAAGTTTCATGATCATCGTCATTAGCTTCCTCGTTGATTGGTGTAGGAATCACTGGAACTAGTTTCTGTGATGTATTACTTTCCAATTCGGGAGAATGTACAATTACCTCATCAAGTTCTACTTTCCTCCCACTCACTTCTTTCGAGAGAAACTCCTTCTCTAGAAAAGATCCATACTTAGCACCAAATATCTTGCCTTCGAATCTGTGATAGAAGGTGTACCCAATAGTTTCCTTTGGGTATCCTATGAAGTAACATTTCTCCGACTTGGGTTCGAGCTTAAAAGGTTGAAGCTTTTTCACATAAGCATCGCAGCCCCAAACTTTAAGAAACACCAACATTAGTTTCTTGCCAAACTCCAGTTCATAAGGCGTCGTCTCAACGGATTTAGATGGTGCCCTATTTATCGTGAATGCAGCTGTCTCTAAAGCATAACTCCAAAACGATAGTGGTAAATCTGTAAGAGACATCATAGATCGCACCATATCTAAAAAAGTACGGTTACGATGTTCGGACACACCATTACGATGTGGTGTTCCGGGTGGCGTGAGTTGTGAAACTATTCCACATTGTTTCAAATGAAGACCAAACTCGTAACTCAAATATTCGCCTCCACGATCAGATCATAGAAACTTTATTTTCTTCTTACGATGATTCTCTACTTCACTTTGAAATTCTTTGAACTTTTCAAATGTTTCAGACTTGTGTTTCATCAAGTAGATATACCCATATATACTCAAATCATCAGTGAAGGTCAGAAAATAACAATACCCGCCGCGAGACTCAACACTCATTGGTCCACATACATCAGTATGTATGATTTCCAACAAATCAATTGCTCACTCCATTGTTCCGGAGAACGGAGTCTTAGTCATCTTGCCCATGAGGCATGGTTCGCAAGCATCAAATGATTCATAATCAAGTGATTCCAAAAGCCCATCAACATGGAGTTTCTTCATGCGCTTTACACCAATATGACTAAACGGTAGTGCCACAAATAAGTTGCACTATCATTATCAACTTTGCATCTTTTGGCTTCAACATTATGAATATGTGTATTACTATGATCCATATACAACAAACTATTTTCATTGGGTGTATGACCATCGAAGGTTTTATTCATGTAAACAAAACAACAATTACTCTATGACTTTAAATGAATAATTGTATTGCAACAAACATGATCAAATCATATTCATGCTCAACGCAAATGCCAAATAACCTTTATTTAGGTTCTACACTAATCCCGAAAGTATAGGGAGTGTGCGGTGATGATCATATCAATCTTGGAACCACTTCCAACACACATCGTCACTTCACCTTTAACTAGTCTATGTTCATTCTAGCAACTCTCATTTCGAGTTACTAATTTTAGCAACTGAACCGGTATCAAATACCCATTGGTTGCTATGAACACTAGTAATGTACGCATCAATAATCTGTATATCACATATACCTTTGTTCACTTTACCATCCTTCTTATCCGCCAAGTATATAGGGCAGTTCCACTTCCAGTGACTATTTCCTTTGCAGTAGAAGCACTTAGTTTCAGGCTTGAGTTTAGCTTTGGGTTTCTTCACGGGAGTGACAACTTGCTTGTCATTCTTCTTGAAGTTCCCCTTCTATCCCTTTGCCCTTTACTTGAAACAAGTGGTCTTGTTAACCATCAACACTTGATGCTCTTTCTTGATTTCTACCTTCGCCGATTTCAGCATCCCAAAGAGCTCGGGAATTACTTTCGTCATCCCTTGCATATTATAGTTCATCAGGAAGTTCTACTAACTTGGTGATAGTGACTAGAGAACTTTGCCAATTACTATCTTATCTAGAAGATTAACTCCCAATTGATTCAAGCAATTGTAGTACCCAGACAATCTGAGCACATGCTCACTGGTTGAGCTATTCTCCTCCATCTTGTAGGCAACATACTGTCAGAGATCTGATACCTCTCGACACGGGCATGAGTCGGAAATACTATTTTCGACTATTGGAACATCTATGCTCCCTGGCGTTCAAAACATTTTTGAAGTCCCGGTTCTAAGCCGTAAAGCATGGTGCACTAAACTATTAAGTAGTCATCATATTGAGCTTTGCCAAACGTTCATAACGTTTGCATCTGCTCCTACAATAGGTCTGTCACCTAGTGGTGCATCAAGGACATAATACTTCTGTGCAGCAATGAGGAAAATCCTCAAATCACGGAACAAGTTCGCATCATTGCTACTATCATGTTTCAACTTATATTTCTCTAGGAACATATAAAAATAAACGGGGAGCTACATCGCGAGCTATTGACCTATGCTAGGTGGCTTCTCACCCCTCGTTGGTTACCCCAAGTGGAAGGTTTGAGATGCAGTGTAGCAGAAGTTTTCCCTTGGTAATACCAAGGATCGATTTCCCAGAGACTCCCAGTTTCAACAAGAAGGTGTCAACTGCTAACGGCGCTGGATATTAGCAATCAACGTGGACCTGCACACAGATACAAATAACTTTGCTCCCAACGAGTACAGAGAGGTTGTCAATCCCTCCGGCCTTGTAGTTTACAAAGGATCAAACGCAAGTGATAATAGTGATAGGTATAATTGCAATAGTAAGTAAATAGCGGAAAAGTAAATAGCGGATGTGATCAATGATGGTAATATGGACCGGAGTCTCATGATGTTCACTAGTGATGTCTCTCTCCCAAAAGACGATAAAACAGCTATGTGAGGTAAACGAATTACAGCTGGGCAATTGACAGGACCATGTGCGCAAACCAATGCTGACTACATTGCAAGAAAGGTTGAGGTTCAGAGCATGGGCGGTACGCCAAAGTAAGTAGACCGAAATCCATCAATATCTACTACTAATCATCCACCTTGAGATATCTATCCAGAACATCTCGCTGGTATTAAGTTGCGAGTCCCACCCATAGTGTAAACTCAATGCAACAGACAACTGCATTAAAAGAACTTTGTGTAAAGTAAACAATCCTTGCACCCGCGGGCACAAGCACCGTTGTTTTCCCCCTTGTGGCAACAGCACATCCCCTAGACTCATGTTTCTGTCACTCAAACTAGTCATCGAGGGGCATGAACCCACAATCAAGCATAACGTTCCCTCTTGGAGTCACTACCTACTACTTGGCCAAAGCAATAAATAACAACGGAGAACATGCAAGAATTACTTACGAACATAAACATAAAAGAGGTGAATCAAATATATTACTCAAACACAATCTGAACATAATCTCATAATCCATCGGATCCCAGCAAACTCAACATAGCAACAGCATAAGGATTACATATGTGCCTCGATCATGTAGGGCAGCTCACGAGGACTAATTAGTGAAGCACAAGAACGGGAGGAGAACATCACATAGCTACTGGTCATGGACTCATGGTCCAAGGGAGACTACTCACAACTCATCCGGGAGGCGTTCATGGTGGTGGAGAAGCTCCCGGTGGTGATCCTCCCCTCCGGCAGGGTGCCGGGAAGGGTTCTCCTGGTGCTCCCGATCTTGGAAGCGGCGGCGGCGGCGGAACAGAGATGAGATCGCGAAAAAGAGTTCCTGTTTCGAGGGTTTCGGGAGACGCTTTAAATATATGCCAAAGGGGGCATCGGAGGAGCCTCGGGGGGCCCAGGCGCCCCCCCCCCCCCCGGCGCGGCCCAGGGGGGGCGCCGCCAGGGCGCCTGGAGCCCTGGTGCCCCCTCCCCCGGCTGTCCTTCGTGCGCACGGTAGTTTCTGGAACGCTGATTTTTTTATATAATTTTTCTGGATTTTTCCTGGCAGTTCTCGTAACATGAAAACCTGAAATACAAAAACAGCCGAAAACAGAAACTGGCACTGGGGTGCACTGAGTTAATAGGTTAGTCCAAATATGATCAAAAGTGTATGGAAGTGTATAAATATCATAGCAATATCACCCAGAAGAGGCATGGAGCAAGCAGAAATTATAGATACGTTTTGGACGTATCAACATCCCCAAGCTTAATTCCTGCTCGTCCTCGAGTAGGTAAATGATAACAAGAATAATTTCTGTGGTGACATGCTAATAACCATATAGGACTTTTTCATAGTCATATGACAAAAGCTTACTGAGACAATGAATCTATAGTAATTAAGTTGCCTCATGAGAAAATCACAAAGAACTGAAAGTTTTACAATATGATACTGAGACATCAAATAGATTTGCAATGAATATGATGTGCAAATATGATAAAGTGATATCTAGATTGCCCCCTTTAATGAAGCATAAATGCAGGGGCACCTTCAAGGTTTAAGTGATGACTAGATACAATGATTTCAGAATAAACGATATCACAATCATGCAAAAGACAATGCTACTTTGGGACAATGCACATTACACTCAGAATGACCATCATGCTCTCAGTAGTTGGTGCTTTGAAGAAAGAAGGTGGAGACTCAACATAAAAGTAAAAGAATGGCCCTTCGCAGAGGGAAGCAGGGATTACATGTGCTAGAGCCTTTTATTTTGAAAACATAGAAACAATTTTGTCAACGGTAGTAGTACTTCATATGTGTTATGCATAAGACATCCTATAAGTTGCAAGCCTCATGCATCGAATACCAAAAGTGCTCGCACATTGTCCTAATTAGCTCGGATTTCCATGGATTGTCATTGCATTACATATGTTTCAACCAAGTGTCACAAAGGGGTACCTCTATGTCACCTGTACAAAGGTCCAAGGAGATAGATCGCATTTGATTTCTCGTTTTTGATAGATCTCAACTTGAGGACATCCATACCGGGACAACATAGAAAATAGATAATGGACTCCTCTTTAATGCTTAAGCATATTCTCATAAGAGATTGAGGATTAATGTCCAAGCTAAAACTTCCACCATGATACATGGCTTTGGTTGGCGGCCCAATGTTCTTCTCTAACAATATGCATACTCAAACCATTCAACCCATGGCAAATCACCCTTACTTTAGACAAGACGAACATGCATAGCAACTCACATGATATTCAACAAAAGTGTAACAGTTGATGGCGTCCCCAGAAACATGGTTACCGCTCAGCAAGCAACTTATAAGAAAATAAGATACATAAGCAACATATTCTTTACCACAATAGTTTTTAAGCTACTTTCCCATGAGCTATGTATTGCAAAAACTGAAGGTTTTAAAGGTAGCACATGTAAATTTACTTGGAGTGGCGGTGAAATACCACATATAGGTAGGTATGGTGGACTCATATGGCATAACTGGTTTAAAAGGATGTGGATGCACAAGCAGTCAGTCCGCTTAGTACATGTGGAGGTTAGCAAAAGACTGGGAGCGACCAACTAAGAGAGCAATGACGGTCATAATCATGCAGAGTGACAAAGCAACATTGAATCAGGCATGGAAGTTATATCGCTACTCAGAAACAAAAGATCATCAAGGCTTGACAGACTTTCTTTACAGTCTTAAATATGCGTGAGCATACGCCAAGTCAATCAAAATAAATTCTTGAGGGAAGATATTACTAAACCATACCACATCATTGGCAAACAAATCATGTTGGTACTCCAATAACACATTGGGAATCCCCCAGCTATTTGAAACTAACCATAAGAAAACCTGAACTACTAAGCGCCATTATGCACGTAGCATCTTTATCATAGACATATTAACCAATGCAACGGAAGCAAACTCTCTTAATAAGATAAGCATGATAATTAAAGAGAGTTCAAGCAACCAACTAAACACAAGCTCTTTAAAAAGATAAGCATGAATACTAAGAGCAGAGCATGATAGTAGCTATTAAAAGACAAAGAACACACACAGCAAAGATAGACATGAAAATTCCATGTTATGTTCTAGGTAGAAGTGGAGCGTGTTTCTCTCCCACATAAAGAACGCTGAGTTCCGACTCGTTATTAAAAACTAAAAAGGAAACTAAAAGCAAGACGCTCCAAGCATAGCACATAACACATGAAGTGATTAAAATATAGTGGAACGAAAGACGAACTGATAATGTTGATGGAGAAGGGGATGCACGGGGGCATCCCCAAGCTTAGACACTTGAGTCTCCTTGAATATTTCTTGGGGGTGCACGGGGGCATCCCCAAGCTTGAGCGCTTGACACTCCTGAATCTTTTTATCATCTTCCCTCGCACACTTGAAAACTCCCTTCATACATAACTCATCATAATCTGATTAGCGAGGTTAGTACCCATAATAAAATAATTATACCTTGTTGGAAATAAAGATATTCTTGAAGGTCTACTGTTTCTCAAGATTGCCAAAAGGTTTTTGCAAAGAAAAAGCAAGCTCTTGGTTTGCAAAATGAAGGAAAGGCAAAACAGGACAGAATCTGTGAAAAACAGAACAGCAGGTAGTAATTGATTTGTTCGGGGCACTTCTGCAACTTTAATCAAAAAACTCAGAACAGACGCACGAAAGACAATTATATAGAGAACGCTGTCGAAAAAATTCAGACCAAAAAGATGATCTGGTGAATTTATACGAATTTTTCTATCCAAGGACAGAATCTGTTTCCTGGACAGCACCTCACAACTTTTGAACTTTCTAGCAATCAGAGGCTATACTTGGCACAAAATTGAAAAGCAAAGATACAATGATGATGCTACAGTAGTAACAACATCAAGACACAACAAAAGAAAAATAAATTTATTCATTGGGCTGCCTCCCAAAAGCGCTTTCTTTTATGCCTTTAAGCTAGGCATAATGCAAAGAGATCAAGTTTTATCAAGAGTAAAAGAATAGATAGCCCGTACAACGGACTCAAAAGGTAACTTTGTCTTCTTCCGAGGGAAGTGTTCCATCCCTTTCTTGAGAGGAAACTGAAATTTTATATTACCCTCTTTCATGTCAATGATAGCACCAACGGTGCGTAAAAAGGGACGTCCCAAAATAATTGGACAAGAAGGATCACATTCAATATCCATAATAGTAAAATCAACGGGAATATAATTATCATTGACAACGATAAGAACATAGGTGATCCTCCCCAAAGGTTTCTTTATGGAAGAATCAACGAGACGAACACCAAAAGAACAAGAATCATAAGGTTTCAATTTAAGCATATCATATATTCTTTTGGGCATAACAGAGGTACTAGCTCCAACATCACATAATGCATAGCAAGAGAAGTCATTCAATTTAATTTTTATCATAGGATCCCAACCATCTTCTAGCTTTCTAGGTATGGAGGCTTCTACTCTAAGTTTCTCCTCCCTAGCTTTGATGAGAGCATTAGTGATATGCTCTATGAAGGCAAGGTTAATTGCGCTAGTGCGGGGGTCTCTAGACATCTTGTGAAGGAAATCAATAACTTCGGTAAGAGTGCAATTATCAAAATCAAGGTCACTAGCATCAAGTAAAGTGGTAGTGGTGTCCTTTAGGTTCACTTGTTTGGTAGTTTCTATAGTCATAGCATCACCATTAATAGGTCCATCGGGACCAGGAGTACATTGGGTGCTAAGAGTTTGGATATCCTCAACAACTTGGATAGTAGCAACAGTGTGGTGGGTAGGAAGGCTCTTAATTCTATTTTCTTCCTCCCTTTCTCTAGCCCATCTTTCTTTAAGTTTAGCCATCATCCTAATATTTTCATTAATTTGCACTTGAGTAGCATTAATAGGAGTGACCTTCCTCTCCTCAAGAGGAGAAGTTTTAATTTTAAGCAATTCTATCTCATTGGCTAAATGGTCTACCTTCAAAGAGAGATCATCTAGTTTATGTAGTTTTTCTTCTACACTCTTATTAAAAGCTTTTTGGGTAGTGATGAAATCTTTAAGCATAATCTCTAGTTCAGTAGTGAAGTTCCTGGTGCTAGGATAAGCATTGTTGTTCACATAAGAATTAGAGGGGAACGGTCTAGGATTGCTACCAAAATTACTCCTATAAGCATTGTTGTTAAAATTGTTTCTAGAGATAAAGTTCACATCTACTTGTTCTTGAGCAATCAAAGAATTTAAAGGAACATCACGAGGATCAACAGAGGATTGCTTCGAAAGTAGAGACATGATCAAGTCAACTTTTTCATTAAGGGAGGAAATTTCCTCGACAGAGTTTACCTTCCTACCTGTTGGAGCGCGTTCGGTGTGCCATTGGGAATAGTTGGTCATCATCTCATCGAGAAGTTTTGTGGCAGCACCAAGTGTAGTTGACATAAAAGTTCCTCCCGCGACCGAATCTAACAAGTTCCGCGAGGTAAAGTTCAAGCCTGCATAAAAAGTTTGGATAACCATCCAAGTAGTCAAACCGTGAGTAGGGCAGTTCTTGATAAGAGATTTCATATGTTCCCAAGATTGGGCAACGTGTTCATTACCCAATTGTTTAAAATTCATTATGTTACTTCTCAGTTGGATAATTTTAGCAGGTGGATAGTATTTTCCAATAAAAGCATCTTTGCACTTGTCCCATGAATCTATGCTATTTCTAGGCAAAGACTGAAACCAAATTTTAGCTCCTCCTCTCAAGGAGAAAGGAAAAAGCTTAAGCTTAACAATATTACCATCTATTTCTTGGTACTTTTGCATATCACAAAGTTCAACAAAATTGTTTAAGTGTAAAGCAGCATCATCTCCAACACCGGAGAATTGATCTTTCATGACTAAGTTCGGTAAAGCAGGTTTAATTTCATATGAAGGTGCTGAAGTGATAGGTGTAGTGATAGGTGTGCTGATAAATTCATCGTTGTTGTGACTAGTGAAGTCACACAACTTGGTGTTCTCGGTGGAACCCATAGTAGCAAGCAAGCAAGATAACTATTTTTGTGATTTTCGATAAAAGATACTAAAGCAAAAACTGAAAGGTAAACTAACAAGACTAAAAGCAAAGGTAAAAGATAGCGTGCAACACCCCTATCCTAAAGAGTGGAGTCCCCGGCAACGGCGCCAGAAATTGCTTTGCTAGGTGGCTTCTCACCCCTCGTTGGTTACCCCAAGTGGAAGGTTTGAGATGCAGTGTAGCAGAAGTTTTCCCTTGGTAATACCAAGGATCGATTTCCCAGAGACTCCCAGTTTCAACAAGAAGGTGTCAACTGCTAATGGCGCCGGATATTAGCAATCAACGTGGACCTGCACACAGATACAAATAACTTTGCTCCCAATGAGTACAAAGAGGTTGTCAATCCCTCCGGCCTTGTAGTTTACAAAGGATCAAATGCAAGTGATAATAGTGATAGGTATAATTGCAATAGTAAGTAAATAGCGGAAAATTAAATAGCGGATGTGATCAATGATGGTAATATGGACCGGAGTCTCATGATGTTCACTAGTGATGTCTCTCTCCCAAAAGACGATAAAACAGCTATGTGAGGTAAACGAATTACAGCTGGGCAATTGACAGGACCATGTGCGCAAACCAATGCTAACTACATTGCAAGAAAGGTTGAGGTTCAAAGCATGGGAGGTACGCCAAAGTAAGTAGACCGAAATCCATCAATATCTACTACTAATCATCCACCTTGAGATATCTATCCAGAACATCTCGCTGGTATTAAGTTGCGAGTCCCACCCATAGTGTAAACTCAATGCAACAGACAAGTGCATTAAAAGAACTTTGTGTAAAGTAAACAATCCTTGCACCCGCGGGCACAAGCACCGTTATTTTCCCCCTTGTGGCAACAGCACATCCCCTAGACTCATGTTTCTGTCACTCAAACTAGTCATCGAGGGGCATGAACCCACAATCAAGCATAACGTTCCCTCTTGGAGTCACTACCTACTACTTGGCCAAAGCAATAAATAACAACGGAGAAAATGCAAGAATTACTTACGAACATACACATAAAAGAGGTGAATCAAATATATTACTCAAACACAATCTGAACATAATCGCATAATCCATCGGATCCTAGCAAACTCAGCATAGCAACAGCATAAGGATTACATATGTGCCTCGATCATGTAGGGCAGCTCACGAGGATTAATTAGTGAAGCACAAGAACGGGAGGAGAACATCACATAGCTACTGGTCATGGACTCATGGTCCAAGGGAGACTACTCACAACTCATCCGGGAGGCGTCCATGGTGGTGGAGAAGCTCCCGGTGGTGATCCTCCCCTCCGGCAGGGTGCCGGGAAGGGTTCTCCTGGTGCTCCCGATCTTGGAAGCGGCGGCGGCGGCGGAACAGAGATGAGATCGCGAAAAAGAGTTCCTGTTTCGAGGGTTTCGGGAGACGCGTTAAATATATGCCAAAGGGGGGCATCGGAGGAGCCTCGGGGGGCCCAGGCGCCCCCCC
>LR738713.1:574648258-574676553 GCA_902687465.1 Secale cereale | reverse complement strand
CCCCCCCGGCGCGGCCCAGGGGGGGCGCGCCGCCAGGGCGCCTGGAGCCCTGGTGCCCCCCCCCCAGCTGTCCTTCGGGCGCACGGTAGTTTCTGGAACGCTGATTTTTTATATAATTTTTCTGGATTTTTCCTGGCAGTTCTCGTAACGTGAAAACCTGAAATACAAAAACAGCCGAAAACAGAAACTGGCACTGGGGTGCACTGAGTTAATAGGTTAGTCCAAATATGATCAAAAGTGTATGGAAGTGTATAAATATCATAGCAATATCACCCAAAAGAGGCATGGAGCAAGCAGAAATTATAGATACGTTTTGGACGTATCAACCTACAACATAGATATGCTAATACTACCAGGACTAAGTTCATGATAAATTAAAGTTCAATTAATCATATTACTTAAGAACTCCCACTTAGATAGACATCCGTCTAATCATCTAAGTGATCACGTGATCAATATCAACTAAACCATGTCCGATCATCACGTGAGATGGAGTAGTTTTCAATGGTGAACATCTTATGTTGATCGTATCTACTATATGATTCACGCTCGACCTTTCGGTCTCCAGTGTTCCGAGGCCATATCTGCATATGTTAGGCTCGTCAAGATTAACCCGAGTATTCTGCGTGTGCAAAGCTGGCTTGCACCCCTTGTATGTGAACGTAGAGCTTATCACACCCGATCATCACGTGGTGTCTCGGGACGACGAACTTTCGCAACTGTGCATACTCAGGGAGAACACTTATACCTAGAAATGTTGTGAGAGATCATCTTATAATTCTATCGTCGGTCTAAGCAAAATAAGATGCATAAAAGATAAACATCACATGCAATCAATATAAGTGATATGATATGGCCATCATCATCTTGTGCCTTTGATCTTCATCTCCAAAGCACCGCCATGATCACCATCGTCACCGGCGCGACACCTTCATCTCCATCGTAGCATCGTTGTCGTCTCGCCAACTATTGCTTCTGTGACTATCGCTATCGTTTAATGATAAAGTAAAGCAATTACATGGCGGTCGCATTTCATACAATAAAGCGACAACTATATGGCTCCTGCAAGTTGTCGATAACTCTGTTACAAAACATGACATCTCATACAATAAAATTTAGCATCATGTCTTGACCATATCACATCACAACATGCCCTGCAAAAACAAGTTAGACGTCCTCTACTTTGTTGTTGCAAGTTTTACGTGGCTGCTACGGGCTGAGCAAGAACCGTTCTTACCTACGCATCAAAACCACAATGATATTTCGTCAAGTATGTGTTGTTTTAACCTTCACAAGAACCGGGCGTAGCCACACTCGATCCTGGGGAATCCGGAACGGTACCCGCATTCTAGGTCTAGGACTTCGAGTTCCCTTTAGAAGCAGATTTCCTCTTCTTCAATCTCGAATCCCGAAGGGGAGGCCTGACGCCTCTACCCGCCCTTGGTGTTCGTAGATCGGTTTTGCCAGTTAGGGTTTGTGTGGTGGGTTTCGATAATCTCGGGTAGCTCCTCACTTGGATGAGGAGTGGGGAAAGAAGAGAAACTGACACCCGCCTGCCACCTGTGTGCGAAGCACGTCGGTAGAACCAGTCTCACGTAAGCGTACGCGTAATGTCGGTCTGGGCCGCTTCATCCAACAATACCGCTGAATCAAAGTATGACATGCTGGTAAGCAGTATGACTAGTATCGCCCACAACTCACTTGTGTTCTACTCGTGCATATAACATCTACGCATAAACCTGGCTGATGATGCCACTGTTGGGGAACGTAGTAATTTCAAAAAAAAATCCTACACACACGCAATATCATGGTGATGCATAGCAACGAGAGGGGAGAGTGTGTCTATGTACCCTCATAGAACAAAAGAGGAAGCGTTTATCAACGCGGTTGATGTAGTCGTACACCTTCACGATCCGGCCCGATCTAGCACCGAACGTACGTCACCTCGCGTTGAGCACACGTTCAGCTCGATGACGTCCTCGCCTTCTTGATCCAGCAAGACAGGCGAAGTAGTAGATGAGTTCCGGCAGCACGACAGTGTGGTGATGATTGGTGATGTAGAGCAATCTCTGTAGGGCTTCTCCAAGCACTACAGAAACTAGACGAAGGATAAATTAGAGGGTCAGGGTTGCCGACACATGGCTTGGTGTATCTTGATGTGTCTTCGATGCTAGCCCTACCCCTCTATTTATCTGTTGAGCCTTGCGGTCGAAACTTAGAGTAAAAGCCTCCACAAAGTCGGTTTCACCCGAAAGGCAAGAGTCCTTCTCGGACTCTAGGGCCAGACGCCAGGGACCCCGGCGTCTGGCCCCTGGACTCCGCAAAACTTCCTTTTGCCCAAATAAAACCTTGTGGGCTTTCCCCTTTGGCCCAAATAAAGTGTCCTCGTACCCAAACATTTCCGGAAAAATCCGGAACCCCTTCCGGAGGTCAAACACTATTATCCCATATATTAATCTTTATCTCCGGACCATTCCGGAGTTCCTCGTCATGTCCGTGATTACATCCGGGACTCCGAATAACATTCGGTCACCAACATACATAACTCATTCAATACTATATCGTCAATGAACGTTAAGCGTGCGGACCCTACGGGTTCGAGAACTATGTAGACATGACCGAGACATCTCTCCGGTCAATAACCAATAGCGGAACCTGGATGCCCATATTGGCTCCTACATATTCTTCGAAGATCTTTATCGGTCAAACCGCATAACAACATACGTTGTTCCCTTTGTCATCGGTATGTTACTTGTCCGAGATTCGATCGTCGGTATCATCATACCTAGGTCAATCTCGTTACCGGCAAGTCTCTTAACTCATTCCGTAATACATCATCTCATGACTAACTCATTATTCATTTGCTTGCAAGGCTTATTATGATGTGCATAACCGAGAGGGCCCAGAGATACCTCTCCGATACTCGGAGTGACAAATCCTACTCTTGATCTATGCCAACACCACAAACACCTTCGGAGACACCAGTAGAGCATCTTTATAATCACCCAGTTACGTTGTGCTGTTTGATAGCACACAAGGTGTACCTCCGGTATTCGGGAGTTGCATAATCTCATAGTCATAGGAACATGTATAAGTCATGAAGAAAGCAATAGCAGTAAAAACTAAACGATCAAGTTGCTAAGCTAATGGATGGGTCAAGTCAATCACATCATTCACTAATGATGTGATCCCATTAATCAAATGACAACTCATGTCTATGGCTAGGAAACTTAACCATCTTTGATTCAACGAGCTAGTCAAGTAGAGGCTGGTACGTCTCCAATGTATCTATAATCTATGAAGTATTTATGCTATTTTATATGATTTTTGGGACTAACCTGTTAACCTAGAGCCAGTGTCAGTTTCTGTTTTTTCCTTGTTTTTGACTTTTACAGAAAAAGAATACCAAATGGAGTCCAATTGACGTGCCAATTTTTTATTATTTTTTATGGACCAAAAGAAGCCCCTGGAGTAAAAGAGTTGGGCCAGAAGAGTCACGGGCTGTCCACGAGGGTGGGGGGCGCGCCCACCCCCACTGGGCATGGGCCCCTATCTTGTGGACCACTCGAAGACCCCCTGGACGTGAGACCGACGCCAAAAATTCCTATAAATACAGAAACCTACAAAAAATAAGCTAGATCGGAAGTTCCTCCGCCACAAGCCTCTGTAACCATGAGAAATCAATCTAGGCCCTCTCTGGCACCCTGCCGGAGGGGGCCATCATCACCGGAGGCCATGGAGGAGGATCCCAGAGGGGCCATCATCGCCATGAAGGCTAAGGACCAGAGGGAGAACCTCTCCCCATGTAGGGGGAGGCCATGGAGGAGGAAGCACAAGGGGGAGAACCTCTCCTCCTCTCTCTCGGTGACGCCGGAGTGCCATCGGGAGGGGAATAATCGCCATGGTGATCGTCTTCATCAACATCACCATCATCATCACCATCCTCATCTCTTTTACGCTGTCCACTCTCCCGCACCCCGCTGTAATCCCTACTTCAACATGGTGCTTTATGCCACATATTATGATCCAATGATGTGTTGCCATCCTATGATGTTTTGAGTAGATATCCTTTGTCTTTGGGTTGATTAATGATCTAGATTGGTACGAGTTGTATGTTTTATTTTGGTGCTGTCGTATGGTGCCCTCCGTGTCACGCAAGCGTGAGGGATTCCCACTGTAGGGTGTTGCAATACGTTCATGATTCTCTTATAGTGGGTTTCTTGAGTGACAGAAGCATAAACCCGAGTAAGGGCATTGTTGCGTATGGGATAAAGGGGACTTGATGCTTTAATGCTATGGTTGGGTTTTACCTTAATGATCTTTAGTAGTTGCGGATGCATGCTAGAGTTCCAATCATAAGTGCATATGACCCAAGAAGAGAAAGTATGTTAGCTTATGCCTCTCCCTCATATGAAATTGCAATGACGACTACCGGTCTTGTTAACAATTGCCTAGGACAATTCCGCACACCGATCCATCATTATTCCAGACTCGCTATTTATAATATTTAGTAATATATTCTAACTTTATGATAATAGCACCTACTTTTATATTTTAGCTCTCCAATATCATGCAAAGTTATCCTCTTCATACCCACAACGTAGTTTTATTTCTCATTTCTTGTTGGAAGAAAATGTTCGGTGTACGTAGAGTCGTATTAGTGGCGGATAGGACTTGAGAGAATATTGATCTTACCTTAGGTCCTTGTGGGTTCGACACTCCATACTTATCACTTCCACCATTGGGAATTGCTACAATGATTCCCTGCACTTGGGGACCATCAAGCTCTTTTCTGGCGCCGTTGCCGGGGAGCAATAGTGTGGGGTTGATATTCTCCTGTGTGCTTGTTTGCTTTCTTCACTAAGTAGATTTTGTTTTTCCTTTTTGTTTATGTTTAGTTGTGGGAGAAACATACAAAAAAAATTAAAATACAAAAAAAAATACTTGACTCTTATGCCTAAAAAGTTTTTCAAAAAGAGAAGTGATTGGAAAGTTATGCATTAAAGAAGTGAGGGTCGACCTTCAGCACTTGTGTTTATGCTCACGGAAACAATGTATAATTTTTCATGGAAGTTTCTCTGTAGATAATTATCCCCATGTATATATCCATTGTATTATAAAAGTAATGTGCCAAGCTTTGGTTTTAGGATGATTAGATTGCTTGTTTTCTATGTGCAGAACAAAAAACAGAAACTTTGGCTGTAGCGCGTGATTTTACATTTTTTTTTACTAGAAGGTCAAATGGGTCTGAAACTTTTTGCGCATTACTTATGTACAATTTTTCAAATTTTCATATTTTTTTAGAATTTTTTAGAGTTACAGAAGTTTACTAAACTTCCATATTAGTACAGACTGTCCTGTTTTTGACAGATTCTGTTTTCTATGTGTTGATTGCTTATTTTAATGAATCTATGGGTAGTATCGGGGGGCATGAACCATGGTGAAGTTGGAATACTGTAGATAAAGTGCTAATATGAAATTGGAATAAGTTTGCAACAGTACCTAAAGGTAGTGATTTGCTTTATTATACTAACGGATCTCACAAAGTTTTTGTTAAAGTTTTGTGTGGATGAAGTGTTAAAAGATCGAGGAGCTATCAATATGAGAAGAATAAAGAGAGGCAAGAGTTCAAGATTGGGGATGCCCAAGGAACCCCTAGTAAATATTTCAAGTATACTCAAGCATCTAATCTTGGGGATGCCCCGGTTGTCATCCCATCTTTCTTCTTCAACAATTATCGGTATACCTCGGTTTTTGTTTTGTTCACATGATTTGTGTCCCTTGTGTTTTTCTTTTTTTTCTTTAAGAACCGTGCTAGTATGAGATATCCCTTCCTTGATTTATAGAATTCTTCATGTGCTTCACTTATATCTTTTGAGTATGATCTTATAGAATGATCTTTGTGCTTCACTTAAATCTTGTGAGTACGGTTTATAGAATGCTTCGTGTGCTTCACTTATATATTTTGAGCTTGGATATTTGCTAGTAGATATTAATCCTAGAATACTCCATGAACTTCACTTATATCTTTTGTAGTATGAATAATACTATCATCTAAAGTGGATTTGGAAGAGTGTCAACTTTAGTTAGTAATGATTCCACTATTTCGAGTTTGCTCCCACTATTCCGAATGAGAAGAATTTTGCTTATGTGGAGAGTAGTAAAATTTCTATGCTTGTAGATCATGAAAAGAATGCTTTATGTGATGGTTATATTGTTGAACCCATTCATGATGCTACTGAATTTTTTTATGAGGGAGGAATACATGCTTGTAGAAGTTGCAATAATATCAAGTTTCCTCTCTATG
This sequence comes from Secale cereale, assembly GCA_902687465.1. NCBI lineage: Eukaryota > Viridiplantae > Streptophyta > Magnoliopsida > Poales > Poaceae > Secale > Secale cereale. Next base: position 574,670,246 of record LR738713.1, on the reverse strand, counting down.
TGCTTAAAGTTTTGAAGTTATACTTGTCTTGCCTTCCTATGCTAGTTGATTCTTGTTCCTATAAATTATGTGCTCACAAAATCCCTAGGCATAGGAAGTGGTTTATATTTAAATATGCTAGTCATATTCTTCATGATGCTCTCTTTATGTTTCAATTCTTATCTTTTATGTGAGCATCATTGAAATCATCATGCCTAGCTAAAAGGCATTAAAGAAAAGTGCTTGTTGGGAGACAACCCAATATTTACCCTTACTATTTTTGTGTGTTTACATGATTAAGCTACTGTAGTAATCATGTTTTATAGCTTGTGTTTCAATAAAGTGCCAAGTAAGACCTTTGGGAAGACTTGGGTGAAAGTTAATGTGATCTTGCTGTAAAAAAACAAAAACTTTGCGCTCATGGGATTAGCTGCCATTTTTTACAAAAGAGTGCTTTTGAGTTGATTCTTTTTTCAGAAAATTAATAGACAAATTCCTCACGTCCACCAATTTTATTACATAATTTTTAGAGTAGCAGAAGTATGGTTGTTGTTCAGATCATTACAGACTATTCTGTTTCTGACAGATTATGTTTTCATTGCATAGTTTGCTTGTTTTCTAATCTCTATGGCTTATATTTCTCAATATAAATTGTAGAAATGATATGGTACAGTAGGCATTGTGTGAGAACAATTATGAACCTTGTCTTTGACAGTACCAAAGTGAATGGTTTACTCTTTATCATACTAACCTATCTCACGAAGTTACGTTAAGTTTTGTGTGGTTGAAGTTTTCAAGCTTTGGGTGAGATATCGATATGAGGAGAATAAGGAGTGGAAAGACCCTAAGCTTGGGAATGCCCAAGGCACCCCAAGGTAATATTCAAGGAAGACTCAAGCGCCTAAGCTTGGGGATGCTCTGGAAGGCATCCCCTCTTTCGTCTTCAAAACTGTCGGTATACCTTACTCGGAGCTATATTTTTATTCGTCACATGATATGTGTTTTGCTTGGAGCGTATTTTCAGTTTTACTTGTTGTTTGAATAAATTCAATGAATATGAAATCTTGAATGAAAAAGAATCCTCCCATAGCTAGTTAATTATTTGACTACTTAGTGTCCTTCACTTATATCTTTTGGAGTAGTTTGTCATTTACTCACGTGCTTCACATACATCCTATGAGTAAATGGTTGAATGAATTGAATATCATAAATCTGAATTTATATATGTTTCATATACTTATACCATGGGGAGTAATGACTTCACACAGAATAAGTATAGGTAGTAAACTTATTGAAAGTTAGCAAACACAAAATTGGTCACTTGAACAATTCATGAAAGAATATTGAAGGAAGAGAGATTTCACATATAAATATACTATCTTGGACATCTTTTGTAATTGTGAGAACTCATTAAAATCAATGTTGAGGATATCGCTTATCGTTATCGTCCCGGTCAGCTGGGGATTAAAGAATAATCGGAAATCAGCCGATTAATCGATTTTATCAGTCGACTATTAATCGGCCATTTTTTTCAAATCCCAGGTTCCCAACACTAAAATATGCTATATTCAACACCAGAACAATATTGGACAGAAGTGTTACCTTGAATCCTAGCCTTTGAATCCTGATATAATGACAAATAAAATAGAAAAACATTACATATTGCGTAACAAGGTCCACAAAACACAAATAAACATAGTTCTTGCAAAGATAGTGCTACGAATAGGCCCGATTTATCGTTAGATTCTTGATAAACCGCTTGTCATAGCGATAAATCGGCCCAAATGATAAATGATGAAGATAAGGCATAATCTTATCGGTCACCCCAAGAATAGCGATAAATCAGATGATAAATCGCTGAATCGGAAGATTTCTTGAACAGTGATTAAAATATGACATGCTAAAAGGTTGATGTTGGACAAGGAAGACAATTTAATGGGTTATGTTTTCCTATATCCGAAACGTTATATTGTCTTGGATCATCCAACATGTTGGGCTTGCCTTTCCCTATCATGCTAGCCGAATTATTTGCGCCAAGTAGAAATACTACTTGTGCTTCCAAACATCCCTTAAACCAGTTTTGCCATGAGAGTCCATCATACCTACCTAAGGATTGAGTAAGATCCTTCAAGTAAGTTTTCATCGGTGCATGCAATAAAAATTGCTTTCTAAATATGTATGGTCTATTAGTGCGAAGAAAATAAGCTTTATACGAACTTGTGATGGGGAAGAAATAAAAGCGACGGACAGCATAATAAAGGTCTTTATCACAAGCGGCAATATAAAGTGACATTCTTTTGCATTAAGATTTTGTGCATCCAACCATAAAAGCGTATGACAACCTCTGCTTCCCTCTGCGAAGGGCCTATCTTTTACTTTTATCTTCTACCCTTATACAAGAGTCATGGTGATCATCACCTTTCCTTTTTACACTTTTTCCTTTGGCAAGCACTTTGTGTTAGAGCAATCCGGATATATATATATATATATATATATATATATATATATATATATATATATATATATATGCACTTGGATGTAGGTTTTCATAAATTATTATTGTTTACATTACCCTTGAGGTAAAAGGTTGGGAGGTGAAACTATAAGCCCCTATCTTTCTCTGTGTCTGATTAAAACTTTGAACCCATAAATATCACATGCGTGTTAGCAATTGTGAAAGATTCAATGATAGTTGAGTATGTGGAGGTTGCTGAATCAAAGCTCTTACATAGACCCTTCCCGAAAATAAGATAAATTGCAATTGTTTGATGACTAAGAGCATTGTTTGTTAGTTTTCAAGAAAGTTTATGATCTATACTTTAACATGTGAATAGCTTGTTACTTGATCATGAAAAGTTTTATGAGATGAGCTACAGTTATGTCACATAATGATGCTAGAAAAGGTGATTGAAATTATCATTGATCAAACTTGTGCACCTGCTAGCATTCACACTTCATAAATTATTTCTTTTATCATTTACCTACTCGAGGACGAGCAGGAATTAAGCTTGGGGATGCTGATACGTCTCCAACGTATCTATAATTTATGAAGTATTTATGCTATTTTTTATGATTTTTGGGACTAACCTATTAACCTAGAGCCCCCTGCCAGTTTCTGTTTTCTCCTTGTTTTTTATTTTACAGAAAAGGAATACCAAACGGAGTCCAATTGACGTGCTAATTTTTGATGATTTTTTATGGACCAAAAGAAGCCCTTGGAGTAAAAGAGTTTGGCCAGAAGAATCTCGGGTTGTCCACGAGGGTGGGGGGCGCGCCCACCCCCTGGGCGTGGGCCCCTATCTCGTGGACGACTCGGAGACCCCCTGGACGTGAGACCGACGCCCAAAATTCCTATAAATATAGAAACCTACAAAAAAATAACCTAGATCGGAAGTTCCTCCGCCGCAAGCCTCTGTAACCACGAGAAAACAATCTAGGCCCTCTCTGGCACCCTGCCGGAGGGGGCCATCATCATCGGAGGCCATGGAGGAGGATCCCGGAGGGGCCATCATCGCCATGAAGGCCAAGGACCAGAGGGAGAACCTCTCCCCGTGTAGGGGGAGGCCATGGAGGAGGAAGCACAAAAGGGAGAACCTCTCCTCTCTCTCGGTGGCGCCGGAGTGCCATCGGGAGGGGAATCATCGCCGCGGTGATCGTCTTCATCAACATCACCATCATCATCACCATCCTCGTCTCTTTTACGCGGTCCACTCTCCCGCACCCCGCTGTAATCCCTACTTGAACATGGTGCTTTATGCCACATATTATGATCCAATGATGTGTTGCCATCCTATGATGTTTCGAATAGATATCATTTGTCTTTGGGTTGATTGATGATCTAGATTGGTACGAGTTGTATGTTTTATTTTGGTGCTGTCGTATGGTGTCCTCCGTGTCGCGCAAGTGTGGGGGATTCTCGCTGTAGGGTGTTGCAATACGTTCATGATTCGCTTATAGTGGGTTGCTTGAGTGACAGAAGCATAAACCCGAGTAAGGGGATTGTTGTGTATGGGATAAAAGGGACTTGATGCTTTAATGCTATGGTTGGGTTTTACCTTAATGATCCTTAGTAGTTGCGGATGCTTGCTAGAGTTACAACCATAAGTGCATATGATCCAAGAAGAGAAAGTATGTTAGCTTATGCCTCCCTCATATGAAATTGCAATGACGACTACCGGTCTTGTTAACAATTGCCTAGGACAATTCCGCACACTGATCCATCATTATTCCAGACTCGCTATTTATAATATTTAGTAATATATTCTAACTTTATGATAACAGCACCTAGTTTTATATTTTCGCTCTCCAATATCATGCAAAGTTATCCTCTTCATACCCACAACATAGTTTTATTTCTCGTTTCTAGTTGGAGGCAAACGTTCGGTGTACGTAGAGTCGTATCATTGGCAGATAGGACTTGAGAGAATATTGATTTTACCTTTAGCTCCTTGTGGGTTCGACACTCCATATTTATCACTTCCACCATTGGCAATTGCTATGATGATTCCCTGCACTTGGGGACCATCAGAGGCATAGTAGTGACACTTTGTTTGTCTATGTATTCACACATGTACTAAGTTTCCCGTTAATAAAATTCTAGCATGAATAATAAACATTTATCATGATATAAGGAAATATAAATAACAACTTTATTATTGCCTCTAGGGCATATTTCCTTCACGGGGGTGGTACACCGCAGCACACGTCGAAGGAGACTCGTCCGGAAGCGTGGTACACAAGCAATCCGGCAGACACTTTTGCTGACCCAAAACCCCACACACCCAGGAGGGACCCCGCCAGGGCGCACGGTGTCTATGGGCTGTCCTTGGTCAATTCGCTCGCCCCTAGAGCCTCATGGATTCGTTATCCTCCAATCTTGAAGAAAGACGACGAACAAGAAGAAATATACAAGGGAGGGGGATAAAAAGTAGTAGATTGATTTGTTCGATTGTGTGTTGTTCAATCGACCATCACCTCTCGGATATCTATGAGGTGGCTGGTCTTTCCGTACAAGCAAAGGAATTTCTCCACACAAGGAAATTACATTAAAATCGTAGTGAAACCCTAGGTCTTTCCTAACCCGAATTACTGTCCGGATCCGCTACACCCTCATGTCCTGCTTCCCGTCGTGGGCCTAGAAGTCGCATGTGAACTCGGATGGAGACGAACTCAACATCAAACTTCTTCGCGTTGACGAGAATAACCCATCGCGGGTCATTTCTCCAAATAAGCCCGTTTTAGTGCCTTCTCAAGTCCATCTTTATCTTTAGGTTATAACCTGGCAGGTGATGGGTCAATTCGCCCAGGTCTCGTCATGTCTTTCTAGGCTGCAACTTAACCCAGATTGAGATGACTCCAACAATAAAGTTATAGATATTGACGATACGCACAACTTCCGTGTAGAACACATTTTCATCCAAGGCCATCTAGATAATCTTTTCAGTCCTTCTTCACCTTTTGATCGGGTTGGCCTTGACGGTTTCCACTTGACCGGCAAACTTTTTGCTGGCAAGCTTTCCACGCCGACAAGCTTTTCACTAGGCCGGCAAGCTTTTCACTCGACTGGTAAACTTTTCATTTGGACGGTAAGCTCTCATGCCGGCAAGCTTTTCACTTGGTCAACAAGATTTCATGCCGGCAAGCTTTTCACGCCGGCAAGCTTTTTCACACCAACAAGCTTTCCATGCCGGTAAGCTTCATTGAGCCGGCAAAGGACGAATAACTCACACGACCCATCACACACCACTGGGTGTCTAGTCGCTCGCCTCACTTTTCCACTCAAGACCGGTCCGCAGAGTGTTGCCTCTAACTTTTGCATACGACCTTAGATTGAGACGATTTTTATATGAAAATCGATCATTCGACGAGACGAAGACAATTCGTGTATAATATTTTCTCATATGGAGCTATCTTAGAGGCCTAATCGGACGAATAGTACTCCGCATACAAAATCCTAGTACTTTGAGCATAACTTCAGCCATCAAGATGAGATCAGATGGCAATGACCCAAACTTCAAAGATGTTCATGTCAACAATATGTAACTTTTTTATGTAGATTACTTCTTCATTTAAGGCCATCTTAATTGGGTTTTTGACCATGCCAAAATCTGGTGTCAACGGTATGCCAGCTAACACCGTTAACAGCTGTTCTTTCCTTCGTGTCAGGCTGCAGGTGGGACTCCCATGAAGAGTCCCACCACAACCCACTTAGTCCCAACTTGCTTTGATGGGCAATAGCTAACATCTCACTAAAACTTGTATGGGTTTCATGGGTATAACCGTATAAGTGGGAACCCACTTAATTACAATTACATGGCGTGCGTGTGGTTGTTCTACTAGCAAAGCTAGCTAGCTGCTAGATGTGTGTGCTCTACTAGCTGCCTTTATAGATCGAATCCATGGCCTGGTGACCGTCAAGATGCGACCTACAGGAAGGACGAAGCAGCACTGACGGCTGACGCGGTGCCGACGGTGGTGGATCTGAACACCACCTCGTCGACGGCCGTCTGGGAAGGGCTAAACCTGGTGGTGGTGCTGGACGTCAGCGGCAGCAGTATGCATGGCAGTTGGCAACAAGCTGCAAAGCAGAGTGAATAGCGTAAAACTACCACTTTTCGTGCTAGGGTTCCAAAAAACCACCACTTTTTTTTTGTGACTGATACCTGCCACTTTTCGTGTCGGTTGTCTCAGAAAACCCAAATCGCCCGTTGCTAGCGTTTTAAACCATTTTCTGACGGTCCGGGCCCGCCTGTCAGGCCACGTCGGCGCCGCACTTGACGGCAAGGCCGTTAACGATCGTTACTCCGACCGCACCGATCGGACCGCACCTGCATTAAGTCGCTCGCTCGCTGTCTCTCACTCTCCTCCCCAACCCGCACTCGTCTCTGCTCTCACTCTCACTCTCCTCTTTGCTCTTCGACGCCGGCGGCGACTTGCGCTGTGGGAGCTCCACCGCCGCCATGCCTTTCTGGAAAGTCAGAGATACGAGCTTAGAGGATGAGTGCAACATCACAAGCATGGACATGGCTCTTTGGGTAAGTTTTTCGGTCTGCTGAGCTAGGGTTAGGGTTCATCTAGGAGCTAGATTAGGTTAGGGTTCATCTAGGAGCTAGATTAGGTTAGGGTTCATCTTGGTGAGCTAGGGTAAGCTTTCGTTCTTGTCATTTACTAGGCAGGGTCATGGTTGCTGTTTGAGATAGGTTTAAGCATGCTTCAAAACTAGGGTTAGGGTTAGGGTTCTTACTGGATTAGGGAATTAATTTTTTGATCTATGTCTGGTTGGTGAGCTAAGGTGATTTTGTTTCTCTGATAATGTAGGAGACCCCTGACACCACTGTTGAGCCTCTTTTTTGTGGCCAGCTCGAGCTTTCTGAACCCACCTGCATTATGCATCACATGAGGCCAATTAAGTGTGCGGCATTTGAGGGAACCTTAACTGGAAGGCATTTCTATGGTTGTCCAGTGCAGTAGGTATAGTACCTTAATTGAACACATTATCTTATGAACCCACACAGTATTAACTAGTTTCTCTTTTGAACATACACTGTTTCAGTTACAGTTTGAGTTATATTAGTTTCTTAGTCTGATATGATTTGTTGTTATGAAATTCAGTGCACTTAGTGATGTATATATCAATTTCCAAATGCAGAGTGAAGGTGTTAACTGTGGTGTTACTGAGTGGGTTGACCAGCCCTGGCCTCCAATTCTTCAGAATTGCTTGTCCAGGTTGTGGGAAATGTTCCATGAACATAATTGTGGCAGGGTACTTGATAAGCAGAAGTATGAGAAGCATTTGACCAAGCTTAAGACTAAAAATGACAAGCTCTGCATTGAGTGGACAAAGCTTGTCCAAGATGTTTGATTGGCGGGATGGTAGGGTGGACCACATGGATTACCAGAAGGCAGTTGAGGAGGAAGAATTTGAGAAGAGGAAGAAAGAGCTAGAAGAGAGTGCTAGGTTGGAGGTTCAGATGGAGAAGCTCAAACTTGCCAAGGAACAGAGGTGCATTTTACGAAGTCAAGCTGGTATTATCAAGAACACCAGGAAGGCAACGAAGGAGGTTGAACATGAGAGAGATTTTCTTAAGAAAGAGAAGGCCAAGCTTGAGCATGTGGTGAATGAGCTGCTGAATGATGGGCATGCAAGCAAGAAGAAACTTGAGAAAATCAAGGCCATCCTTGACTCTTGAAGTGTGTTCTGCAGATGGTGAAGTACATCCAAGGCCTTTATAAGTATGTGGCCTAACAATCTGATGTGAAGATACGGGGTGTACATTTTGGGGAATGTGAAGTTAATCTAGTCTATGTCTATGCCAATGTTAAGAACTGTAGTGTATGTTGCTAGACCTTCAATGCTAAGTTAGGAAGTATGTTGTAATGAATGTTCTGCCTGTATTTGAACCTCTTATGCTATGTTATGGAGTCAGTGATAAGCACTGCTGGACTATGCTATGTGTTTATTTATCTTTACAAGATAGTTGAACTGTGTTTATTATTGCTTTGTACCTGGGCTTTCTGGCCTAGTTATGTTTACAAACCTAGGCCTACTAACTCTAGATGCCTCTCCACTGCTCATAAATAGCCTCCTCCACCCACCCTTCTCCCTGTATAGAACCCAGCCGCCACACCCCACCTCTAGAAACTCTAGAGGCATCTCCACCGCTCATAAATAGCCTCCTGCTTGGTGAGGTGACAGATGAGGAAGAGGTGGCAGTGGAGGCAGTGGAGGTGAGGAGGCAAAGGCCCAGGCAGTCAGCTTGGGAGTTGGAGTTCAAGAGGAGGCTGGCAGACAAGATCTTGGAGAAGTGCAACTCGGATGAGTTCACAGTTCTTGTCCCTGGCGGCAGGCGCAAGAGCTCAGGGAAGATTATAAGGTGGGCTAGGGCACAAGCATCACTAGCTCCTCACCCTTCTACCAGAGCAAAGTGGTGCAGTTTCTTCGATCGTTATGATTGAGAGTTGTTGCTAGTAGTTATTTTAAGTATGAATCAGAGTTTGAGCTTGTATCCCCTCCATTTTTGTACAACTCTTTGTATGAAAGAATGTTTGAATGGTGGAATCTATGAATGTTTGAATAAATCTATCTACCTTTGCATTGGTGTTGTCTGAATCTATCAATCTTTGCATCAGTTGCTTGGTTATGTGTACAAGCATCAATTGCAAAGCTCTCTAGCACCAATGTGATGCAGAACATAAACAATAAGAAGTCACAAACCCATATGTTTAAGAATTCAAATACATAGGTTTCACCATTGCGCAAATACTCAGGTTTCAGAATGCAAACACTTAGGTTTCAACACTAATACAGTGCAAACACTTAGGTTTCAGCACTCATACAGTGCAAACAAGACAGCTTTTCCAGATGTTGGAATCTTCAGTAGTTACCACTAGCAGTGAAATATTCCTTCCACTTTCCAGTTGGCTTCCTAACCCTCTTGGACCCAATCTCCATCTCAAAGTGAGAAGCTTGCCTTGGAGCATTGAAAATTGTGTACCCCCCCCCCCTACTCTGCTAGTTGTTGATGCTCTCGTGTTCTTTGCTAGAGAGGCAATGGATGACCTTGTGTTCTTGGTTGGTGAAGATGTGCTAGGAGCCCTTGTCTTCTTGGTTCCTGCTGCAGGAGCCTTGGTCTTCTTTGCAGGTGCTGATGTGGAAGGTGCTGGATTAGCAGAAGCAGAAGCCTTGTTCCTCTCTTTGATGGTCCTGGAGTAGCTAAAGCAGCAGCCTTGTTCCTCTTTGATGGTCCTGGAGTAGTTGTGGTTGTTGTTGGACTCTTCCTAGCTGTGGCTGGTGCTGACGGTGGTGGTGGGGGTGCAACACCTTCTGCAGTAGCTCTGGTAGATGAAGAGTAGTCTGACCTATTCTCGTGCACATTTAACAAAGCAAATTAGAATCAAACTACCTAACATATGAAACAGTAGTTTCTTTATCAATAAGCATACATGGTGTTTATTATTCCTCATCTGCAGTTTGGGTTTCAGTGGATCACCACATGTGTTATATCAGTGCCCTTGCTTATTGCAATTGCTACAGGTCACTGTCCCAATTCTTGATGTATCCTTCTTGGCGGACACCTCAAATTGTCCTTTCTTCGTAGATGTCTGCTTTTTACCCTTCTTTTCTTTGAATACTGGTGGAGATATGTCATCCCCCATGGTGTGTGGCCAACAATCAGGGGCAGGAACTGGGTATATAATATGCTTGTAGGTTTCACAGTAGAGGGGCTTCTTGAAGAACTGATGAACAAAATCTTCAGGGTGTAGCTTCACCTTCTGCATTGATGCTACAACATGACTACATGGAACAGCTGTCATATCCCACCTCCTGTAGTCACAAGTGTGGTTTTTTAGGTTTACACAGTAGGTCTTTTCTGAACTACTTGTAACTTGCCAAATGTCTGGTCCAGCCATGTATGCATCACAGTATTTTGCCCACTTCTTGGCCTCCTCCAATATTTCAGAGTATGTGGGTGTGATATCCCACCTACATGTTTCTGTCTTCTCCCTAATCTTTTGAAACTTGATCATGAGTTTTGTCCTTATTCCTTCAAGCATTGTCCTGATGGGCTTGTTTCTAACATCCAGACTCATCATATTGAAAACTTCACTAAGATTGTTTACAACAAGGTATGTCTTGCATATAGTATCCATTCTATGCTTGGCCCAAGTATGGACTGGTATGTTTGACAACCACTTCCATGCCTCCTCGCTCTCTTTCTTCAAGGCTTCCATGCCCAGATCATGCCCATGCTTAGTGAAAGAATATGCAGCCTGGTCTAGATGTTTTTTTCAATTCATCCCCTCTAAACCCAGCTGATTGGAAGTTGGCATATATGTGCCTTAAATAAAATCTTTGAGGGGAATCAGGAAATACATTATCTATTGCATTGAGCTGACCATGTTCATTGATGTTGTATTAATAACTAGTGAAGCAAGTAGAGAAAGCATTACATAGTGCAAGGAAAAGCAGTGAAATCATGAAGTAGTTGTACCTTTTGCCTGTCTGACATAATTGTGTAGGGCCCAAACTTGTTTCCACTACCAATTACTGTCCTTAACTGTGTAAGAAACCAAGTCCAACTATCTGTCTCCTCCTTGTCAACAACACCAAATGTAATAGGGAAGATGTTGTTGTTGCCATCCCTCCCTGTTGCTGCCAGGATTTGTTGTTTAGTGCTTAGTTTGATGAAGCATCCATCAAGCCATTAGTAAGTAGCAACTGTTGTGCAATCACTATTTAAGCAGTATACAGACAAGATTTACCTATGAAAGGCCTGCAACCATTTAGGAACCCCTCCTTACAAGCAAACAGATAGTAAAACATGTAATGAAACCTTGGGGTAGGTGCTGGATGGAGTTCAAATTCCTTTGTTGTCACAACACGCCTACTACCAGGGTTTGTGTCCAAAACACACTGCAGATAGTCTCTTAATTTGTAGTATTGTGTCTTGTGATCCCCTTGCACAACATCAACTGCTTTCCTCCTTGCCCTGTAGGCCAAACTTTTTGGAACATGTACTCCAAATTTCTTTTTTGTATAACTCAGTATAGTCTCAACACCTGCACCAGGATTGGATATTACAGTATCCTCAACAGCCTTTGCAACCCACTTCATGGTAACCTTTGTGTTCTCTCCACTTGCTCCACATGTGTGATCAAGATTCATCTTCTTGATGCTAAAGGTTGACTCATGGGCAATCTTAGAAGCAGTAATATAAAGCTCATAACCATGCTTTCCATCTGAGCAACAGGCTATGATCCTACTTGGATCATTCCTATGGTACTCAAAGTTCCTCAGTGTCCTAACATGGTAGTTTCTCAATGCTTCTCTGAACTCTACCACATTCAGAAAGCGCAAAATGAATCCTAAGCTGTTCATGTGCATCAGGCCTAGAGGAATCATACCATATTCTCTCCTTCTTCTTCTTCTTCTTCAATTTTCTCTTCCTGCCACAAGGCAACCTAGGTGCATCATCTTCTTCATCAGATATGCCTTCATCACCTGGAAAGCAGTACTCATCAGCTTCTGGCACAAAATCTTCAAACTTTATGTGATCTGGCTCACTGTGTGATCTGCTTGTTGGGCCTTGTTTTCTCACAGGTATCAATTTCTATGACACACTTTTCACACGATCGGAAGCTTCTTCATCATCTTCTTCAGAACCATTTTGCTCCTGCCAAAACTCTAAGGGTTCATAAGCAGCCCCAAAATACTGCTCAGCCATCTATTCCTCTTCCATGTACTGCTGACTTGTTCTTTCACCACCTTCATCTTCTCCCCTAGCCCAAGACTTGTATGAAATTTTCTTCCCTCTGTAATCACCCCTGTAAAACTCAAAATCTAAAGATGATTTATCCAACTCATCTTCATCTTGATCTTCTGCTTCAATATTTTCAATTGAAGCAGAAGCTTTTCCCTTGTTGAAATTACTGCTCTGTTGTGTGTTAATATATGGTTCAACAGGCACAACTGGAGGCTGTGAAGAAATTGAGGAAGGGGAAAGGACACCTTCTTGGGAAACAATATAAACAATGGGCTCACAAAATTGATTCATTGGAATCTGCTCTTCAAGCAAGGTGTGGTCCATGTTTGCATCTGCTGGATTTGGGTCACTGGCCTCTATCACTGTTATGTTCAATACTTTCTTGTTAGCAAACAATTCTAGCATCACCTCCACCTTCTCATCACTGTCCAAAACCTCAATCCCCTCTAGCCCCTTACCCTCATCCTTAACATATGACAGATAGGCATCCAAACCATATCCCTCAAGTTCAATCAGTGCTAACAATAACAGGTAGTTCATTTCTGGTAAGGAAAACTTCCTTTCCATGCTATCTCTACCCTGAAAATGCAGCCTCAATTCCCATACTTCATCATCCAAACTATGCAAAAAAAAAGAAAGAAACATTCAGATTTTGAAGTTCAAAAGTATGCAATAGATTCACTTGCACAACTTATCATCCTAACCTAAACCCTAATTCATATACTGCTTACAATATACCAAAGAAACTAATTCATGAAAAATCTAAGAAACATATCCTAACCCTAGTTCATAAATATACTAAGAAAGATAATTAAAACAATTCATAACTTACTCCACGCCACCAAGTGAGGAGCCCCAGCGTTGCCTGCCTTCTGGATCCACGTGGATGCATCTGGCCACTGCGCTGGCCGCGCGGAACGCTGACGAGATCTGGACCTCCTGCGTCGGTGGCCCAGGCGAGCGCTGGGTCGGGAAACTTACGTTGCCTAGCCACTTGACGGCCTCGGAGTGAGCACCGCCCTCGCCGCCGGCTGTCGACCCAAGGCCCGAAGGCTCGCCGTCGTCCTTCTTCTTCGCCGCCGCCATCGTCGGGAGAGACAGAGAGCAGGGGGAAGGAGGAGCGAGCGAGAGCTGATGCTGACAGAGAGAGAAAGGGCAGCGAGCAAGCAGGTGCGGTCCAACCGGCGCGGTCAGAGTAACGGCCATTAATAGCCTCGCCGTCAAGCGTGGCGCCGACGTGGCCTGACAGGCGGGCTCGGACCGTCAGAAAACGGTTTAAAACGCTAGCAACGGGCAGTTTGGATTTTCTGAGACAACCGACACGAAAAGTGGTAGGTATCAGTCACAAACAAAAGAATGGTAGTTTTTTTGGAACCCTAGCACGAAAAGTGATAGTTTTATGCCATTCACTCCTGCAAAGCATGAAGAGGACGATGCACTTGAAGCTCACCCCCGTCGACCGCCTCTACATCGTCTCATTTTCCTACTCCGCCACCAGGCGTTGCCCACCTTATGCTCCATAAGACCATAATGCAGCTTGCCCAGGCCGACCTCAAGGCCGTCATCGATGGCCTTTTCGCCAGCAGCGGGACCAACATCAAGGCCGGCTTGGACACCGCTCCGGCCGTCGTCAGCGGCCAAACCCCACCAAAGCCCGCAAGCACAATGTCTTCATGTCCGACGGCCAACAGAGCGCCGGCGACGCCGGATCCCAGCAAAGCGGTCGTGTACACCTTTTGCTTCTGCTTCGACAGGGACGCAGACCAGTGATGTCTGTTAGAGTTTAATTAACACATGTTAATTAAGGGGTAATCTACCCTTGCACGAACCACAGGCGGTTGCCTTCGTATCAACCGTTACGTTGGTTGACTCCTCAACAGGCGCCTCTCTGAAGCGTCGCCTCTCTTACAACTTGTATATATTGGAGATCATCTAATACAAACGACATAGATTTCATTTTGATCTCGAACACGTTATCAGCACGCTCTTCTCTGAGCGAAGAGCCAAACCACTCCATCCACGGAAACGGATCGCTGGCGTTGAAGTCGGAGAGCCCTCGGCCTGGACTCCGGGCACAGCCACGGGAGAGCAGGCTAGTGCATGACGCCTCAGGCCCTGTGCCGCGAAGAGTCCAACGTCAGGCTTGGCGCTGCGCTCGCCGGTACCGTGGCCGTGGCCGCACCCACCCATGCCTGCCCGCACCATGGCCCGTAGCGTCAGGCCGTGGCCGCGCTCCGCCCGGCCGTGCCCGTGGCCTGCGCCAACCGCCTGGGTTGCCTCCACGCCATCCGACGTCTCCGCCTTGGACCAGGGATGGAGAACGCCGACCCACCGCCCCGCCACAGCCGGAGATGGCCACGGGCTCGAACAGCCGCACAGGTCTGCACTTCGGCCGCCTCTTTGGTCGTGGCGTCGCTGCCTCGGCCGTCGCCCTGGAGCATGGGCTTCGACGAGGCTTGGCCTCGCCGGTGCTCTGCAGCAGCGACCCCGGTCTTCGGACGATGACGGTTCTTCCGTGGCGCGCCGGGGATCGCCGGATCTTGAGGAGGGCGCGGTTGCCAAGTCCTCTGTCGGAGGCGCCGATGCCAGGAGTGGATCGGGTATCGATCGAGCCCCAACCCTAACCGCTCCCTTATTCGGTGCGACGCTTGTTGGGCCGGCCTAAGACAGTGGAGGCCCAGGCGCCCGGCGGCCTTCCGGCTAGTGCCTTTCTCAACTGCAGCCTAAACAGGCAGAGTGCTCTTTCCTGACCCAAATCATGAGCAGATTAAGACGCGGCGCAGCCAAGTAGATGACCAAACTTGTTGCATAGCGCTGGACTCTCTGGCCCTCTGCGCGCTATAAGTAGCAAGCAGCACCTGCTATCTATCCCACACGGTGGCACGACCACACTCAAACCGCACTGCCAGAGCTTAGCCAGTACTGCACACGTCAAGCAATATGGCTTTGAAAAGCTCTGCCGTCCTACTCCTCGGGCTTCTTATCTCATGCATTGCCATGAGCAGTGCGGCTAGAATCCTGGAAGAGACCCGCTAAATCCAGTACATATATTTCAGTACTGTTTTCTGTTGACTACCGAGATGTATTCCAGATCTTAAGTCGATGTAATACATTTCCACGTTTATCACGTGTTGAGATTAATTACGTCCATTTGCAATAGAGATTTTTAATCTCTTGCAAAGATAAATTCAGTATCTTTGCAGTACTGGTTCTCCGTTGAATACGAGGTATTCCAGAATGTACGTATCTCCATGTTCACAACATGTAGAGAATAGTACATCTATTTGCAATTGAGATTTTCAATTTCTTGCAAATACATATGCAAAATTCAAGGTGTAATCCTTAACAATTTGAGATTCACACTAATGATTTCGAGCCACCTTCTTGAAATCCATTAATTTTGCAACATTAAAATGTATTTATATTACGCAATCTGTAATATAAATAAATTATCGGTTTTTCACCGGAGATGATATGTTCTATGTGTTTACCACATTGCCATTCTTCGTGAGCATGTCACAACGGTCGAGATTGATTTCTCCCACACAACAAAGATGTAAATTTTTGACAATAACATCTCCCTCATTATATTAGGAAAACACTAAGTAATGAGTTGGATCTACTGCCCATGTGCAGGCTATCTCTATTACTGTGAGATCTGTATGATCTTCAATGTGTTATGTTCCCACAATTGAGGTTGAGCATTTTCAATTTATACACTTGAGTCAAATTTTTGCATTCTTATTACAAAACCATGATGATTTTTAATTTACATCTTGTAAATTAATTATCTCTGGTTTGCCCCTATGAGTAATCGATGGCTAACAATTTGAGGCTATTGCCCTCAATGGCCACAACTTACTTAAGCAGGTTATGGACATCAAGATCAGTCTTGCATCCCATGGGATAGCGTGTGCAATCCAAGCCACACCACCAGGACGCAAAGGACCTCAAGGGTATTGGTTTGAAACTCACTTCAAACCCTCAACCTGACACCATCAAGCTGTCACGAGACCCTATGAGCATGGAGAGCATGGTGGTTGAATATGCATCAACCGACGTGTTTGGAGACTACATTTAGTCCCTCAATCTCCTTAGTGATCAATTTGTTTATGTCCATCTCTCATGTTCTAATATGAACATGATTATTGTTGTCATCATATATTGTATATCACAATATATTGTATCAGCACTTTGGTACAAATTCATTTGTATGTATTCTATATATCTGACAGTGATTTTCTTGAGAATGTTCATGTCTATATATAGATTTCTACGGGGGTCAATCTGATGAAAGATGATTTGTGCCATGTGGACATATGCACCACGAACTCTATACTCAGGGAAGTGAAATGTTTCCACTCTCGTTGAAAGAAAGGAGATATTTTAAAATCGCTAGACGCGATGAGGTATTTGTTGGCTCAACTCTAGTCATATTTACTGTCCCTGTGGGTACTCGAGTAACGTCAGGATGCTTTATTGCTTCCGGGTTTAACTCGTACCCTACTAAACTATAGAGGTATCCGGCAAAGTAGTTTTCATTGTGAAACCTATGATGACAACAAAGAGGAATATCTTCTCTTTACCACATGCAACAGATATGGCAAGCACATTCTCTTTGTATCATCATGATTGTACTACACATACTACAAAACCCGTAGCACATGTTGCGTACGAGATAGTTTTCCAGAGTGTCTTTTGCATGACAAATTTGGCATTCCAGTTTTTGGTCATCATTGACATTGGGTTGAAACCGAAACTATCAGCAATTCCAATGGTTTATGATTATTATGATGCTAAATTCTAACAACATTTGGATTTTATGTGCACTACAAATGACATAGGGAAGCTAATTTTAAGGCCCGCACACCTTAAAGTCTATGCTGAACCACTCAGACGCCTTGAATGCATCAAGTTGAGGTAAATGGCTCTTCCCATCCATTGACTAGACTATTCAGGTATTCCATGGTTCTAAAAGACATATCTACATGATGGTCTTAAGTGTGTGCTTTATTCACACGAAACCATTGGCTTTATCCTGACATTGATTTCATGTAAATCATATGGACATCATTGCAGAATTCTCCTTGAGTGCCTCCTCTATGGCTCTCGGATTGAAGTTTAGAAATTTGTCTTAATGTCTAGTCTCAAAATGGTTTGGTAGAATCCCATCCAAAGAATTGAGCTCATTGCATGATCTTTACTTTGAATTGCAACTTACCAACTTTACGTTGGAGTCATGTAGTCTTACACACTCATGACCAAACTACATATATTATTCCCCTCTATCTTTGATACGTGGAAATCTACCAAGTATTTCCCATCTGCAGTACTTCGGTTCCATACCAATATCACCACCTGGCATACATCATTGGCCCCTCAACATATAGTTGGGATCTATGTGAGGAATAATTGTATTACCGTCAATACCTCAAGCCCCTCACATGGGGAGTTATTCAAGGCCAGTATGCTGATTCAACGAGGAACATTTCCAGGCATTAGGGGGAGATTTCAAGTACCATAAATAATGCCAGGAAATTAGTGGAATGTTCAACACATTTCTGCCTCAAATCCACGTACTGAAAGATCTGAACCATGCGTTCAGAAGATTTGCAACACATTGCAAATAACCTGCCAAATTCATTTACTGACTATAAAGGTGTCACGCAATCCTACAATCCTGCAAAAATATGTCGGAAAGAGTGGAGGTACCAACTAAAACCACTCAACTCCCCGTTCGAAGCAACAGGGGGAGAAGTACGACAATAGTACATCAGGATTCAGCTTCTTGCAAGCAAGGATATCAAGGCCTCTGAATCAGTAAATGCATGTCAACTTTACGTTGACAGACACCTAATGCGTAGTATACACCCAGTGGAAGGGAAACCTTCACCAACCCAGGTCATAGTGCACACAATGACCGGGACATCGAAATACCCGACTCAATCGCATTGGGAAATCGCGAGCGGTCACCATGGGTAAGGATATTTCCATCAACTATATATTGATATATAGATTCTGGGGAAACATATAACCGGAAGTCTACAACTGTCGACATATATTTCTCAACTAGATTGAAAAAACCTTTCAAGTGATTCAGATCCAAAGACCATGGCCATGGCAAAGTGTGAAGAACACTCGGACTGAACTCAAGCAAAGGGTGTAATCTAGGTAGAAATGATCTTGCTCAATAATGGAAAGATATTCATAAGCAATACCTACACCAGTTTTCTTCTGGAAACAGAATTGAGAACAACGAGGTGGTGAAACAAAGAGCAAGTATTGTAGCACAAGGGTTCATGCAGATACCCAACTATTCTCCAGAGGTGGAATCTCATTCCGATAACTTATATCATTGGCAGTACAAAGTCATCTATCTCTGTAGTTGATAGATGCAGTGATCACATATCCATATGGATCACTAGATTCAGACATATATGATTGATTCCCGATGGAATCTCACTTCTGAATCGAAATGCAATACGCACCATACATTGTGTAAAATCAATAAGTCACCATATGACTTATTATTATTGTCGGTACATTTGGTACAACCAACGTAGTGAGTTCCTTATTCACAAGGATTACTCCTACAATGATGATTATCTATGTTTGTGTGTCTACAATGACGACACATATAATCATCTAAATGACAGAGTTTAAAATGAAGGATTTGGGTAAACCAAAATACCGCTCGTTACTACAAATTGGGCACCTTCATTCATACATTATGATATACTATGTTGTCTATATCCATAATATATTGGAGAAATTCATCATGGACAAATCTTATCCATC
The DNA here is from genome assembly GCA_902687465.1 of Secale cereale. Classification (NCBI taxonomy): domain Eukaryota; kingdom Viridiplantae; phylum Streptophyta; class Magnoliopsida; order Poales; family Poaceae; genus Secale; species Secale cereale. The sequence continues at coordinate 574,651,206 of LR738713.1, read as the reverse complement.
CATAACCCTCATGGTAGTTCATTCTCTAGAGGTAGAGAAAGATCTATTTAGACAAAGGGATGATGGAAATGAGATATTGGGACTGCACGTTCCATAATGCCATTGGATCCACCATACACAATTGGTTGGTACTCAAAGAATATCTTTCGATATCTCCAAGGCATCAAACATCTTGTCCTGGTTTTTCAAGTTTCACAGAAATGTGAACACCGATATCATTGGATACATTGATCAGATCCCCACTATGTCAGTCATAGACAAGCTTAGTGTTCCTACTAGGTGTGGTAGCCCCCTCATGAATAGTCTTCCAAACAGACCTCATGGCTACATCCACCAACCATTATCTCAACGATAATGTTTCTTATGTTGCCTGGATGCAAACATGTTACATAATAAGTGATATCACTATATTGCATATCTTGCAAGTCAAATCATGCGACTGATTTGTTCAGCGGGTCTCTACCAACTTCTATGTTTTGGTATGTGACGGCTTCGAATTTTGCAAGAATCAGGGGGGGGGGGGTATCTTCCTGAATTGTTCATGTTCAATGCATCATATTATACTCTTTTTCCCTTCATGAATTTACTTTACAGGTTCTCATAAAGGTTTTTAATGAGGTAATATCAACACATGATCATATGCCATACTTTTTGTTTTCTCCATCGGGGTTTTTAGGAAAGTATATATGACATATTTATTGTCCTCTGAACTCTATGGGTTAACTCTCGTATTGAGTTAAAAGAGACAATAACCATTATATGCTGCATCATTTTCTCCTTATTTTTCCCATTGGGTTTGCAGGAGTTTTGGCAACATATCAAATACTATAATCCTCATATTTTTCCCACAGGGTTTTTGAGGAGACTCAATTTAAGATAAAGACGCAATATGGACAAGTGTAGATTAGGAGGAGTGTTAGATTTTAATTAACACATGTTAATTAAGGGGTAATCTACCCTTGCACGAACCACAGGCAGTTGCCTTCGTATCAACCGTTACGTTGGTTGACTCCTCAACAGGCGCCTCTCTGAAGCGTCGCCTCTCTTACAACTTGTATATATTGGAGATCATCTAATACAAACGACATAGATTTCATTTTGATCTCGAACAATGTCGTCGGGAAGTACCCCGGTAGGACGTTCAGCTCCGTGCCGGACGCGGCAGCGTGAGCGCGCCCTTCTCGCAGCTCCTCGGCGAGCTCCGCATGGTGCGCACGACACGCAGCTCACGCTGACGCACAAGACAGATAACCCAGGAACCTAGACGCCATGACGCAGCCCTTTATGACTTTATGTTCGTCCTCCTGCCATGGTGCCTTGCATGCGGGCGTGGGCGTAATGTTTTGCAGGGTAAATGGTCAAGGTGGGTTCTAGTGGGCTAAATGAGACACCCCGATTAATTTTGTATGTCCAGTGAGAGCCCAGCAAATCAGTTTAAGTGGGATGGGATGATTAGTCCCACTAAATCCCACTCCCACCTGCAACCTGACCTTCGTGTTACTTGCATCTTCTTCTCTTTTTCTTTCAAAATGTGTTACTTGCATCTTCATGTGACTAATGATGCATACGTAGCATGTATTCTCTTTTTTCAGCTGATGGCATACAGGGAAGTTTGTGCTCCTAGAGAGAACTCGCCACGCGTCTACGGCATCACCAAGCTGCTGGAGACCATCAGGGAAGCCTAGGGATGTACTCCCCCGTTACTAAATACTCCCTCCGTCCGGAAATACTTGTCATCAAAATGAATAAAAGGGGATGTATCTAGATGTATGTTAGTTCTAGATACATCCCGTTTTGTCCATTTTGATGACAAGTATTTTGGGACGGAGGGAGTATAAGTCTTTTTAGACATTTGAAATGGACTACAACATACGCCGTACGTAGACATATTTTAAAGTGTAGATTCACTCATTTTACTCCGTATGTAGTCACCTGTTGAAATCTCTAGAAAGACATATATTTGGGAGGAGGGAGTAGACCACATTGGCGCCGCAAATCCAGTTTAGTTAGCTCGATGGTTCATTTTCCCCCAAAAAAAACTTTGTTGAACTGTTAGACTGATAAATGGGATTAAAGGGGACCGATTTACATCCCTAGGGAAGCCGCCGGGGAAATACCACAGCATCAGCAGCTCCTCTCACCCTCTTTGTAGTGGCCTCAAGATATAAGATATACTCCCTCCGTCCCAAAATTCTTGTCTTACATTTGACCAAATACGAATGTATCTAATTACACTTTAGTGTTAGATACATTCGTATCTAGAAAAATCTAAGACAAGAATTTTGGGACGGAGGGAGTAGGATATACGAGGAACGGATGGCTGTCAAAACAAATTATGCGGAAGTGCAAAATCACCTTGGAAACCAGGCCGCAAATAGGTAGTGGAAGATGCTTGCAAAACGAAGTAAATATGTGCTAGTTGCAACCTATCCCTGTACTACACATGTTCACCTGTAGCAATGCTAGGCCCTCCACTATGTAGTTGATGCCCAATGCATTAAAATACTACCGGCTGGGCAGTGATGCCCTGAAGATTTTATTTGGCATCGGTCGCACAATGTTGCATTCCATAGCCTGACAAAAATGGGACCCAGATGCTCTATTCACGTGAGTTTCCTCAGCCTGGTTATCTCTCTGCAGTGGGCCATGAGCTGATTGTTTATTGCTTTCTACATTTGGCACCGGCTGGGCATCGGAGCAGCTATTTGCTCCGGTTCCCTAAAAAGAATTTATGGCACCGGCTGGGCAATGGAGGGCATCGGTGCCAAATAAACAAAAAGTGAATTTGGCACCCCTTTTGGCCTACATAGTGGAGGGCCTAAGAAGCAAACCAAGTGCATAAGCAGCAACAAGGATATAACCAAAATGGGCAGCATAATTCGCAGTTTGTAAAAAGGAACTCAGCTACAAAAAACATCATGTTTGCCCGCCGGGGGGGGGGGGGGGGG